>SJYQ01000271.1:193417-217218 GCA_006410935.1 Redunca redunca | reverse complement strand
AAAGACTAGAGATCTCTTCAAGAAAATTAGAGATACCAAGGGAACATTTCATACAAAGATGGGCTCGATAAAGGACAGAAATGGTATGGACCTAACAGAAGCAGAAGATATTAAGAAGAGGTGGCAAGAATACACAGAACACCTGTACAAAAAGATCGTCACGACCCAGACAATCATGATGATGTGATCCCTAATCTAGAGCCAGACATCTTGGAATGTGAAGTCAAGTGGGCCTTAGAAAGCATCACTACGAACAAAGCTAGTGGAGGTNTGGGAGGGATTGGGGGCAGGAGGAGAAGGGGACGACCCAGGATGAGATGGCTGGATGGCATCACGGACACGATGGACGTGAGTCTGAGTGAACTCTGGGAGATGGTGATGGACAGGGAGGCCTGGCTGCTGCGATTCATGGGGTTGCAAAGAGTCGGACACGAGTGAGCTGAACTGAACTGAGGATCTGAGTAAATGGGAGGCAATGGGAGGGGTACTTTAGAGGGAGAAATATGTGAGTAAGAACACTACTTTGTGAAGGTTAGGTTAAGACTCTTCTGCCTTAAATCCAGAGATAAGAGAACCACTGCCTTCTTTCTAACTAAATCAAGAGGTTAAAAGGAACCCTCCCATCTTTCCCAGGTGATTCAGTGGTAAAGAATCTCTCTACCAATGCAGAAATTCCAGGACACTCGGGTCTGATCCCTGGGTCAGGAAGATCCACTGGAGGAGGAAATGGCAACCCACTCCAGTATTTTCCCTGGAAAATCTCAAGGGCAGAGGAACCTGGCAGGCTGCAGTCTATGGGGTTGGGGTTGTGAAGAGTCATATATAACTGAGCACACATCCCATCTTTTCAGGACTTGAAGTAAAACTCAAAAGGAGGCGAGCTAGGGATTCCCTGGTGGCTCAGATAATAAAGAGTCTTCCTTCCTGCAGTGTGGGAGACCTGAGTTCAATCCCTGGGTTGGGAAGACCCCCTGGAGAAGGAAATGGCAACCCACTCCAGTATTCTTGCCTGGAAAATCCCATGGATGGAGGAGCCTGGTGGGCTACAGTTCACAGGGTTGCAAAGAGTTGGACACAACTGATCGACTTCACTTTAACTTTCAGAGAATTCCCAGGTGGTCCTGTGGTTAGGATTCCGCGTTCTCACTGCCAAGGGTGCAAGTTCAATCCCTGGTTGGGAAACTGAGATCCCATAAGTCATGAGGCATGGCCAAAAAAAAAAAAAGGAGACTGGCTCCAAAGTCCACACCTTTGTTCCTAAACTCCACTGCCTCTCAAAGTGGATTCTTTCCTGGTGGTTAGTGGGTCTACTTGATTATCGAAAATCAAGTGCATTTTACTTACAGGCAAATATTTTCCTGCAGGAGCAGTGCTATCTACTTATTTGCTCAGTCATGTCCAACTCTTTGCGACCCCATGGACTGTAGCCCACCAGGCTCCTCTGTCCATGGGGATTCTACAAGCAAGAATACTGGAGTGAGTTGCCATGGCCTCCTCCAGGGGATCTTCCCAACCCAGGGATCGAACCCAAGTCTCCCACAGTGCAGGTGGATTCTTTACTGTCTGAGCCACAAGGGAAGCCCCTGAAGGAGCAGAATACAGAAGAAAAGAGTCTCAATAAATTTGCTAATTATTTTTCCCTGCTCTGGTCATATAAACCTTTCTATCTATCTATCTTTACTGTTGCTCAGTCGCTCAGCATGCCTGACTCGTGACCCCATGGAATGTAGCCCTCCAGGCTCCTCTGTACGTGGAATTTTCCAGGCAAGAATACTGGAGTGCATTGCCATTTCATTCTCCAGGGGACCTTCCTGATCTAGGGATTGAACCCGAGTCTCCTGTATTGCAGGCAGTTTCCCTATCTATCTATCTATCTATCTATCTATAACTATTCCAATGGAGCCATTTGTTGACACCCTGCTCTGGGGCTTGATTTCAGGTTGTTCATGCTGGTACTGATCGGCATCAGCATCGCCTGGGTGCCCATCGTGCAGTCAGCACAAAGTGGACAGCTCTTCGACTACATCCAGTCCATCACCAGTTACTTGGGACCACCCATCGCAGCAGTCTTCCTGCTTGCTATTTTCTGCAAGAGAGTCAATGAGCCAGTAGGTATCAAGAATGTCTAGAAATGTCATTTGGGAACAGAAATTACCATCTGGATTTGTATATTCTCTGGGAGGAATTCTACTTCCAGAGATCTTGAGCAGGAATGAAGGTGCTGCTGAGGGTTTATATGGAAAAACCTTCAGGGACCTTGGGACTTTCCTTCTCCTTGCTGCAGGTTCTAAATTAATTCCCAAGTAATGATGTGTGTTTTCCATCTACTCTGGGTGATTCTGACTGTGTGGCACTCTCTGGGAAGCTTGTAGCCTCTGGGCAAACAGCTCCATGGGAATTGCTAGCACAGGCTACCTCCTGGGTTCTGCAGGGGGCTAGGTTTTCCAGCCAGCCCTTCTCAAGGCCCAGTGAAGGACCAAGAAGTGATACTCCAGCCAGATAGGGATAAGGGTGAGGGGACTTTGGATCTATAAAAGGGGCTGATGGAAAAGTTCCTTTCTCCTCTTCCTCTAAAAGACCCAATTTCTTTCAATGTCTTCAAGGAATACAGATTAGCTCACAAGTAATTGTGTTATAACTGAATGTGCCTAAATCTGGAGTCTGATGGCAATAGTAGCTGCAGGTAGAGAAATTTAAAGTATTTTTAAAGTTAAAGGGATTTTTTTTGGCACTGAGAACTTGGGTGCTATTCTAACCAAGGGCTTCCCAGGTAGCTCAGTGGTAAAGAACACACCTGCCAGTGCAGAAGATGTAGGAGACAGGGGTCCAATCTCTCCACTGGGAAGATCTCCTGGAGGAGGAAATGGCAGCCCAATCTAGTACTCTTTTCTGGAAAAGCCCATGGACAGAGGAGCCTGGCAGGTCCATGGGGTCACAAAAGAGTTGGTTGGACATGACTGAGCAACAAGAACACTCAAATACCCAGTCGAGTTGCTAAGAGATGGTAAACAAGCCACTGACGGCCTGGCCTGACATTCCCAGTCGTATTCTGAACCCCAGTGTTCCTGTTTCAGACGGCCTGGAGCTCGTATTTCTCTCACTGTTATTCTTTCGTCTCTGTCCCCCAATGAATGCACAGCTGTCCCAAATACAGTGTTCATCAACCGGGCTTTTCTTTCACAGGGAGCCTTTTGGGGATTGATCGTGGGATTTTTGATCGGGGTGTCCCGTATGATTACCGAGTTTGCCTATGGAACCGGGAGCTGCATGGAGCCCAGCAACTGTCCCACAATTATCTGTGGTGTGCACTACTTGTACTTTGCCATCATCCTCTTTGTCATCACTATCATCGTCATCCTGGCCGTCTCCCTCTTCACCAAGCCCATTGCAGATGTGCATGTGAGTATCCGTGTAGGAGGCTGTCCTGCCCTGGTTTCGCATTCATGCTGCAGCACTCAACTTGATTGCTTTGGCTTGGTTGGAGGTCTCTGACTCTCATGACTAAAATAGGCTGTCCTTGTCTTCGGTGTCACGTAAAAGGACACGCGGGCTTCCCAGGTGGCTCAGTGGTAAAGAATCCACCTGCAGTGCAGGAGGCCTGGGTTCGATCCCTGTGTCGGGAAGATGCCCCAGAGGAGGAAATAGCAACCCACTCCAGTATTCTTGCCTGGGAGACTTCATGGACAGAGGAGTTTGACGGGCTACAGTCCAGGGTGTTGCAGAGAGTCGTACATGACTTAGCAACTGAGCATGCACAGAAGGACAGGACAGGAAGCGTGGTTTACCAGCAGAGCAGTGTCAAGAGTGTCTTCAGCAGCCGCATTTCAGCCCAAGGGACTGTCCTCTGGATCCCGCTGCCCGAGTGACGGCTCAGGTGCACGGCAATGAGATCACATGGGCTGACACAGGGTTACCCCAGCTTGGATGCTTATTTCCCAGATAGGAATGCATATTTCTTATAATAGACTGTAGGTCATAGCTTCCAAAGGTCCCAGCAAGGGACATACCTACTTGTAAAAATCACCACGTGGGGGGAAATCTGAAGCATGACATACCCTTTATTTTTTTTCCCAATGAAGCCTCCAAACAGTTGCCCATGGAATTTAAGAAATTCCAGACAGTATCAAAATATAATTGATTCAAGACTTCAAAGATGACAAGTACTCTTCTTTAGCTCTAGATGTCACCCTTGGTTTAGGGAATGTTTGCAGCCCTCCCAATGCAGATGAAGATTACCAATTATGGGTCACTTTTAACCATAAGCAGTGAAGTCTGGTAACCCAGCACTGCAGGGGTCCAGCCCCCGCTGGTCCAGGGATTCCCTCGAGATGAGCGGCGTCGGCGATTTAGAAAGAGATAAAGAGATAGAGAGATAGAGAGATAAGAATGATGGACACTTGACANGTATTTCTCTCACTGTTATTCTTTCGTCTCTGTCCCCCAATGAATGCACAGCTGTCCCAAATACAGTGTTCATCAACCGGGCTTTTCTTTCACAGGGAGCCTTTTGGGGATTGATCGTGGGATTTTTGATCGGGGTGTCCCGTATGATTACCGAGTTTGCCTATGGAACCGGGAGCTGCATGGAGCCCAGCAACTGTCCCACAATTATCTGTGGTGTGCACTACTTGTACTTTGCCATCATCCTCTTTGTCATCACTATCATCGTCATCCTGGCCGTCTCCCTCTTCACCAAGCCCATTGCAGATGTGCATGTGAGTATCCGTGTAGGAGGCTGTCCTGCCCTGGTTTCGCATTCATGCTGCAGCACTCAACTTGATTGCTTTGGCTTGGTTGGAGGTCTCTGACTCTCATGACTAAAATAGGCTGTCCTTGTCTTCGGTGTCACGTAAAAGGACACGCGGGCTTCCCAGGTGGCTCAGTGGTAAAGAATCCACCTGCAGTGCAGGAGGCCTGGGTTCGATCCCTGTGTCGGGAAGATGCCCCAGAGGAGGAAATAGCAACCCACTCCAGTATTCTTGCCTGGGAGACTTCATGGACAGAGGAGTTTGACGGGCTACAGTCCAGGGTGTTGCAGAGAGTCGTACATGACTTAGCAACTGAGCATGCACAGAAGGACAGGACAGGAAGCGCGGTTTACCAGCAGAGCAGTGTCAAGAGTGTCTTCAGCAGCCGCATTTCAGCCCAAGGGACTGTCCTCTGGATCCCGCTGCCCGAGTGACGGCTCAGGTGCACGGCAATGAGATCACATGGGCTGACACAGGGTGACCCCAGCTTGGATGCTTATTTCCCAGATAGGAATGCATATTTCTTATAATAGACTCTAGGTCATAGCTTCCAAAGGTCCCAGCAAGGGACATACCTACTTGTAAAAATCACCACGTGGGGGGAAATCTGAAGCATGACATACCCTTTATTTTTTTTCCCAATGAAGCCTCCAAACAGTTGCCCATGGAATTTAAGAAATTTCAGACAGTATCAAAATCTAATTGATTCAAGACTTCAAAGATGACAAGTACTCTTCTTTAGCTCTAGATGTCACCCTTGGTTTAGGGAATGTTTGCAGCCCTCCCAATGCAGATGAAGATTACCAATTATGGGTCACTTTTTACCATAAGCAGTGAAGTCTGGTAACCCAGCACAGCTAGCATTCTACCCTTTTCAGGTTTCCAGGGAACAGAGCTAGAGAGTTAACCCAAGATCACATTTGTCTGAAGAGAAAGAGAAGGGGTTTTGTTGGTCCCCTTCTCATGCATACACAAAAATAGGAATCTCTAACAGACCTTTAACCTCACCACCAAATTTTCAAAACTGTGACCAACCTTGATGTCAAACAAAGATTGCTTTTATAGCAGCAGAACCGCCATCATGGTTGTTGGCCAAATCTGTCACAGACTCTCTTTATGTTGTATTAATTGCTTCTTGATGCCTCAGTTTTCGAAAATATTGTAGCGCTAAACACATTTAGTTCCATGCTTCTTGAAATAAAGTAGTTTCTGGTTTCATGTCAATAGAAAGTATACCTCCAGCTCTTCCTATTCTAACTGGCTCATGAGTCTACAATTAATATGGTACAAAAATCTGATCTTACTTACATTGCTGGTCTGGATAAATGGGTGCCTGGCCTTGTTTCCTAGCCTGAATGCTAAAAGGAACAAATTCATTTATCATATGTAACAAGAGATCATTCATTCAAAACATTTCTACGCTCATGACAGTCTCAGCCTCTGAATATGCCCATATCCGAGGGGATGGTATGTGCATGTATATGGTTTATACCCATGTTCCCAACATATTCAGAGATAGTGCTGTGGATGGGAACTGTTATCTGTGTTGTTGATAACATATCTGTGTTGTTGAGAGCCATATTCCTTTTCCTTTCTCGACACACGTCTCTTTGTTCTCCCAACTTCTTGGCCCGGGACACTACTTGGATCTCCCTGCTAACCTGTTCTGCTTTCTCCACAGCTCTACCGCCTGTGCTGGAGCCTGCGTAACAGCAAAGAGGAGCGTATTGACCTGGATGCAGAAGACGAGGACATTCAAGACGCCCGGGAGGATGCCTTACAAATAGGTGATTTGCGGCTCAGAGCCTATTCCCAAGTTACTCCTCTAACCACAAGACCACCTTACTGAAGGCTTCACCAAGTGCCTTCAAAGCTCAGATCTCTCTTCTGGAGGGGAGTGAGGAGTGGGGTATGGGGTGAGATGGATAAATGGGTTTTGGGCAGTTTGCTCAAGGCCTTGTCAAGGGGAGGTGGGGGTGGGGGGGATGCAGAATCGTCCCAACTCCTTCCTCTTTGGTTTACAGTGCTGAGTGAGTAAGCACAGGTGAGATATTCACCACCCTGACTTGGTTTGGGGCTTGGCTAGGGACAAGGGAAGACACTAGCCTATAAACTGAAAGCAGTTGGAACCAAAGCTATGGTCAGTTCTAGTGATATCAGGGGGATGAGACAGAGGCTCTTAGGGTCTTGTGTCTTGCTGGCTTACCATATCATGTTTAAAATATCAGATTTCCCTGCAAGTCCACTAAGATAACACTTGTTGTTTGTTGTTCAGTCGCTAAGTCGTTTCCGGCTCTTTGGGACCCTGTGGACTGCAGCCCACAAGGCTTCCCCGCCCTCACTCTCTCCTGGAGTTTGCTCAAACTCATGTCCACTGAGTTGGCGATGCCATCCAATCATTTCATCATCTCTTTTTGCCTTCAATCTTCTCCAGCATCAGGGTCTTTCCAGTAAGTCAGCTCTTCATATCAGGTGGCCCAAGTATTGGAGCTTCAGCTTTAGCACCAGCGCTTCCAATGGACATTCAGGGTTGGTTTTGTTCAGGTTGACTGCTTTGATCTCCTTGCTGTCCAAGGGACTCCAAGAGTCTCCTCTGGCACCACCGTTCGAAAGCATCAGTTCTTCAGAGCTCTAAGATAGTGCTTAGTCAATGCTTAGAGACTTACCCTGATCATGGAGCAATGTTTTCCTCAACTTCTGTGTTGGAGCTTTTCCTCCCTCCGTGGGAGGGTGCACACGTGGAGGGTGGCCGTGGTGATGTGTGCTGTGCAGAGGTGTGGGAGCACGAGGTCATGTGTGGTTTACTGGCAGTGGGCTGCAGAGGGGAGGGCAGTGGTCTCTGGCCATGGTGCTGAAAACACAGTGGGCTTGATTTCATATCTGCTGCTGCTGCTACTGCTAAGTCGCTTCAGTCATGTCTGACTCTGTGTGACCCCATAGACGGCAGCCCTTCAGGCTCCCCGTCCCTGGGATTCTCCAGGCCAAGAATACTGGAGTGGGTAGCCATTTCCTTCTCCAATGCATGAAAGTGAAAAGTGAAAGGGAAGTCGCTCAGTTGTGCCTGACTCTTAGCGACCCCGTGGACTGCAGCCCACCAGGTTCCTCTGTCCATGGGATTTTCCAGGCAAGAGTACTGGAGTGGGGTGCCATTGCCTTCTCTGATTTCATATCTAGTGAGTCACAAACCTGGGATTCTAACCCAGGTCTGCTCGCCTTTAATGCCACACTTGGGCTCAGAGGACAGAATTAGTTCCCTTGGTGGGCATCCACTTTTTAGTGGCAAGGTCAGTTGAATGGTTTGACTCAGCAGTACAGTACCAGATCCTAAGCTCTCGAAGTGTTGCTCGCTTGCTGCCCTGGATCAGGGACTGAACAGACCAATCCTTGCCACATGACTGGATCTGTTGTGAAGCCTTGGGATTTCCAGGTGCAGTCAGTACACTCTTGAGTCATGCCAAACTCATTGCTTTCAGTGATGTAGCAAACAGATATAGGCTTCTCTGGTTGAGAGGTGGGTTTTCCACATTCTTCACATGTCACAGTCCCCCAGTCAATGGTTAACATTTCTCTCTCATAAGCTATTATTTCTTGTTTGATTCTGGAGTGTCTGAAATCAAAATGCATTTCCTTTGGGCCCAACAGAGGTAAAATATGCCACCATAGTATATTATGTAGAATCCAACTGTTAACATCATCTTATAATTAATTACATTTATTCAAACCTTAATCTGCACCATTTTTATTCCTGCAGACAAGAAAATTGGGAGTTGTGTGCAAAGTGGCAGACGTGCCATGGCCTGATATCTCCTCTGGAGATCTTTTCTAGTACTTCCTGCTTCTGTATCCAACAGTCCTTTTATTCCTTTCCCCAGACACAGAAGCTTCTGAGGAGAAAAAAGGATGCTTCAGGCGGGCCTATGACATGTTCTGTGGCCTGGACCAGCAGAAAGGCCCCAAAATGACGAAGGAAGAGGAGGCAGCCATGAAGCTGAAGATGACAGACACCTCGGAGAAGCGTTTGTGGCGGATGGTGGTGAACATCAATGGCATCATTCTGCTGGCCGTGGCTGTCTTCTGCCACGCCTACTTTGCCTGAGTCCTGCTTCCTGCTGCAGGCTGTGCTTGTGGAGACTGGAGTCTTCACTCTGTCTCTCTTTGGTCCCATTCAGTGGTGTTGAAGGGACACCAGCCAGTTGTAAACTCTGCCCTGTCGATAAATGTGTACATCTGTAATTACAGGCTAGCTAGAGAAAACTCACTGATTTGCTGTTAACTTATATATCTGAGGCCAGTGTGGTACAGTCATCTGTACGTATCAGAGCTGCAGAAGGAAATCCCACTCATCCCAGCGTCTAGGAGAAGGCGGACTAAGATCCAGAAGCCCTGTGATGTCTGATGCCAATTTTCCTCAGGCAGATTCAGCATGCTAACATTGTGATCCTTAAGTACTGCTTAAAGAGTTGTGGTCCCCTGGTTACTACCGCTTTCTCTATCTAAACTCCCCTGTCATTTTTTTTTTTTTTTTACATTATTTTACTTTAAGAAAGCATCACCCTACTTCATGAAATCCTTGTCAAGTTTTCCTGGCATGAGAAAAATAAGCCTGATAAATTGATGAACATATTGAAGTTGAGGATGGGAGCTTGATGGGGTCTGTGTCCTGGGTGTTTGCTCTTTGAAAGAGAGGCCTGGACATGGCAGTACCAGCGCCAATGAGAGGGATCCAGGCACCAGCCTCGGGCCAGGGGGGAAAGCAGATAATCTTGAGTCAAGAGGATTTTCTGGCTTTCTTGAAAGTGTTCATTGTCAGTTCCTTGTGTTTGAGATTTCATTTATTTTGGCATTTCCCTTGCCTGGACTATCTTAGCCACTCAGTAATGTTTGTGGACTGAATGGATGACATGTGTATTTGTTGATAAATGATCGTTTTCTTTTTGGGCTTCCCTGGTGGCTTAGATGGTAAAGAGTCTGCCTGCAGTGCAGGAGACCTAGGTTTGATCCCTGGGTTGGGAAGATCCCCTGGAGAAGGAAATGGCAACACACTCCAGTATTCTTGCCCGGAGAATCCCATGGACAGAGGAGCCTGGCGGGCTCCAGTCCATGGGGTCACAAAGAGTTGGACACGACTGAGTGACTTCACTCTTCTTTTTGGTTAACCTTATGGCTGGACAGAGTATACCCTCTGGTGACTAATGAATTGGGGTGCATTTTCCAGAGGCTCCACTTCCTCGTGGTGCTGATGTAACTGATTCTGTGAGGGCTTAGTGACTGATTCTGTGTCACATAACGAGCAAATATGCCTCTGGGGGCACTTGTCATCTCAGAGCAGCCGGACTCTCCTGAAACACTGATACTTTTAGCCCAAGATCCTCCTCCTTATGAGTTCAGGTGGCCACAGCTCTTTTTCCTTCTGTGTCTTGATTGGTGATCATCCATTGGACAAGGTTAGAGGGGGCAGTCTCTGTTCCAGGTGGTAGTGTCCAACACTTTTATTTTCTGTTGTACCTCTTTCCTAAGGAGAAAATTTTAAAAATTAAATTTAAACTTGATTAATCCTTTTGGTTCCACCTGTGAAATCTTAATCATTTTGTAATATAATCCTGTGGAAGTCATGATGTCTGTATTGACTGATTTGAGGCTAGCTTAGCAAATAGGTGGGATCTGAGGTTCTGCGGAGCAGCTGAGAGTAGTTCCTGGGGTGTAAAAATGGTTCAACAGGTAAAGAATGGCTTGTTCTTATGAAAGGAAAAGAAGATATTTGGTGTGCCCTCATGTTCCCCTTAAGCCAGGCAGAGAGGAGGGAAAAGTGGAGCATTTCGCATGCCCAGTATTACTCAGAGTACTCAGCTTTGTGGGGAGTTTGTGATATTTTTGAGCTCAGAGAGGATAAAGAATGATGACTGAAAGCTGGTGGATGGAGCAGGCAGTAAGTATCTAGATCGTCCTAGATTCTGTTTCTGGCCTTGCCAATGATCCTCTGTGTATATCGTGATAAATTATTTTTTTCTCAACTGTGTATTTTTCTCTTTGAAAAAATGAGGACCTTGGTGCTTGTAGCATATACCTACCTCCTCTAGGTGTGACGAGGCCACTTTGAAAAGTGGATGAGTGAAAAGAGGCTGGCATCTTTCTTACATACATGAAGAATGCCAACAGATGTTATATTAAACTGCATTTAGTCCTTTTCATTAAAATTTATTACTTTGGTAAAAAAAAATAAAAACATTGGAAAGCCATAACATCTTGATTTCCTGTTTTCTAGCCATTCTAGACAAATACTGACCATGTCTGTGGTGAGAATTAGTTGACACAAGATATGGATTAGGAAGCAGAAGCTAGGAAAGTTGAGAATAGAATCTAGCAACTTGAGCAAGTTAACTACATGTAGCAAAGTTTGGAGAGGATTTCAACTTCAAAACCTCTAGTAAAGACGAGGTGAGTCACTCTATCTTCAATGCAGTGTTCCATGAGAACCACTTGGGTAACCAGGGCCCAGTAAGTGATAAATTGTATTAGAATGATGCCAGGGATGCAGGAAAGAGATGTTTCTTTCCTCAGATGGAAGGCATGTGCTGTGGGGCAGAGTGATTGCTCATTAATGTTAGTTTATAGAATTGAAAAACCATGCCCTGTCAGGAAGAAAGCTTCTTTACGTATGGAGCTTCTTTACATATGGACTGATGCTGAAGCTGAAACTCTGTTACTTTGGCCACCTAATGCAAAGAACTGACTCATTTGAAAAGACCCTGGTGCTGGGAAAGATTGAAGGTGGGAGGAGAAGGGGACAACAGAGGTTGAGATGGTTGGATGGCATCACCAACTCAATGGACATGAGTTTGAGTAAGTTCCAGGAGTTGGTGATGGACAGGGAGGCCTGGCGTGCTGCAGTCCATGGGGGTGCGATGAGTCAGACACGACTGAGTGGCTGAACTGAACTGAACATATGGAGGACCATTTTAAAAGGAATCTCTCAAAATGAGAAGACAAAGCTCCTTCTGTGCAGAATGATGTTGGTCCTGGGGCCGTTGACAGACCTGGTGGCATTTCTTACTTCTGTACAACTGAGTCCGGCATTTGTGTTTACATGGAAAAATTTCTACCTTAAAAAAATTATTTTAAAAATTGGAGTATAATTGCTTTACAATGTTGTGTTAGTTTTGCTGTACAACAGTGTGACTCAGCCATGCGTATACATATATCCCCTCCCTCTTGAGCTTCCCTCCCACCCTACCCATCCCACCCTCTAGGTCATCACAGGGCGCTGAACAGAGCGAGCTCCTTGAGCTATACAGTAGCTTCCTGCTAGCTAGCTATGTTACACGTGGTTGTGTGTATATGTCAGTGCTACTGTTAATCAAATTTCTACCTTTGAAACTCATTAGAGCTCTCACTTTTTACTAGTACTGAAATCACCATTTCCTGAAAGATCTGCTACAGCGTGTTCTGCTTCACAAAAGCAAGCCTTGGAAGAAAAACACATGTGTGCTTAGCTGGAGGAGAGAGAGTGTTTTTCAACATTATCCCCAACCCAGTCCCAAGAATACTCCTTCTAACCTTCAAATTGGATTTCAGGGAACCAAGGTTTTGAATGAGGTGCTATTGCCTTGACGGTTTGGTGGGGATGGAATTAAGGTGATGTGGGTGAGGTTAACAGGGCAGGATTGTTTGACTGGCTCTGGAGGGTTCAGGCGAGTGGTATTCAGTCCCTGAGCTTCACACTGCATCCGTAACTCAGCCAGTTTTTTCCGGTCACATTAGCTTCTGCTCTTCTATGAGGGCTCTCCCAAGACTCTTAGGACACAGGTAATGATGCTGTCTTGTTCTAGGGCACACCCAGCTTGAGAGAAGCTGGTCCTTGTGTGGACCTGTGTTCCTAAATCACACTCAAAGGCCAAACTAAACATTAGATATTTCAGATTGGAAAAATTCAAATTAGAATTCTGACGCTTGGCTTGTATCCTCTGATAGTCCTGGAGTCAAGGTGCTGGAGTCCTGGGAGCCCCCGATGCTTTCTCTTTCCCTGTTTGTTGAAAACTTCTGTGATCCTGCCATCCGAAGGCCCTGCCCCACCTGCCTTCTCTCGCCCTCAGGCCCTGTGGGTTCAGTGTGTAATTCTGTTTCCTTTTGCTGTATGACATCCACATCAGATGATTGTTCCCGCAGGAAACTATGACTTGGAAATCCCGAAGATGCAGAACTGACTTCACCGGTGCTGTAGGCTTAACTGTGTTCTCTTCTCCCACTCCTTCATTTGGTGAAGTCTAATTCCCTAGTGCCTCAGACTGTGACTGCAGGGGTCAAGGGAACTAAGATCCCGCATGCCATTCGGTGTGGCACCCCGCCCCCGCCCCCAGGTAATAACGTTTAGAAAATAAATGCTTTAAGAATGGTGATGTCTAGGGCTTCCCTGGCGGCTCAGTGGTAAAGAATCTGCCTGCCAATGCAGGAAAAATGGGCTCGATCCCTGATCTGGGAAGATCCCACAAACACAAGCCGCAGATCAACTAAGCCACGACTACTGAGCCCGTGCTCCAGGGCCGGGGAGCTGAAACTATTGAGCCCACATGCCGCAACCACTGAAGCGCAGGCGCCCCGGAACTTGTGCGTCGCAAGAGAAGCCACCGCAGCGAGAAGCCCACTAGAGGGCAGCACGCGCGTGGCGCCGCTAGAGCAAAGCCCCCACGGCAGGGAAGGCTCAGCACCGCCGAGAATAAATAAATACCTAGACATTAAAAAATGGTGACGTGCGCAGTGTGGTGGAGGAGGCCACGCCATACTCTCATCCTCCTATAAAAACATGGAAAGTTGGACAGAAGCTGTCAGAACCAGTTTTGGGAGAATTCTAGAAAATGGTTTATAAAAGCTGATAGCAAACAAACAAGCATGGAAGCAAGAAAAAGTCACTACAAAATGGCTGGAATGTTTGGGGGCACTCTTCCTCCTTTCCCTCACCCTCTCTGTGGTGGCGGTCTTAGAAGAGCACCTGTCGTTAAGCGGCACCAGTCTTAGAGGAGGGGTAGCCCATGCTCCCCCCGTGGAACCGCTTCCCTAGGTCCAGGGAGGGCAGGGCAGACCATGTTCACAAATGACTGTGTAAGCCTGTTCTCTCCTCCCTGGGTGGCTACCTGAAGGCCTGACAGTAGGTGGCGCTCTGTTTCACCTAACTGGATTCAAGAGCGAGAAAGTTTGAAAACACTGCAAGCCAAGCTAACCAGCCGCAGAGGCTTGTTATTTCAAAACATACAACAGGGAGTAGCCTGGGGGTCCAGTGGTTAAGCCTCCGTGCTTCCAAGACAGGGGGCGTGGGTTCCACACCTGGTCTGGGAACTAAGATCACACGTGCTATGCAGCATGGCCTAAAAACAAAAAGTATAGCATAGACTGCTTAAGGCAAAATCTTGGGGAGATGTCATCGGGAAATTAAGACATCCAAAAGCAACTATATATACTGGGAAATTTAGAAAGCCATATTTAGAAAGACCAGGGTAAGACACATGCTTAGAAAAGGCCTGAGAAGACCCTAAGCTTTCATCTTGGTCAGATCCAGGACAAGCCTAGTTAGGAGCTGAAGAAGGACCTCAGAACAGTCAGTCTGGAAATTCAAGTTAGAATTCTCTGGAAAACTGGGAGAACCCCTGGAATTCAAGCAAATCTCTATCAAAACAACTGAACAGAAGCTAAGGGACAAAGACTTCCGTGGCCACATCAATAAAGAATAGGGGCATTGCCACATAGTCTGGGAGAGTAAACAAATGGACTTGTACACCATTTAACAATGAATATAATATACAAACGGCTCATCCAGCTCAATATCAAATAAGCTGATCAAAAAATGGGTGGAAGATCTAAATAGATATTTCTCTGAAGGAGACATTCAGGTGGCCAAAAGCACAGGAAAAGTTGCTCAACATCACTAATTATTAGGGAAATGCAAATCAAAACTACACTGAAGGTATCACCTCACACCAGTCATAATGGCCATCATCAAAAAACCTACAAACAATAAATACTGGAAAGGATGTGGAGAAAAAGGAACCTATCTACACTGTTGATGGAAATGTCAACTGGTACAGCAAGTACGGAGAACAGTATGAAGGTTCCTCAAAAATCCAGAAATAGAGCTGCCATATGATCCAGCAATCCCACTCCTGGGCACCCCACTCCAGAGAAAACCATAATTTGAAAAGATACACACAAGCCACTGCTCATTGCAGCACTATTTACAATAGCCAGGACAAGAGACAACCCAAATATCCACCAGTGGCCGAAAGGATAGAGAAGATGTGGTGCGTGTGTGCAGTGGAATATTACTCGCCAATGAAAGCTAAATAATGCCCTTTGCACTGACCTGGATGGACCCAGAGATTGTCATATTGAGTGAAGTAAGCCAGAAAGAAACAAATATCATGTGATATTGCTTATACGTGGAATCTTAAAAAATGGTGCAAATGAACTTATTTACAAAACAGAAACAGATGTAGAATACACTCTTATGGTTACCAAGGGGGAAAGACCCCCTGGAGGAGGAAATGCCAACCCACTCCAATATTCTTGCCTGAAAAATTCCATGGACAAAGGAGCCTGGGAGGCTACAGTCCAAGGGGTCACAAAGAGTTGAACACAACTGAAGTGACTTAGCATACACATATTAGTCAAATCTTGTAGATAATACCAAGTAATTGAAACAAATGTGAATGTTTCTCCGTAGAAAGATGGTCAAATTATGGTAAATGCTTTTATGGAATAATGTGCTACTGAAAAGAATGAGGGATACCTATATGTACTAATAGGTGAAGAGCTCCAAGATAAATTTTATACTGAAAGGTCAGTCACAGAACAACACACAATGTCAAAATAAAACAAATACAGAGAAAAACATATTCCAGTAACAAAGCAAATAAAGAATTAATGTTAATATAGAAAATTAGATTTGGTAATTATTGCACAACTCTGATTATTCTAAAATAAACTTAATTGTACACTTTAAATAGATGAATTATGTGAACTATTTTTAAAAAGTAGCCTAAAAATCAATAAAAATAGAATCAAAATATTTTAAAAAGTAGTCTAAAAATCATGCAAGTTCTCTGGTGGTTCAGTGGCTGGGACTCAGCGCTTTCACAGCCGGGGCCCAAGTTTAATCCCTGGTTGAGGAACTAAGATCTTACAGCCACAAGGCATAACCAAATTAAAATAAAAAAGAAGTCTAAAAATCAATGGCTTGATATACTAACATTTAGTAGGGGGTGGCTTTATTTGAGATATAAGCCAATAATAAATTCACAAATCTATTTACAGCTGGTGTTTTCAACTCATCTCCTCTTAACTAGTAGGAAATATTTCTATTTTCAAAATTCTTGAGAGCAATGAAGGGAAGACAGAAGTTCACTTCGATAGATGAAGAGGTTATTATGTGAGGCAGAGTTGGGAGAGGCATTCCTTCTAAGTGGAAACCTCTAGAAATTGCAGAAAGTAAATGTAAGTTAGGGCAATTTGCCTGTTGAGTGATAGAAAAACTTAGACCCAATGCTTCCAGTTTATGTACACCTTGAATCAACTCACTGACTTTCTAAATTATCAAGTCTTTCTTTCTCTTTATTGACACAAAGGAACAATAGAAGCTAAAATCCAAGTATATGGTCATCTCATTCAATAAACTGCTTATCTGCCTTTGCAACACAGAAAAGTTATACCAGTGAAAAATCAATAAAATTATCCTTTGCTTAATAAATACTCCAGTAGCTGAGACAGAGTTCAGGCAAAACAGCCATGGACGAAGACCGCCACTGCCAGGAGCATGATGGCGTTGATGTTCACTGCTGTCCTCCATAAGGGCTTCTCAGACGTGTCTGCCAGCTTCTTCTTCTGGGCTTCTTTCTCCTCTTTGCTCAGTCTGGGGCCCTTCCTCTGCAAACCGCAGAACAAGTCATAAGCCTTCCTGAGACATCCGCGAGTTTCCTCAGGATTATCTGAAATGAAGAAATAAATGACAACAGAACATGGAAAATACAAATCCTGTCAGTGTAGTACAGGTGGTTGTACAGGACGATTATAGCTGCTAAATGTTACACATGGATAGACGGTAGATGGATGGACAGACATTGACGGACAGGTGGATGTAGGGATAGACTTCACATGTAGCAAATTGTCTTGGCTGTTGGGAAGGTAAGATTTTAAAGTCTAAGTTTGCCATAAACCTAAGAGGTTTTTCCAAAGCTGAATTTCATGGCATTAAAAAAAGAAAGAAAGAAAGAAAGAAAGAATGACAGTTACATAGAGTATCTATGTGAAAACCAAATGTAAACCAGGTATTACCACTGTCAACACCGTCATCGGCTTCTTCGTGCCTTTCCTCTTCCGCATCTAAATCAATTCGTTCCTCTGTACTGTTCCGAAGAGCCCAGCACAGGCGATACAGCTAACCAGAGACCAGAGACAAACATCTTAGTGACAGCAAGTGTTTACAATAATGCGATGACACATTTGCTTATTGTACAGTGCAAAAAAATCAAACAGCCCAGGAAAGCACAGACAGCAAAGAAGACATCTTCCACCACTCTCACCCACAAAACATCTATCATTTAAAATTATTTCTGCGTTTTTAAAAATAAAGTTATTTATGGTTTTAATAATATTTCTGTTTTCTGGTAGTTATTAACAAATCATCAGTAATATGTTTAAAACCCCTGTTTCCAGGTCCCATTGTATGGGAGTCACACCTGAGTTGAGGCTTTAAAAGGCAAAGAATCCTTTGAACATGAGCATATCTATTACTCACATGTACATCAGGAATGGGTTTTGTTAACAGGGAAATTCCCAGGATGATCAGTATGGAAGCAAAAAAGAGAATGAGGGCAAAGTACAGATAGTGTACTCCACAGATGACTCGGGGGCAGTTGCTGGCGGCCAAACAACTCCCTGTTCCATAGACAAACTCCGCGATCATACGGATGAGGCCAATCACAAAGCCAACAATTAGACCCCAGAAGGCTCCCTGGGAAAGAAACAAAAGTTGTGTATTTAGAAAAGACAACACACTCATTCAAGAAAGTCATAATTATCATCCTGTCTGTTTTCTCCACTAAGGACCAGCAAATGGCTAACCTTGACCACAAGGTCATCAAAGCAGGGGAAAAATGAAAATACCTGTATTCCCAGCGGCCTGTTGCTCTCTGTGGCTCTGAAAGATCATTCCACTGTTGGTTCTCCAACTCCAGGACATTACTGCCTACGCTGACACAAACTGAAGTTTTCTTTGTGTTTGACTTTATAACTATATATATATATATATGTTAAAACTTGTGACATTTTGGTGAATAAACATAACTATGCCTTACACAATTTAAAGAATTGATATTAGATAGCTTGACAACTTTATTAAACTTGTGACAATTAAAAGCATTTATTTTATCTGTGAAGTTGGTGGGAGTAGAAACATGTGTCCCTGTTCCCCTGACCGAGAATTTGTTGTTGTTGTTGTTTAGTTGCTAAGTCGTGTCTGACCCTTTTGCAACCCCATGGACTATAGCTTCCCAGGCTCCTCTGTCCATGGGATTTCTCAAGAATTCCAGTATTCTCAAGAATACTGGAGTGGTTTGCCATTTTCTTCTCCAGGGGATCTTTCCAGCCCAGAGATCGAACCCACATCTCCTGCATTGCAGGTGGATTCTTTCACTGAGCCACCAGGGAAGCCCAGTCAAGACATTATGTTTAGGAAAAAGAGTGTCACAGAGGGATTAAGACTGTGAGCTTTAGATGGAGGAAGACCTTAGTCGGCATCTCAAGATCCCACTTACTAATGTTAAGTAACATATGGAAAGAACATACATATTGATCTCTCTGCATCTGTTCCTCATCTGAAAACTATTATAATAAGGCTAATACCTGGGAACAAAGAAGCAATTAAACGTTCAAGGCCCATAATAGTCAATTATATACATCATAATATAAACATTTTTAAAATCTTTATGAATGTAGTAGATTTTTTTCTAAGTACTTCATGTTTTAAACATCTTTTAAAATTTCTTACATCAATCTTTTAAGGTAGGCCCTGTGATTGTCTTAATTTTACAGAGTCAAATGGTCTGATTAAGATCACAGTGATATTCAGTGGTAGAGCCTGGACTGGACCCTGGCGGTCTAACTTCAGACCTTGTGTTCCTCAGCTCCGTGACGAGGATGTAGATACTATTTAGTAAGAAGTATAAAGACTGTACTTGAGTGTGCACTATGTTTCTAGATGCTCTAGTTAGAGTTAGGAATTGTAGCTGACCACAGCTGAAATTGAGAGGGGCCTTGAATTGTATAAATAGGGTGGGAAGAATGCATTTTTTTACCAGTGAATGAAATACCTTTTTCTCACTCCAGCAGGGGAGAAGTTTCCTGATCTTCACTTACCTGTTCATTGACTCTTTTACAGAAGATGGCAAGCAGGAAGACAGCTGCAATTGGAGGCCCAAGGTAGCTAGAAATAGATTCTATGTAATGGAACAGTTGTCCATTTTGAGCAACCTGTACTAAAGGGACCCACACAATGCTGATGGCAATTAAGAGAATGATAAATAACCTGGGGAGAAAATAAGATGATTTAAATGTTAAATGAAAGCCTTATTGGTACTTGCATTACGTTTTGAATTCATTCTGAGGCCATTCATTGTTTTTCCACATAAAATCAAGCTCCCTGACCTCACGTGGAGCCACACTGTGCCTAGCGATTATCTGTTAGTAAAATTCTAATAAAGCAATTGCTTATCTATAGTTAGTCATAACATCTTCAACAAGGAGATTAAACACTCAAATGCCAGCAATGGACTAACCTGTAAGGTGGTTTATGCGATGTATCCATTGAAACTACAACACACTATTTCTATTAAGAAGCAATTATTTGCAGGATAAAGAAAGCAGACTCCCATGGTGGTCTTTTATCCTAGCTTGGGAGAAACTAAGTCAGTTTGTATAGGTGGGAATTAAAACAGATATGCTGACTGAAGTGGCCAGAAATGCTAATTTGTGCGTTTTACTTCCTGAGTACTTTGACAGGTATAAAAAATCAGTTAAAATATTGATAAACAGTAAAAAAACCTACTAGAGGCTCCTGGGGTCCAGGGATCATGACTGATTCACTCTTCTAAACTCCAGTTATGCTTGTTGTATAAGTAAACAAACAAGCATAGTTTACTGGACTTTCTGTAAAAGGTTATCACTACTCTGTGCTCACCTGGAATAGAGACCTGAAGATTGAGAGATGAGAGGGGCAAGTATCTGGGCAGGATATTGAGGCACAAGTATCTCATTTAATCTTTACAAAACCTCTGCAACTTTGCAATAACTAAATGTGATAAACCATGGCAAGTCTGAGCATGGTGCTTAGAACACAGTATAAATTCAACAGATAACACCCACTATCCTAGTTGTTATCTTCATTGGAAAGCGAATCACACACCTCCCTTGCTCTTATCTTTGATTTCTAACATACGTGGAATGAAATCCAAAGTCTTGTTATGGCTTGAATGGCCCTGTGTGCCCTTACCTCCCTTTACCTCTGTGACTGTGTTTCCTATCTCCCTTCCAGCTGCCCCTCATGTGCCAGCCTCACCCCTTGGAATCTTCCCCTCAGATGCTTAATTTACTAAAGCAATTGTAACTGTATTCAGTAATGCATAAGTGTTTAGACAGGTGGTCGGTTTCTCTTAACACCTCATTTCTTAATGAATGTAGCTGATAAACCCCCCTGTAGTAGTGTGTGGATGGTTTAGATATACATGGAAGCTTCTAGAGACAATGCATTTAGTCTATCAGAGTAAGTGGGAAGTTTACACCCCCAGGGAAACATGGAAGGAGTATCATGATGATGTGGTTGGGAGATGGTGTGAGGGGAGGAAGAAATAAGAAACAGAGGCATTTGAAAGTCTGGATAAAGCAACTATTTCACTTAAAATAAGGCCCCCAATTTTGTAGCTAGAAAGATGAAGTTGAATTAAATGTCCTTTAATGTCTCTTCCAAATCTGTCTGCCAATGCAGGAGACACAGCAGACAAGGGTTGGATCCCTGGGTCAGAAAGATCATCTGGAGTAGGAAGTGGCAACCCACTCCAGTATTCTTGCCAGGGAAATCCCATGGATGGAGGAGCCTGGAGGGCTACAGTCCATGGGGTCTCAAAGGAGTCGGATACAGCTTAGCGACTGAGCGTGAAGGTCTCTTCTTCCTAGTCTAGAATGCTATGGTTAGTTTCCTGAACCCAAAGTTGAGGAGGTTCTACTTCATTTATCTGCCTTTTTCTTTCTTTCTTTTTAAAAATGCTTGTTTATTTGGTTGTACCCAGTCTTAGTTCCCCAACCAGGGGTCGAACCCAGGCCCCCTGCATTGGGAGTGCAAAGTCTTAGCCACTAGATCACCAGGGAAGTCCCTATTTCTGCTTTTCTGCAGAGAAATTTTAGACAGAAACCAGGAGTGTCTCACCGTCCCGCTATGAGGAGCTCTTTCTCAGAAGCTCTCTTCCGGATCTTGGTGTACAGATCAATGGTGAAGAGGGCGCTGGCGCTGTTGAAGATGGAGGTCAGGGAGCTCATGAGAGAGGCCAGCATGACTGACAGCATCAGGCCTCGCAGTCCTGGGGCCGGGAGAGGGTGCAGTCACTGGTTAGGAACGGAACACCATGGTCTACGAGGGCCTTGCCAAACCGGAGAGTTGCTCAAAGATGAAGTGTCACCTGGAACATTCACTGGCTGGTGTGCCTGTCGACACGGCCATCATATGGCACCCCCGCACATCTCCTGGTGACTTGAGAACAGTCCAGCATACAATTTTGGTTGTAAATATAAACTTAGAGGCCATTTGAAAGAGAGGAAACCGAGTCCTGCCACCTTTCTTTGGGGAGGAATTCTTGGCTTCCTGAAGGTTAGGCAACTGGAGAGGGAAAAGCCTAGTGGGAGGTTCTCTTGAAGACATCTTTGGTGGGCAAAGCAGAGTTTTGGAAAATTGTGGCAACGTCACCCTTCAGTTCCCCGTGCTTATTAGTGATGCCCTGTAGGCTTCCCAGAGGGTGAAAGAGGGTGCGTGGGGTCACCTGCGGGTCGTGCTCCCTTCCTCTTGACAATGCTTATGTGGGTCCGGGAGGAGAAAGGTCACAAAAGTGTCAGCCAGCCTTCGATGAGCCTGAGGCACAGGGTCACCTGGCCACTGCTAAGCCCCTCGCCCTGCTCACCATCCAGTGTCCTAATAGCATCCTTATTTCACATAATGTGTGGTTGGTTTTTTATCTCACCAAACTGGGAATGTGAATTTTAATAGGGGATTTTGTGCCTACTTCACTGACGTTTTCTGAGCACAAGGCAGTGTCTGGCACATAGTAGGCACTCAATAAACAGTTGCAAATTAAATAGATTGAGGTATATTATTTGGGTAACACTGCTGTAAAGAAGGCAGAATGAATTTTAACCTCTAGTCCTCTGAAATTATGTTTATTGCTATGAAACTCTTTTATTGATAAATCAATCTTTTAAATGCCCCTGATTGCCTTGATAGTTTAGAATTCAGAGGAGTAAGAATTTTTCTAATAAGAATTATATCTGGTTCATTTCTGTATTCCCCAGGCCAAGAACAGGACTGGTAGCCTATGGAAGGTGTTCAAGAGAGGTTCGATGAAAACAACGGAATTAATGGAAGTAAGAATGATTAAGGATTATGCCATAACCCTTTCTCATGGCCCATCTACAGACCTGGCCTCTGAGGCAGTCCCAGCACAGAGATTTATCAAGGTATGATCGATAGATATCAATTGTAGTATTAAGGTGTACAACGTGATGTGAAATGGTTACCACAGTCAGGCTAATTAACATATCCATCACTCACATGGTTACCATATTCTGGTTTTGTGATGAGTATACTTGAGATCTATTCTCTTAGTTTTAAGTAAGTATATAGTTAATATATATATATATTAGGTCTCTAGAACTTCTTCATCTTATAACAGAAAGTTTATACCCTTTGACCAACATCTTCCCATGACTGTCCCTCTTCACCCTAGCCGCTGACGATCACCCTCTACTCTCTGCTTCTTGGAGTTTGATTTCTTTAGATTCTACATATAAGTGATGTCATGCAGTATTTGTCTTCAGGTGCTTGACTTGTTTCACTCAGCATAGTGTCCTCCAGCTTCATCTGTGTTGTTGCAAGTGGCAGGATTTCCTTCTTTCTTTTAAGGCTGAATGCATGTATGCATGCTCAGTTGCTCAGAGGTGTCTGACTCTTTTTGAGCCTATGGCTCCTCTGTCTACGGGATTCTCCAGGGAAGAACTGGAGTGGGTTGCCATTTCCTCCTTCATGGGATCTTCCTGACCCAGGGCAAACTCGTGTCTTCTGCATTGCAGGCAGATTCTTTACCACTGATCTGTTGGGGAAGCCCTACAGCTGAATACTGTTCCCTTATCAACACCTCTCTCTGTCTCTCTCTCTAGTTTATCCATCCATCTGTCTCTACTGAGCATCACATTTTCTCCATCCCGTCATCTGAGCATGGATGTTTTCTTACCATTGGGCATCAGTTCCATCACCAGCATTGGGTAAGCATAGTTGGAGCAGCCGACTTCAACTCCACAGTGCTTCACACATTCCGAAGGTACAACACAGGCCACCTTCTCTGAGGGGGGGTGGATTCAGAAAAGTGGGTTCAGTGAGTGGGGCCAAACAGGTAAGATCTACAACCATTGGACATAGAGACAAGTTGTAAGATCATGGGTGAGAGGAATTTCCATGCATGGAAATTAGAGATTCAGCTTTGAGCTCCACACTCTGAACCTGCTCCCTTTTGCCCAGAATATGACCTCCTAAGTGTCTCATGCCTATAGCTGCCTGCACACTGGCCTAAGGGGCAGGGCTTTTCTTCAGGATGTGGCCGGGTGAGAGCAGCACAGCAAACAGAGGGAGCTGCTCCATCCTCCAACAAAGCTGCATGAGTGCCACTCCTCTGAGGAGCACAGAACTCCGGAGACAAAACCAACCGCACCCCTGCTCCCACCCCCGGCACCCCACCCCCACCCCCACCACAACACCCG
>SJYQ01000271.1:177508-193184 GCA_006410935.1 Redunca redunca | reverse complement strand
ATACATATATATAAAATACATATATATATAATACATATATATATATATATTTGCATTGCTATGGTAACTGTTGAGGTAATATTTTGTAATCTGCTTTTTACGTTTAACATAATAGCTTCAGCATTTTCCTGACTTTTGAGATAGTCTTCAGTCCCTTGTGTGCAATTTTCTATGAAGACGGATATAGTAATTTCTTTGACCATTCTTTACTTGTTGGATATTTTCAACAACACTACAATGTTGCAGCAAGAAGAACAAAGAAACATTCTAACTTGCTGTGTAGGGGAATCATTTTAATGTGACACCACACCCCCAAGGAAACAGTAGTCTTGAAATAAACATCATTAAAAAAATTTAAGACAAAAAAATAAGGGAGAGTGGGAATTGAAGCACAAAGAGTACCTATAAGGAGCTATTTACAATAAAATGGATCATTTTGGGGGGAAAAAGGTGATTTTCTTTGTAACAAGATTTTAGCTAAATAAACTGATGCCCAGTTGAGAAAATATGATGTGGACTCAGTGTTATCTGATGGATTGCCGCACTAGACCCAGAGGCCTTGCTTAGCTGAATATATTTCCTGTACCCTTTGTAATAAAGGAAGAGTTGATTTTTTAGGGAAGATCTTCAACGTTAGTAGCCACATTCAGCTGGCTCAGAAGTTAAAGTACCCACACAACCCAGTTCCAAAGCCCTGTCCAGTCTCCAACCATCTTGGAAGGACCAAGAAGTAACAGTGGATCTTGAAGACTTTCTCAGGCAAAGATGTCTTGGACTCGACCATCACAGCTCACTCAGCTCACATTTTTCCAGTTTATCTCATCCTCCTGCATTATCCTCTGCGGCTGCTGGTGCTGCTGAGTCGCTTCAGTCGTGTCCGACTCTGTGCGACCCCATAGACAGCAGCCCACCAGGCTCTCCCGTCCCTGAAATTCTCCAGGCAAGAACACTGGAGTGGGTTGCCATTTCCTTCTCTAATGCATAAAAATGAAAGTGAAGTCGCTCAGTCATGCCCGACTCTCAGCGACCCCATGGACTACAGCCCACCAGGCTCCTCTGTCCATGGGATTTTCCAGACAAGAGTACTAGAGTGGGGTGCCATCCTCTAGACTAGCTTAAATCCAAGGCACTCATGAAAACAGGCTTGCAAGCTCAAATGTCTCCAAGGAGACAGGTGTACAGTACAAAAGAAATAAGAGATCAGAATGTCAAGTGTGCCAACATTTCCTGCTTCTAAGCCTCTGCACAGCCTGTTCTCTCCGCTTGGGGTTCTGCTTTTACTGTTGTGTGTAATGGGTTTTCTAGTTTATCAAAGTTTTTATCTACCTTGAAACCACTACTCAGAATACGCGTGTAATTTAAAAAAAAAAGGATCTATGGATTCAAGACTCACCTGTGAACAGGATGCGGCTGATCATCCCTGGCATCACCATGAGGAACATGGGCAGCAGCTTCAGGTACCCACACATGATGCAGGCGGCCTTCACGTGTGACATGTTCTTGCCTGACAGGCAGCGCTGCACAATGACCTGCCAGGGAAACGTGATGTAATTTGAGAAAACCGGAGGGTGACTTCAATGAAGGGGCGCGCCTCTCTTCAGAATTAATGTTACAGTGAAAAAGAGAGTCTGGTAGCAGAAAATAATGGGCTTCAGAGTAAAATTGGAACTTGAATCCTCGCCCCTCTTACATGAGTATTTGACTCCTGTGAGTCTCAGTTTTTTCATCTCTAAATAGGGATATCTCTTGTAGGGCATTCTGAATATTTGATATGTTTGTAAGACTCTTGTTACCTGCTGCTATCAATTCCTGCTGCTGCTGCCTATCACTACTATTAAAACATGTCTACAGCTTCCAGGCTGTATTGCAACAAAGGCCATGTGCTCTTCCAGGTACAAAGCTGTCACTATTGATTTTTTGCCACAAGTTGTGCCTTTGATATGTGTGTGTGTGCATGAGCTCAGCCCCTCGACCATGTCTGACTCTTCGTGACCTCATGGACTGTAGCCCACCAGGTGGAATTTTCCAGGCAAGAATACTGGAGCAGTTTGCCACTTCCTACTCTGGGGGATCTTCCTGACCTAGGGATGGAAACTCCCGCACTGGCAGGCAGACTGTTTACCACTGTGTCACCTGGCAAGTCTTTGATATTTTACTAAGTATGTGACTAAATAAGTCACATACTCATTAGTTTCTCTCTACTATTGTCAGGCAATTATCCCGAAGGGAAAGCAAGCTCATTGACACAGAAACACCAGAGTCAGGCAGCCATCAGAATAGAATTCTGAGATATTCATCTTTAGATTTCTTCAGACCACATTGAGTTATGAATCAAATATGATGGTCCTGGGAAAATGAATGTATATAATTTCATAGTTCTTACTTAAGTTGTACAATTTCTTGGCTAATAAATTTCCTAGCAAAGCAGAACTAACCATAATAACATTTTGATGTCACTCTTTCTTCTCAAGGAATGTGGTAAAACAAAGATGTCTTTTATCTGATTAACTGTCTTTGGGGAGACAGATCTGTTAGGGATAGTGGTGGTGTTATTTAGTGCTGAGGGAGCAGGCAATATTTTTAGACAAAGGCCTAGATGCTGATGGTGGGAGGGGCAACACAAATTACAGGTGAGGAGAGAAGCCCTGTCAGCAGACAATCAGGTTCAGCCCCACATCTAAGAAGAACGTGAGGTCACGTATAGGAAGTAAGTCAGTTAGTCAGAGGCAAAATATAAGTAATAAAGATGGTTCCACAAATCAGTGGTGTAAGGATGCATTCTTTGATAGACATGTTGAGGAAATCAGGTTACTATACAGAGAAAAAGAGAACTGACATTAAGATCACGTATGGCCGTTGATTTAAAGTGAGTTAGAATTGTGAAGCTGTAAGGTTAAGTTGACAGAGACTATTTAGGAAGAAGAAAACTTCAAAAAAAAAAAAAACCCACCAAAATGAAAACAAACTCATTTGCTATAAAAAGGAGCATGCAGAAAACAAAAAACAAGAAACAAAAAAATAAGATCTTAGAAGCTTTAAATACAATGGCAGAAAAACTGGAGGATAAAGTTAAGAAAGTCTCCTATTAAGTAGAGCAAAAGACCAAGAGCCGGATGATGCAGAGAAGAAGCAAAAACGCTAGAGAACCGGCTGAGGAAGACCAGCATCCAAAAGCCGAGTTCCCGATACAAGAAAACAAAATGGAAGGCAGCAAAGAAAGCATCTCCCCAAATTATTCGAGACACCAGCTACCTGATCAAAGAAGTTCACAGCAGCCTGTCGTAATGGATAGAAATAAACCCACACACAATAGTGCATGGTGGTGAAGTTTCAGAATATTGAGGCCAAAGGAAAGGCAAGTTTCCAGAGAGAAAAAGCAGCTGTTCAGTCACTCAGCCATGTCTGACTCTTCGTGACCCATGGACTGCAGCACACCAGGCCCCCCTGTCCCTCACTAACGCCTGGAGTTTGCCCAAAAGGTCATGTCCATTGAATCGGTGATGCCATCCAACCATCTCATGCTCTATCACCCTCTTCTACTTCTGCCTTCAGTTTTTTCCCCAGCAGAGTCGCACCCAAAAGATCAAGAATAACTTCAGGCTTCTCACCTGTGATGGTGGAAGTCAAAATTGAATGAATCTCTGACTCTGGGAAGATTATTCAACCTACAAATGTGCACATAGCCCGAGACCAACTTCCTAAGAGTTGGAGTGAAGACATTTTGAAACATGCAACTTCACAGCAAATGTATCTCCCTTCTTTCTCAGCAACTAACTGGATAATTCATTGCCTCAAAAAGTAGGTTTAAACAAAGAAAGATGATGATGTAGAATATTGGAAACAGGAAATACAAGCCAAGAATGAAGCAAAGGGGACGTCAAACATGGTGGTGAAGGGAGTTCTGAGTTAGGATGAGCACCAAATTCAGTGGACAGCCCAAGAGTTGGTGAGAGATGAAAGGCTCTAAGAGAAAACGAGGAGCTCATAGAATACTTGATGTGCTCGCAAGAATGGAGAGGAGATTTAGGCAATTTGCTGAGGGTTTGTTATTGAATGAGTAATAATCACTAAGAAAATTTAAAACAAAAGTATTTAGAGTTATTCATTTTAGGGAAAAGAAAAAGCTAAAGAAAAATCAATCAGAGAATATTATGTAGCTTGGTTGTGAGTTACAAAAAATCACGAAAAATTGCTACAGTGAATGCACATCTCGCCAAAATTGTGAACTGGATCTATCAGGAAGGTGAATGAACAGGAGGTGTGCCTGTAGGGGATTGAGAGCAGAAAACTGAAAAAACTTAACTGTCATCTCTCTTTATGGGAAGCCAATAGAAAACTCTAAAGCTGGAAAACTAAGAGGGAGCAATACAGGATTTATTTGAATCTCCCGGGAATCAGGTTTATGAGAAAATTCTGATTCAGTGGGTGTGGGTAGCATGTAAGATCATTCATTTCTAATGAACTCTAATGAACTCTAAGGTAATATCCATGCCAGTTGTTCACAAACTATACAGTGTGTATAAGATTTAGAGGATAAAAATACATACCAAAATACTTAACTGAGGGAGCTGAAGTTGTTTGCCTTTGGGAGACAAGAAATAGGTAGAAAGTTGGAAACCAGACAGCTATTTTTCATAACAGTATTAGTCACTCAGTCATGTCCGGTTCTTTGTGACCCCATGGCCTGCCAGACTCCTCTGTCCATGGAATTCTCCAGGCAAGGATACTGGAGTGGGTTGTCATGCCCTTCTCCAGGAGCTCTTTCTGACCTAGGGATCGAACTCAGGCCTTCTGCTTTGCAGGCAGACGCTTTACCATCTGAGGCACCAGGAAAGAGTCCGTTTTTATTTTTTCATTTTTCATGACAAGTGTCATATTAAGAGAAGTGTTTGGCTCTTTAAGTGATGTATGTGTGTGTGTGAAATAGAAACTAGATGTTTTTCTATGAGTAGAAAAAGAATAACATGAACATATTCATGTATCTCTCTCTCTCTCACACACACACACACACACACACACACACACACAGAGCTTACCTGATCTGTACACCAATACCACGCAGCTACAATGGTCATTCCAAATATTGTTCCTGGCCATGGAATATCCCCAGTGACAGCATCTCGAAAAATATGGAAGGAGTCCCCCTGGGGTGTGTAACACTTGGGTTTGATCGTCAGGTTGTCCCCCTCCACTATTGTTGGGATGGCATTCATGTACTTCTCCGTAAAACTCTCATAGCCTCCAACTTCAGCAAAAGCTGAAAAGGAATGGGATGAAATGAAATTTCTGCCAAATCCTAGACATCTAAAGAGTTCATAATCACTCCTTCATCGTGGAGGTACTCAAACACCTCCAATCAGACTACGTGTGGTAAGGGGAAATAGGGAAACTTACCCCACTGGGAGGGTCTGGAAAAGCTAGTCAGGTATAGGAAAGAACCACAATGGATGGAAACCTTAGAAAGATAAGCCCAGATATTTGGAACAACGTATAAAGGTTCAGATGACACAAAATTCATCAGAGTAAATTTTAGAGTGGTAGATACTACAACTCTACATTTGTAGAGTTGAATGTGACAGTTTATTTCTTTATTTATTATTTAACTTAGCATTAACACATTCGTGTGTACCAAATACTGTGGTGGGATTATGTGCAAAATGAATGTGCAAGGCAGAAACTCAACCTAATGGAAGATGCAGACAATACAAGGAAATTGTTCTGATAAGGGAAATATGGTTTGTAGCAAAAATACATGGAGGACCTAGGAGGTGAGAGTCTACCCATAAGGATAGGATAAGTGAGTCTTAAAGAAGCTGATGCCAGGGTGTACACCATTGAGGCCAGAAACCAAAGGAGCATGAACGAGAATAACAGAAATTCTGGCTAAGTAGCAAGTTCACAGGAATTGGTAGCAGCAGTTGCTTCAGGAGTAGCGCTGTACAGTAGAACTTCCTGCAGAGATGGAATTGTTGCATATCTGTGCTGTCCAATGTGGTAACTACTGGCCGTACACTGGGGCTCCCCTAAGGCCCAGTGGGAAAAGAATCTGCAGTTCAGGAGACACAGGAGATGCGGGTGTGATCCCTGGGCCGGGAAGACCCCCTGGAGGAGGAAAATGGCAACCCCCTCCAGTATTTTTGCCTGAAAAATCCCACAGACAGAGGAGCTTGGTGGGCTATAGTCCATGGGGTCACAAAGAGCTGGACATGACTGAGCAACCAAGTGCAGGACACTGCCACATATAGAGTGCTTGAGATATGGCTAAGCAAGGGAGGAGCTGAATTTGTAATTAGTTTAAATTTAAATAGCCACATGTGGTTAATGGCAACCATGTTCTGACAAAATCATCAGTCATCTTTATGAATTTGTTGTCTCTGTGGTTCTATCAGTTTTTGCCTCATATCTTTGAGCTCTGATGAGGTGCCTGTGTGTTCAGGAATGTTGCATTCGGTGCAACTTGAGTGGGTGTTGGAGCAGGGTGAGTGCTGGACAAGGGAGGGATGAAAAGGCATTTGTTTTCACCCTATATCCTTTTTACTGTATGCATGGGTTTTCTATGCAAACAAAAACAAAAATTATAATAAAAGAAGCCAAATATTAGCAAGCTGTAAATCAGATTCATCAATAGTGATCTGGCATGACTTAAAAGAAGGAATAACTGATGGTACTAATAAATGAGAGTCATAAAGGAAAATACAAACTGTATTTGTTACTTATATAATAATAGAGTAAGGCATATACTTTAGTAATTCCCATCAGTCATAATTAAGTTACTATTCAGTTACCTAAAATTTTCCTAATACTTAATCCTTCATTTAATGAGGATTTTATGTAAATGAAAGGTTTCTGTGCATTGGATCCAATGCACCAATATTTTCATAAAATGTCAGCTCAATGGTACTAATTTTGTCCGTTCTGAACACAAGGATATTAAGATTAAACAAAATAATTTATCTACGCAATAGTTTTTCAAAGGAGGTAAAAGTGAAAGTGAAGTCATTCAGTCATGTCCGACTCTTTGCGACCCCATGGACTTTAACCTGCTAGGCTCCTCTGTCCATGGGATTTTCCAGGCAAGAATATTGGAGTGGGTTGTCATTTCCTTCTCCAGGGGATCTTCCCCACCCAGGGATCGAACCCAGGTCTCCCGCACTGCGGGCAAACTCTTTACTGTCTGAGCTTCCAGCGGGCCCCAAAGGAGGCAAACTTCTCCTTTACTTCTTCATGCTGAGATAGTACAGTAAGGAAGAAGTTAGCAGACACTCCTTTCTGCGTAAGGAGTACGCGAAAGAAAGAAGTTCGCAGAATTATACGAGTGATTGGAAAATGTGACCAAATAGAAGGGAGGCAGTGGTCAAGAGCAGTCAGACTGAACAGAAGCAAGTCCCAGGATTTCTGACCCCAGGGCAGTGCTCATACCATTATCACTTACCGAACCCCGTGAGAATAAAAGAACCTATCAGCATGATGGCCGTTTGGAGGGTGTCTGTGTAAATAACTGAGGCCAAGCCCCCTGTGAAGAGAAAGAAAGGAATCAGGGCATTTTACTCATGCATCCTCATCTGTCTGTTGTCACCTCTGTGTTCTCCTCTACCCACACTCTAGAAATAACTCAGCAAAAAACGTATCAAATGCTCCTAGATGGACCACAAGCCCCTCTTGGAGTCTTTGTCCCCTTAGTAGTTATGCCTCTCATTGGTCCTCTTGTCCCCCTTGCCTTGCCTTGACTCAGTTTCTGAGTTAGAGCGGAGTTCCACCTTTGTGTGAATTTTTGAATATTAAATAGAGATGAAGGCAAAGTTTTAATACCATAGATTTTCCCTCACTGATCCCTCAGTTTGCTCCATTTAGCACAATTACACTTGCTCTCAAAAAACTGGGCAAGGCCAGTTTTGCTCTCCTGTTGGACTATATTATTGTTTCATCAGTTGAGAACCAGATACATTTGGTGAGCTGTGTCTTGCTGCAGTGTTGTTCGAACAACAAAAACTTCCCTTTCAGCTCTGGGCTCACAGAAGCTCAGTTAATGAGATACTCCCTTTACGGGAGGGAAACAAGATGGATGTTGAAAATAGGAGATTTACGCCCTTATCTGTCACTTATTCTGAGACATGTACTTGATGTATAAAAATGGCTTCAGGAGTGTCTTTATTGTTCCAGCTGTACTTTTTCTCTGTTTTACCAATTGAGCTGGTGTAGTTTGATTTTCATGTTAGTGTGCACGAGGGAGAACACCGGTGTATCTGGCTCATGAAAGCCTGCTTGTACTATTTACCACACCTTTCCTCCCACAGCCAACCCACTGCGCCAGTTTTCCTTTCCTGATTCTGCGGCTCATGGTCCCATCACTGTGCCCCGGCGTGTATTCGCTTGGGCCCTGCCTTGGTGTTGCTAGTCTCGGGTCTGAGCCACTATTTCATCCAGACCGCCCATGTGTATGTTACGCTGGATTCCAAATGCCGATCTGCATACCAGACACACAGCTTAGCCAAGTCGCCCTTCTCCCACCCCATTTACCACGTCAGCAGGTGCTCACACCTCGTACTGAAGATTCTGTTTTCTTTGCTCTAGTTCTGTTTCTCCGCCCGTGCGTGAATCTCACAGTGGAAATAAAAGGGTATCCTTACATTCGAGTGACAATGCTAATGGCAGCTTGGGGTGAGGTCAGCAAAAGATAGCGTGGGCTCACCAGTGATTGTGTAAATAGCAGTGAGAGCCAAGAGGATGAAGATCGCCAGGTATAGGTCCAACCCCAAGGCCAGGGTGATGAAGATGGCTCCGGAAAATATGTCTGACTAGAGAGAGAACAGACAGGGTGGAAAGGAAACGTGCCGTGCATCGCTCAGCCCTTCACTGATGCCTTCCCACGAATATTTGATGCTCCCTGGTTGCCTAGTGGTTAGGATTCAGCACTCTCCCAGCCTCGGCCCAGCTTCAATTCCCAGTCAGGAAAAGCCTTTCTTTTCTCTCTGCTTGCCACCTACCAACAACCCTAGTGAGACCATACCATCCTTTGGGGCTTACCAGGTAGTGCTAGAAGAAAAGAATCTGCCTGCCAATGCAGGAGACGTAAGAGATGGCAGTTCTATCCCCGGACTGGGAAGGTCCCCTGGAAAAGGGCGTGGTCACCCACTCCAGTATTCTTGCCTAGAGAATCCCAGGGACAGAGGAGCCTGGTGGGCTACAGTCCATGGAGGCACAAAAGAGTCAGACATAACTGAGCGCTCTTGGACCCTACACATTACTGAAGGTTGAGAACCAGTGAATAATATGATCTTTTTAAAACTTGGGGCAGGGGAAGGCTGTGAAAGTTGTTAATCTGTTTAATAAGTAACCAGGACAGAAGTTGTTATCACTGTATGATAGTACACAAAATGCCGTGTCTAGGATTATTGATACCACTTAAGATATAACCTTGTAGGTAAGGATGGACTCCTGCTACAGCCTCTTTCCAGGTGACCATGCTAGACACAGTCACACACATGCTCTGGGCCTCTGTGCTGCTCCTCTCAGCTCCCCAGGCTTCCACCCACTCCCCACCAGCAGGAACCAACCACCCCAGGAGGCTGCCTCCCTTGGGGGCTCCCTTCGGTACCTGTCATTCTGCTCCAGCACTTTGTTCATACTCTAGCATCATTAAGCTCTAGATGTCAGAGCCAGAAGAGAGCGGAGATCACCGGCTCCCGCCAGAGGAGCGTGTAAGCATGAAGCCCCCGACACCTGCTGGCTCCTCTGCCTCCCTTGGGCTCTCCTCACCTTCCTGTCCTGGGACTTAAGCACCCCCAGCCCTCACCAGTGGGGACGACCTCCAGTTCCACCCAGCACTGGCTGCCATCCTCTTTCCTTGCCTGCAGCGTATTTCCTGTACTTATCCACACACTCTAGTCCAGCTCTTAGTTTACTGTATTTGCATATAATGTCATAAGGTGCTATTTCACGTGTAAAATTCTAATACCCTTAACGACATGGTGAACTGCTAGTGAACAGGAATCTTGTTCCCCTAACATGGAGCCCAGCAATTTACAATAAGTACTGGGAAATGCTCACGTTGCATTAGGAAGGCTTGGGCCGTCTAATCTAAGCAGCTGGTTTACTTCCAATCATTATTTGGCTCAGCAGAGGATCAATCAGCAGAACGAACTTCTGCTCTAGTGAACTGCCTGGACCATAAACTTGCACGAGATTATGTCCTTAGTCACTGATACATGAGGAGATTTTTCTTTGGTTTGTACACGTACTGCTGAATCTTCAAATTTCTTCTTTCCTCAATAATTATCTCCAAGAGACTTAAAAAAAAAAAAACTTTAGAATTCTTTTAACACTTGTTTGGGACATTCGTTTCATACAGGTAATCTCAGATAAAATAGGGTACATTTAAGGATAGTGAGTTTAATAATACAAAACACTTTCCCTTCTGGTCTTCACGTTCGACAGTCAAGCTGAAAAGGAAAATGTAAACCTAGAGTGGCCTTGACAATGAGAATGAAAAGGTTATTGTGCAGGGGGAGGTGGGAGCTAGAGAGTCCTTATTTCTGCTACTGAATTGCTGTGCTACTTGAGTGAGACTTTCTGCTCTCTCTGTATATCCACTATTTTTTTTCATAGTCTTAATGAAAGGATGGGTTTATACTCTGAAGGCTCTTGTGACTCAGAATTCTTTTACTCCATGAATGCAGGGTTTCTGAAGCTCCTTTTTTTTTTTTTGCATAAACTCTTGGTAGAGAGACCCCCTGGTGGCTCAGATGGTAAAGAATCTGCCTGCAGTGCAGGAGACCTGGGTTTGATCCTTGGGTTGGGAAGATCCCCTGGAGAAGGGAATTGCTACCCACTCCAGAATTCTTGCCTGGAGAATTCCATGGACAGAGGAGCCTGCTGGGCTATGGTCCATGGGGTCACAAAGAGTCAGACACAACTGAGTGATTAACATGTTCAGAGAGACCCCAAGTAGTTTTAAAACATCCATATACGGCCTGACCCATGAAGTTCTCTGATCTTAGCACTCTTGTCCCTCATGAAGCTGCAACACCAGCATGGCACTGAACTCACTGAGATCCTCAGAGCCACACAGACGAACAGGGAGAGGATGGAGAGGCAGACCTGGAGCCGCTTCCCACCAAACCGCTTCCTCAGGTATTCCGGCATGGTCGTCACCTGCAGAGACAGACACCAGCAGGGATTCACCTTCAGGGCCCACACGTTCAGATGATCCGACATGGATTAAGTCTCTGTGGTCAGGCAACTGCGTGTGGCAGTCACCCTCGAGGGGGTAACACCCCCAAGGTGGGGAGACGTGAGTGAGAAGGCACAGCCCCTGGGGAAACTGTGAGTCTGGGATGAACATGGGCCTTGGACTCAAGCATTCTTGGGATCTGTTCCCAGATTGTGACCTTTGGCAAATGACAATCTCTCTGAACCTCTGTTTTCTCACAGGTAATGTGGGGTTTTAATATGGAAGTAGGTATAAAATACCTACCACAACACCGAATGAATGGTGATGCTCAAGAGATAATATTGATTATTTTCACTGATAATGTTGCAGTCTAGCAAAAACAACATAAATGATCGTGAAAGTTACATGATAAATAGATAATTGAATAAATTGCTAATATACTTCTGTATGTACATTCACATGATTATCTTTATTGAAAAGAAGAGTTACATTAAATCCTATATAGACAAAAAGCTGATGTTATCATTATTGAAATATTAGATCAGCTATGTGATCAGCTTAAAGGGTACATTTTTCTGGTTTCTTCACAGCAGAACAAGCTCATGGTTTCATCTCCTCCAATATAAAAGAATCTTAAATAAACATTTATATAATATTAGCAAAAGCAAGAAGGGGAGCTCTTGGGGCTCAGAAACTGTGCAGAACCACCTCAAGGATGGTAAGCCATGGCTAAGAACACAGGCATGAGTTACGTGCTGTGGATCCTTGCACCAAAGAGAGCAGAGCTTGCTCAAGCCTGGAATCAGAAGGGACTCAGGATGAGCAAAGGACTATACAGTGACATGCAGAGGCAGAAGACAGTAAAGCTTGCTCCCCTGGAGCCCCATCCCAGGAATTATCCCAGGACACAGCACCCCTCAGCTGCAGAAGGAGTAAGTATGGCAGTTAGGCTCCAAGAGGCACAGCAGTGCCCCAGTTGGTTGGCAACACCCAAGTTGAAGGGGAGCCACCAGAGCATGGTACTTCCCGCTGCTAAGTCACGTCAGTCGTGTCCGACTCTGTGGGACCCCATAGACGGAAGCCCACCAGGCTCCTCCGTCCCTGGGATTCTCCAGAGGCAAGAACACTGGAGTGAGTTGCCATTTCCTTCTCCAATGCATGAAAGTGAAAAGTGAAAGTGAAGTCGCTCGGTCGTGTCCAGCTCTTAGCGACCCCATGGACTGCTGCCTACCATGCTCCTCCGTCCATGGGATTTTCCAGGCAAGAGTACTGGAGTGGAGTGCCATTGCCTTCTCCGATGGTACTTCCTACCCCTCATTTTAAAAAAAAAGCTACCTTCCAAACATCAGAATAACAAAAATCAGAATAAAGGAAAATATTGTGTATTGGTAAGAATGTTGGAAAAACGGAATCCCCACGACAGTGATCAGCAAGAGGATGGGTGACTGCAGCCATTTTTAAGAGCAATCCTGCAGCGCTTCGTGATCTTTTTTAAATTTTTCAAAATTCTTTTATGATTTGCATTATTTTTTGGCTGTGCTAGGTATGTGTTGCTGCTTGCGGGCTTTCTCTAGTTGCAGCAAATGGGGCCTGCTCCTTGTTGGCAGTGCGTAGACTTCTCATTGCAGTCGCTTTTTCTTGTCTCAGAGCACAGGCTCTAGGAGCTGGCTTCAGTAGTTTTGTGGGTGGCACGTGGGCTCAGTAGTGTGGCACATGGGCTGAGTTGTCCAGCGATGTGTGGGATCTTCCTGGGCCAGGGATCAAACCCATGTCTCCTGCACTGGCAGGCAGATTCCTTACCACTGGACCACCAGGGAAGTCCAGTAGTTAGTGGTCTTATGTAAACATAAACTCAGAGATTCTGGGACGAATAATGTTACTCAGGTTTCATAGCTGAGCAGAAAAAGCGAGGGAATAAATGAATGCGTGACATGTGCGCCAGAGAGCACCTGAGGATACTCACCCCTGCCTTGATGTAAATGGGGACAAAGAACCACCCCAGAACCAGCAACAGCAGCAAGGCCTACAAGAAACCAGGGGCAGAGTGGAAGTTAGAGAGGTTTGGCTCGTGGGCCTTTTCACTTCACAACCTCCAAATCGGAAAAGAAAATGTTTGCTTTGATCCTGTCCTACTCAAACAGTTATGATCCCAAGGCAGCTGTGGGTCCATTTCTTCTGCTCCCATGATACAGAGATCACCATTTCCTGGGGCTTAGGACGTGGCAAAGGTGTGTGGTGAAAACTGGACAGTCAGAGATCTGAGCCCAGCTGGACCACTAGAAGGTCAGACAATCTTTACCAAAAGGAATTATTCTTAAAAAAAAAAAAAAAAAATTTAGCTGTGTCGAGTCTTTCTTGCAGCACATGGAATCTTTCTGTGTGGTGAGTGGGCTTAGTTGCCCTGCAGCCTGTGGGATCTTAGTTCCCCCACCATGGATCGAACCCTTATCCCCTATATTGGAAGATGGATTCTTAACCACTAAGCCACCAGGGAAGTCCCCAGGAATTATTCTTGAATGTCAGGAATCATATAGAGCGACAAACCAATGAGAAATTTAGGGACAGAAGAATATTCCCAGTGCCCCCCAAGCCTTGCCAAATATAATGATGATAATAGTATAATCTTACATGAATATTCATATGTATGAAAAAGTCTTCACTTCTATCACTCATGCTGTTCTCACAGCACCAGGTTAGGCAGATGTGATAAGCACAGTTATTTCTGTTTTATGGAGGGGTAACCTGAACCTCACAGAGATCAAACAAATCCAAGGTCACAGGCTAAAAGAGCCAGGCTCTCAGCAAGCTGATAATCACACTCCCTGGGGCCATAGGGCATTTTGTCCACGCTTCTGGAGGCTGGCTCCTTTCTCGACTCCATGGCACCATCAAAGCAAAACCCAGATCGTAAGGCACACGTGGAGGCTGGGTCCATTCTGAGTCTCTGACGCTACTAAGGTAATTATAGGGGCAAAATCTTCAATAGGGGCAGGGCACGGTTACTAGTGACGACGCAAGGTCCCTTGCGAAGTCTATCCAGGATAGTAAGTTTGTGTATATATATTTTACAATGATCCAGCTTTCTTCCACATAAGCGTTTCCCTGACTGATAGGCATAAACACGCACAAGCAAACTCTAGAAAGGATAAGAGAAATAGAACCGAAAACAGTCAGCTCAAGAAATGTGTACAGCATGTGCCCAGTCAAATGCTGAATGATGGGTTGGTGTGAGCGACACGAGAGCAGATGGCCCCTTGTCCTTAAAGATCTTAGAGTCTAATTAAGAAGTCACAGCTTGCACTGGTGAGATGGCAGTAGAGCAATTAGGAACGCAGTCACCAAGACTTAGAGATTCGATCTACTACCTCGGCTGTGACGACACGCAGCGCGCGGCTGAGAGGAGCTACCCCACGTCCGAGGTCAGGGGCAGAACTCGGGAGGACCCCATGCCTGAGGGGTGGCGGCCAGGAGGAGCGACCCCACGTCCAAGGAGCGGTGGCTGCGCGAGCTCCAAAGGGCCTAGAGGAGCTATTCCACGTACAAGGTCGGGAGGGGCAGTGGCAAGGAGATACCCCTTGTCCAAGGTAAGGAGCAGTGGCAGCTCTTTGCTGGAGCGGCCGTGAAGAGATACCCCATGTCCAAAGTAAGAGGAACCCAAGTAAGATGGTAGGTGTTGCAAGAGGACAGACACACTGAAACCATAATCACAGAAAACTAGTCAATCTAATCACACTAGGACCACAGCCTTGTCTAACTCAGTGAAACTAAGCCATGCCGTGTGGGGCCACCTAAGACGGGAGGGTCATGGTGGAGAGCTCTGACACAATGTGGTCCACTGGAGAAGGGAATGGCAAACCACTTAAGTATTCTTGCCTTGAGAACCCCATGAACAGCATGAAAAGGCAAAATGATAGGATACTGAAAGAGGAACTTCCCAGGTCAGTAGGTGCCCAATATGCTACTTGAGATCAGTGAAGAAATAACTCCAGAAAGAATGAAGGGATAGAGCCAAAGGAAAAACAATACCCAGCTGTGGATGTGACTGGTGATAGAAGCAAGGTCCAATGCTGTAAAGAGCAATATTGCATAGGAACCTCGAATGTCAGGTCCATGAATCAAGACAAATTGGAAGTGGTCAAACAGGAGATGGCAAGAGTGAACATTGACATTCTAGGAATCAGCAAACTAAAATGGACTGGAATGGGTGAATTTAACTCAGATGACCATTATATCTACTACTGTGGGCAGAAATCCCTTAGAAGAAATGGAGTAGCCATCATGGTCAACAGAAGAGTCCAAAATGCAGTACTTGGATGCAATCTCAAAAACGACAGAATGATCTCTGTTCATTTCCAAGGCAAACCATTCAATATCACTGTAATCCAAGTCTATGCCCCAACCGGTAATGCTGAAGAAGCTGAAGTTGAACGGTTCTATGAAGACCTACAAGACCTTTTAGAACTAACACCCCAAAAAGATGTCCTTTTCATTATAGGGGACTGGAAT
>SJYQ01000271.1:147340-176098 GCA_006410935.1 Redunca redunca | reverse complement strand
CAGACTTTATTTTTTTGGGCTCCAAAATCATTGCAGATGGTGACTGCAGCCATGAAATTAAGACACTTACTCCTTGGAAGAAAAGTTATGAGCAACCTAGATAGCATATTCAAAAGCAGAGACATTATTTTGCCAACAAAGGTCCATCTAGTCAAGGCTATGGTTTTTCCTGTGGTCATGTATGGATATGAGAGTTAGACTGTGAAGAAAACTGAGCACCGAAGAATTGATGCTTTTGAACTGTGGTGTTGGAGAAGACTCTTGAGAGTCCCTTGGACTGCAAGGAGATCCAACCAGTCCATTCTGAAGGAGATCAGCCCTGGGATTTTTTTGGAAGGAATGATGCTAAAGCTGAAACTCCAGTACTTTGGCCACCTCATGCGAAGAGTTGACTCATTGGAAAAGACTCTGATGCTGGGAGGGATTGGGGGCAGGAGGAAAAGGGGACGACCGAGGATGAGATGGCTGGATGACACCACTGACTCGATGGATGTGGGTCTGAGTGAACTCTGGGAGATGGTGATGGACAGGGAGGCCTGGCGTGCTGCGGTTCATGGGGTCGCAAAGAGTCGGACACGACTGAGCAACTGAACTGAACTGATGTTGTCACTTGCTAGGCCAGTTTCTACTCTTCTGTCTGGCATCAGGCTCAGGAAATTCCCTGGACACGGGCCTGGTCCTACCCACCATCTAGGATGGATGCCCCTTCTGCATCCATCCATGCCCCTTCTGTTTCCTTCTGTTGAGGTCTCTCAACACTCCATGCATGCTTCTCTTCTTGTACTTGCTACACTGTAGCAAATGTTTATCTGTCTCTCCCACTGGGCTGTAAGCGTTTCAAAGAAGGGTCATTACTTGTACATTTTTTAAATTTCTTGCTTCTAATTCAGACTGAATGTATAATATAGCTCGGGGCAGGGGGAGAGAGAGAAATGAGAGCTAAAATGATCAAGGAGGTCAAGTAAAAGTGGGATTAAATGATATAGAGATGACTTCCCTGGTGGGAATGATGGCTTTAGTGAAATCTCAGAGGTAGGGTATGGCCCAGGCAAAATGGGCTACAGGGTGAAGGCCCTGAGGTTCAAGAGGGAGAAACAGAAGTCAAACCAAAGAGGTTTGTCCTATGCAGAAAAGAAAAGTGCAAGTGAAATTCGCTCAGTCGTGTCCAACTGTGCGACACGATGGACTGTTACAGTCCATGGAATTCTCCAGCCAAAATACTGGAGTGGGTAGCCTTTCCCTTCTCCAGGAGATCTTCCCAACCCGGGGATCGAACCCAGATCTCCTGCATTGCAGGTGGATTCTTTACCAGCTGAGCCACAAGGGAAGCCCAAGAATACTGCAGTGGGTAGCTCAGACAAACACACCTAGAGTTTTGATTTAAAGGAAAAAGCCCATGACGTCACTTACGTTCCATTCGAATGCTGCAATGGCAATTCCTGAAGCCGCTCCCGTCCCTGCCAGCCCCACAAAGTGGCCACTGCCGATGTTACTGGCGAAGAGAGAGGCGCCCATCTGGAATCCAAGGGAAGAGACTAGGGTCAGAGTTAGAAGTCCAGATTAGACTTCTTGAAAGCATGTAAATGTTGCGATTTCCCATTACTTCTCCATATGGCAGGAGTCAGCAAGCTTATAGCTTGTGGCCTAAATTTAGCTGGTCACCAGTTTTTGCACGGTTGGTCTGCAAGGTTGCTTTCATATTTTTGAGTTATTTTTTGGTGGTGATGGGTCTTTTCGTTTTGATGCACAGGCTTCCCTGGGTTTATGGGCTCCAGAGTGGGTCAGTAGCTGTGGCACTCGGGCTTAGTTATCCCTTGGCAAGTGGGATCTTAGTTCCCCAACCAGGGACCAAACCTGCGTCCCCTGCATTGGAAGGTGGGTTCTCAACCACCGGGCCACCAGGAAACTCCCTGAATGGTTTTTAAAAATTGAGAGAGTAGCATTGACATATAGACACTCCCATGTGTGAGATAGATCGCTCGTGGGAACATGCTGTATCTCACAGGGAGCTCAGCCTGGTGCCCTGGGAGGGGCGTTGCAGAGGGAAGGGGCGTATGTACCCTTATGGATGATTCACACTGCCAGACGGCAGAAACTAACACAATCCTGCAAACAGTTATCCTCCAATTAAAAATAAATTAAAAAAATGAATCAGAGCCAAACCGGCTCTTTCCAAATGCTACACTACACCTGCTCTCATAATTGGTGATGTATTCTCATTTATTAGAATGACAGGGCTGAGCTCTGATGCCAAGGGTTTAGGAAAAGAGACACCAGAAAGCAGGCAGTCTGTGCACCTCAGACATGATCAGCACTCTACATGTTTTCCTGGCTTGTCCTTAGACATACACACTGGAAACTGATCGCCAGGAAGCTTTGACTCACTCACCGGCCACCACACTCACCGGCCACCAGGTCACATCTCGACCAGCCAGAAAGAAGCCTCCAACAGTGCCCCGGTTAGTCCTCAGCATTGCCTGAGCAGAAGGGAAGACACTTATGAGTCAGGCCACAGAAAAAGCCCCTGAGATGCCCCAGAACCCCTGGCCAGGGTTCTGACAGACATGACCTTCTTTTCCAGCACTCCTAAAAAGAAACATTATCCTCAAAACTGTGATACAGCACCAATTTTTCAAGGACTTCAAAATCACACTTTCAGAGAAACCAAGGCACTGCAAGAAGTCATATTTCTCAACTTCTGTCCTAATTACTCTGTTTATTTTCATTGATGAATACAGTGTGAGGTACCTATCACTAAAGCTGTGCTTGGAAGGAAATTGGCAGCCTCCAGCTCGTTACTTAAAAGAGAGAATGAATGTAAATGACTTAAGCGTCCAAATCAACTCAGTTATTGATAGAAAGGGAGCAAAGGAAAATAAAACCAATGTGATAATAACACAGCATCTTCATTCATGATGTCAGGTGCTGGAAATGCCAAACAGGAGAAGTGTGCAGTCCCACTCTTGGCCCTGTTCACACGATGGGCTTGTCAGAAGAATAAACTAAACCGGTGGAAGCATTGTTGACTCACACACGAGAAGATGGCCGCTTAGGGAGGGACAATAAAACCTGTGGCAGCTGATTTTATTGACAGCTGATTTAACGGCCTCTCTGCCCTGTCACATTACACTTTTCCCTCCCTTGGTCATTTCCCCCAGCCTCAAGCCTTGAGCCCACTCTCAACATCCCACTAAGCTCCTACATACCCACAGTCCAACAGCCATCACCAACACGAAATAGATGGCAATGACGGAGATGTCAGCAGCATTTTGGATACGCTCTGATGTCTCAGGAGGGCTGGGGGTCTCAGTCACGGCGCTGGGGCTTAGCGTGCTGGCCATGGTAGCAGGCACTGCTTTCCCTGTCCCAGGGACAGCCCTTTTCTTTTACGTGCTCAAGGTTAATGATCAGCCTCGGGCAAGTGGGGAGCACTATCAGAGCCATCTCCTGGGCAGGAGGACCTTTAAACCTTTCCTCTGAAGCTCTGAGACCCTGGCCCTCCTGCAGTCCTGTTGGACCGGGTGGAGTGTGGGAAGGAGGGGTGACACGAGATGAGAAACGGGGTGAAAACTGGAGGTGGAGAGAGGGGTGTTCACTGTGTGGAAAGATGGCGTCTTTAAGAAGATTTCAATAGTCTGGGTGAGGATTAGGGGGAGATGAAGGGGACAAAGAGAGGGGTTAGAGAGAGGTGAAGGGTCTGTAAAAGAGTCAGGAGGACAAGGGGTGAGGGATCCTTGCAGAGCAGATAAGATTCCCGACCAAGAAATTTTATCCCTTGAAAGTGAAGTTATTTTGCACTTCCTAGTTTCCTCTATGTTTCTCTGGCACAGGTAATCTGAGGCAGCCCGTGCAAGAAGGGGAAGTGGCTCTATGAGCACTGCATTCACAGGGGTCAGGGCAGGGGTGTGGAGTGGGCTGGGACAGAGGTTTTGACAATGGGCGTATCAACCTAAAAGCATGTGATAATGATTCTCGGGACTCATGTAAAGTTGTAGGATTGCTTGATTATACGATAGCTCTATTTTTAACTTTCTGAGGACCCTCCATACTGTTTGCCCTAATGACTGTGCCAGTTTATACCCCACCAGTGGTGTACAAGGCTTCCCTAGAATCTGCCTGTCAAAGCAGGAAACATGGGTTCGATCCCTGGGTTAGGAAGATCCCCTGGAGGAGGAAATGGCAACACACCTCAACATACTTGTGTAGGAAATCCATGGAGAGGGGAACCTGGCAGGCTACAGTCTATGGGGTCACAAGAGGGTTAGACGTGACTTAGCCACTAAATAGCAGTAATGGTGCATAGGGGTTCCCTTTTCTCCAGATATTTGCCAGAACTTGTAGGTTCTAGTCTTTTTGATTTTTTTAAATTAATTTTTTATTGAAGGATAATTGCTTTACAGAATTTTGTTGTTTTCTGTCAAACCTCAACATGAATCAGCCATAGATATACATGTATCCCCTCCCTCCTGAACCTCCTTCCCATCCCCTCCCCACCCCACCCCTCTAGGTTGACACAGAGCCCCTGTCTGAGTTTCCTGAGCCATACAGCAAATCCCCTTTGGCTATCTATTTTATATTTGGTAATGTAAGTTTCCATGTTACTCTCTCCATGCATCTCACCCTCTCCTCCCCTCTCCCCATGTCCGTAAGTCTGTTCTCTACATGTGTTTCTCCATTGCTGCCCTGTAAATAAATTCTTCAGCACCATTTTTCTAGATTCCATACATAGGCATTAGAATATGGTATTTATCTTTCTCTTTCGGACTGACTTCACTCTGTATAATAGGTTCTAGGTTCATCCACCTGTTTAGAACTGGCTCAGATGTGTTCCTTTTGATGGCCGAGTAATATTCCACTGTGTATATGCACCGCCACTTCTTTATCCATTCATCTGTCAGTGGACAGTCTTTTTGATTTAACAGTCATACTAACAAGTATGAGGTGATATCTCACTTTGGTGCTGATTTGCATTTACCAAATAGTTAGTGATGTTGAACACCTCTTCATATACTTTCTTGGTAATTGCTATGTCTTCTCTGGAAAAAATTCTATTCAAGTCCTTTGCCTATTTGAAAATCAGGTTATTTGGTTTTGCTTTCTTTTTTTTTTTTAAAGCATTTAAAAATATCTATTTGGCTGCACTGGATCTTCATTGCAGCACTCAGGATCTTCGCCGTGCTGGATGTTTCAGAGAGGGGCATGGACCCTCTAGCTGTGGCACGCAGGCTCAAGGGTGCAAGGGCACAGAAGCCCCACTGCATGTGGGATCTTAATTCCCTGACCAGGGATCAAACCTGCATCTCCGCCACTGCAAGGCAGATTCTTAACCACTGGACCACCAGGGAAGTCTCTAGTTCGGCTCTTGAGTTGATGAGTGTTTGCACACTTTAGATATTAACCCCTTACCAGATATGTGGTTTGCAAATATTTTCTCTATTCTGTAGGTTGCCTTTTCATTTTGTCAATTGATCTCTTTGCTGTGCAGAAAACTTTTAGTTTAATGTAGTCCCATTTACATTTTTTTTCCTTTTCTTGCCTGGGTTTTTGATGTCATATCCAGAAAAATTATTACTAACACCAAGGTCAAGGAGATTTCCCTCTATATTTTCTTCTAGAAATTTATAGTTTCAGGTCTTATATTTAAATCTTTAATGTATTTCAAGTTAATTATTTTCAGTGTTGAAAGATAGAGATCCAGTTTAATTCTTTGGCATGTGGTATGCAGTTTGCCCAGGACCACTTATTGAATAGACTATCCTTTTTCATTGTGTTCTTGGCATCCTTGTCAAAGATTAATTGACCATTTTCTGGGGTTTATTTATGGGCTGTTGAGTGGTCATGTATGGATGCGAGAGTTGGACTGTGAAGAAAGCTGAGCACCAAAGAATTGATGCTTTTGAGCTGTGGTGTTGGAGAAGACTCTTGAGAGTCCCTTGGACTGCAAGGAGATCCAACCAGTCCATTCTGAAGGAGATCAGCCCTGGGATTTCTTTGGAAGGAATGATGCTAAAGCTGAAACTCCAGTACTTTGGCCACCTCATGTGAAGAGTTGACTCATTGGAAAAGACCCTGATGCTGGGAGGGATTGGGGGCAGGAGGAGAAGGGGACGACCGAGGATGAGATGGCTGGATGGCATCATTGACTCGATGAATGAGAGTTTGAGTGAACTCCGGGAGATGGTGATGGACAGGGAGGCCTGGTGTGCTGCGATTCATAGGGTCGCAAAGAGTCAGACACAACTGAGCGACTGAACTGAACCGAACTGATTCTGTTCCATTGGCCAATGTATCTCTTTTTATCCCAATGTTATACTATTTTGACTACTATAGATTTGTAATTTAGTTTGAAATCCCAGAGTGTCATGCCTCTAGTTTTGTTCTTCTTTCTCAAGATTTCTTTATCTATTTGAAAACTTTTGTGGCAGGATATTTTTTCCTATTTCTGTGAACAAATATCACTGGTATTTTAATGGGGATTTTGAGAAGGCAATGGCACCCCACTCCAGTACTCTTGCCTGGAAAATCCCATGGATGGAGGAGCCTGGAAGGCTGCAGTCCATGGGGTCACTGAGGGTCTCACACGACTGAGCTACTTCACTTTCACTTTTCACTTTCATGCATTGGAGAAGGAAATGGCAACCCACTCCAGTGTTCTTGCCTGGAGAATCCCAGGGACGGGGGAGCCTGGTGGGCTGCCATCTATGGGGTGGCACAGAGTTGGACACAACTGAAGCAACTTAGCAGCAGCAGCATTGAATCTCTAGATTGCTTTGGGTAGTATGAGATTTTGACAATATTAATTCTTCCAGTCCATGAATGTGGGATATCTTCCCATTTATTTATATCTTCTTCAGTTATTTTCACCAAGTTTTTATAGTTTTCAGTATACAGATCTTTCACTTCCTTGGTTAAATTTATTACTATTTTATTCTTTTTGCTGCTATTGTAAATGAGATTATTTCATTTATTTCTTTTTCAGGTAGTTCATTGTTGGTGTTTAAAAATGCAACTGATTTTTGTGTGTTGATTTTATATCCCACAACTTTACTGAATTTGTTTATTAGTTTGAATACCTTTGTGTGTGTGTGTGTGGAGTTCTTAGGATTTCTTGCCTGATTGCTCTGGCTAGTACTGCAAGTACTATGTTGAATAGGAGTGGTGAGAGTGGGCACCCTTGTCTGATTCCTGATCTTAGAAGGAAAGCTTTCAGCTTTTCACCACTGAGTATGTTAGCTATGGGCTTGTCAGATATGGCGTTTATTGAGTTGAGGTAAGTTCCTTCGGCATCTGTTTTGTTGGGAGTTTTTAATCAATAAAAGGTGTCAAATGCTTTTCCTGCATCTGTTTTCAGGTCTGTACATGAGTTGATGACCTCGGCGTGGGCTCACCTTCTACAAGTGCCCCTCCCTGGTCTTGGACTCCATCAGGGATTCACATGACTCCAGAAAGTACTTTTGCCCATGGAGCCATACCGAAATTTCGTTGCTGAGGGGGAGTACTAGCTGGAGGCCTTCTACCATCGTCTTGCTGATGGCTCCTCATGAGCCCCCGTACCATTTTAAGGATGTCTTTTTCTTGATGGAACATGTGCTTGATCACTGTCAACTTTTCACTGTTTTCCAGAGCTCAAACAACATTCTGCTTTGTTTGTTTTGGTGTTTCTGTTGGGAAATGAAATCTTGGAATATCTTAGGCCACCATTTTGCTGGCCATTCCATGATTATAATGGAGTTCTGTAGACCGAGGCATCTCATCAAGTCATTACTATTACCCCCCACACTCTCCCAGAGACCCTATCCTGGGTAAAGTATCCGTCCTTTCCTTTGCAACATCTGTCAGCATTTCTGACCATTTAAACACAGGTCAAGAAGTAACATGGATGAAATAAAAGCCTCAGTAGGCACCAAGAGGGAAATCAAATGGGCCCCATACAGGGAAATAGGAGTACAGCTAAGTTGACTAAACCTTAAAAAAAAAAAAAGCTCACCAAACTGCACACTTTAATTAATCAATTTATTTATTTACTTAAAAATTGTTTATTTGTTTGTTTTTGTCTCAAAGCATGTGGAATCTTAGTTCCCAGACTAGGGATCAAACCCATGCCCCTGCTAGCGGGATGGACCCTTAACCACTGGACCACCATGGAAGCCCCAAGCTAACTAAACTTTGAGCATAAAAGATGGATCTCACTAGGAAAAAAATAAAACTTTGACCTTAGAGTAAGGTAAGAAAATGTCACTTTTTAGAGAGACCTGTGAACCTGAGTCTAAAACCTTCATACAGCATGCGGGAAAGGACTTGGAAAGCTCCGTGTTTATAACTTTCCTTTACCGGATAAATAAACCCACCAAGCAGCAGGTCTCCTTTGGATCATTTTTCTTTCTGAGTAAGGAATTTCTCTTGGGCATCACATTGTCTTCCACCTATAGGCCTGGAGTTTTTGCCTTCTGGGCTCCTACCTCATCCAGTGCGCAGGGTGGAGGCTCAAGGTGCCGCATCCTGGCCTTCTGAAGCCCTTGCTTCTTGAAGCTATTTGGCTCCAGCCTCTCTAGTTCCTGCAGCCGTGCACTCACATTCTCTCATCTCAGGCCCAGGGGGAGGAGAAGGAGGAGCAGGAGTCTGGAAACCAGGATACCTCAGAGACCTGTGAGTCTACAGTTCCTGAACGTTGACCAGTCTGAAAAATTAATATAGGAACTTTATTACTTTATTACCCTAGAAGAGAAGCGAATTCTCCTGCCTTCTCTGGGAGATCTGTATAGGAGAGTCGGCTTGACAGCTGTGTTTGTTTGGGGCTTCCCTGGTGGGTCGGCGGTAAAGAATCCTCCTGCCAGTGCAGGAAACATGGGCTCGATCCCTGGTCCGGGAAAATCCCACGTGCTGAGGAGCGACTGAGCCCGTGCGCTACGACTACGAAGCCTGTGCTCTAGAGCCTGGGAGCTGCGACGACCGAGCCCACTCAGTGCAGCGACTGAAGCCTGGACAGCCTGGAGTCCGTGCTCCACCTCAACGAGAAGCCCGCGCACTGCAGCTAGAGAGTCGGCCCCTCTCTCTGCAACTAGAGAAAAGCCCGTGCAATGATGAAGACCAGCACAGCCAAAAGTAAACAGACAAATAAAATTATTAACAGCCCTGCATTTGTATGTAGGGGTCTAGGTTGGTCCTTGGGAATGGTTCCATTCACCCCCTGCGTCCTCAGCTCACTGCTGCAGTCGCAATGCCTCTGTCTGCTCCCTGTCACACAAAGCACCCCTCTCTCCCCCCATACAGGCCTCTCTTGTTACTTTCTTTATCTGCCTAGGCTTTCCCCACCTTACCACCATCAGCAAATGGCACACAGTGCAGACTTCTGCCACCTCCTGGGTGTCCCTTGACCTAAAATACAGCAGAAGTTTTATGCTTTCTATTTCCTCTCCTTAAAACGTTCTTTCTGCTAACTTGTTAGAACTAGAACATGTTCTTCCTCCTTTGGGAGACCAAACAGAGCCATGTAAAGTCATATAAAGAGTCATGTATTTATTGTTGCAACATTAAGGCCAGGACATTGCTTGATTGGTCGGAGTCATGAAAACGATGTGAGCTGCAGTCTCATTACTGCTATTCAGTTGCTAAGTCGTATCTGACTGTTTGCTACCCCCTGGGGCCTGCCAGGCTCCCCCGTCCTTCACTATCTCCTGGAGTTTGCTCAGATTCATGTCCATTAAGTTGGTGATGCTATCTAACCATCTCATCCTCCGCTGTCCTCTTCTCCTTTGGCCTTCAATCTTTCTCAGCATCAGGGTCTTTTCAAATGAGTTGGCTCTTGGCATTAGGTGGCCAAAGTTTTGGAGCTTCAGCATCAGTAACATCTTTAACAAGAGAGGTCCCAGGATTACCAGCTCTGTGGGTAGAGGGAGTTCAACTTGAACTAACAAGGGGTGCTGTGGGACTAATCGTGGATGCTCTGCTTTTCGCTGCTCCCAGCTGGACCAGCCCCAAGCCTGAGGGCAGGAGACTTTTGCTCCCCACTGGGGACTTTGCAGCTGTGTCCCCGAGGAGGGACATCTGCGGAGTCCTAGGTGATGATCTATGAGTCATTCAGCAGAACACTGGCAGCCATACTCAATTTTACTCGAGATTTATTCTAAAATAGCTTGGTTCTGTGGTCTTCTGTGGTGCAGAATTTTATTTCTTTGGATCCCCAAGGGCATCATTACTATATAATATTATATAGATGTATATAATACAATATATGATTTACATTATACCATATCATATTATGTATGATATACAATTTATGCTATGTAGTGTGGTGACCCCGTGGAACTGTCCATGGAATGCTCCAGGCAAAAATACTGGAGTGGGTAGCGTTCCTTTCTCCAGGGTATCTTCCCAACCCAGGGACTGAATCCAGGCCTCCACATTGCAGGTGGATTCTTTACCATCTAAGCCACTAGGAAAGTGTCTCTGAAAGTGAAAGTGGTAATTTTTATGCATATCTGTTTTAAATGTGACTTATTTAGTTATTTGTTTCTGGCCGCGCCGGATCTCCGTTGCTGCGCCTGGGTTTTCTCGAGTTGTGGAGAGCAAGGGCTGCTCTCTAGCTGGCTTCTTATTGCAATGGCTTCTTGTGCTGGGCAGCACAGTTTCTTCGGGGAGCAGGCTCGGTAGTTGCAGTTCATGGGGTTAATTGCTTTGCGGCATGTGGAGTCTTCCTGCATCAGGGGTTGAATGTCCCTGTATTGGCAAGCAGATTCTTAACCACTGGACCACCAGAGAAGTCCAGTGTACTATAACATAATAGGGGTCTCAGCCTGATTCTCTGACTCCAGGTCAGGCAGGTGGCCTCCCTGACCATCTCTGGGCTCCAAACTGAGGAGGAGGAAGCTGATTAATCCTGCTAATCCTGGAACAGCAGTCCGAGCTCACACAGTGCTTCAGGCCAGGGGGAAAGTGAGACACAAGCCCTGAGCTCCCCAAGCCTCACCAGTCACCTGGGGAAACTCACAGAGCACTGTTTAACTGGCCCATGAAAAGACAGGAGGTGAGTTCCTCCTGACAATAGTGTGTGTTATTCAGGAGCATTGAAAATAATGAGTAAAAGTGACTGGATCTGCACAATTGGTAAGTGTATACTTATCATTGTGAATGTTTGCAGCAACTCAAAGTCATATACATTCACACAGAGTAAAAATTGGTAAAAAGGAATACAAGGTTTAACTAAGGGGGTAGATTTATTTCCAGATTTTTCTTTTCTATTCTAATGGGAGAGCCTGGAGTCACATGCTCAGAGGGTCCAACTCTCTGACCTTGAGTGGCCATTCACCAAGATCATCAGTAACCTTCTTCCTGCCCTTGGTACATGCCCTGACAGCTCACTCCAGGGATCTTTCTTCCTTTCTGCCATGGAGACCACCTGTCATCCTGCGGATCCAAACCTAGGCATCAGATTTCTTGAGGCTTCTCTGGCCCAACTTCCCTGTGCCCCTAACATGCATACAGGCTGGGGACTCCCCTTGTGGTCCAGTGGTTGGGATTTTGCCTTCCATTTCAGGGAGTACGGGTTCGATCCCTAGTGAGGAAGCTAGGACCCCCACATGCCTCGTGCCAACCGCCCACACCCTAAAAAATATAAAAGGAGCAATGTTGTAACAAATTCAATGAAAATTAAAAAAATGGTCCATATAAATCTTTTAAAAAAACATTAAAAAACATGCATACAGGGTAATTTCCCACGTGTGTTTCTGTTGTACCCTTTAACTGACCTTTCACATACGTGTGCAGTGTCTGGAAACAGCAGGCAAGGTTGGAGCTGTAGGGGTGCAGTTGACAGAGATTGACAGCTAAAAAATAACATGCTTCTATCGAAAAAAACTTCAGATGTGAAAGCATCACCGTCCCAGCTGCGGATCTTCTGAGGCCTCTGCTCACTCTATCTGAGACAGTGACATTAGGGAAAAATGGCAAGTGCAGAAAGAACACTGCTCCATGTCCTGGCATCACAGAGGGCGCGGCCCCCATGGCCAGCAGGGGATGCTGTGCGACGTCTGCTCCTGAGACTGCGGGTGCGCTAGACAGCTGACAAACCACTCAGCTTGCTCCAGGGGATTTGGGCAAACTGTGTTCTCACCAGTGTGTGACTTTTCTCCACCTGCGATTCTCCCTTATCACCACCATGAGCTCCTTGGTCTGGGTGTCCTGTAGCTTCAGATTTGAGTCAGATCCTCTTCTATATAATCTTTCCCAACCTGGTTTTAGAAAAGGCACAGGAACCAGAGATCAAATTGCCAACACCCTCTGGGTCATCAAAAAAGCAAGAGAGTTCCAGAAAAACATCTACTTCTGCTTTATTGACTATGCCAAAGCCTTTGACTGTGTGAATCACAATAAACTGTGGAAAATTCTGAAAGAGATGGGAATACCAGATCACCTGACCTGCCTCTTGAGAAACCTGTATGCAGGCTAGGAAGCAACAGTTAGAACTGGACATGGAACAACAGACTGGTTCCAAATAGGTAAACGAGTACATCAAGGCTGCATATTGTCACCCTACTTATTTAACTTACATGCAGAGTACATCATGAGAAACCTGGGCTGGAAGAAGCACAAGCTGGAATCAAGATTGCCGGGAGAAATATCAATAACCTCAGATATGCAAATGACACCACTCTTATGGCAGAAAGTGAAGAACTAAAGAGCCTCTTGATGAAAGTAAAAGAGGAAAGTGAAAAAGTTGGCTTAAAGCTCAACATTCAGAAAACGAAGATCATGGCATCTGGTCCCATCACTTCATGGCAAATAGATGGGGAAACAGTGGAAACAGTGGCAGACTTTATTTTTGGGGGCTCCAAAATCACTGCAGATGGTGATTGCAGCCATGAAATTAAAAGAGGCTTACTCCTTGGAAGGAAAGTTATGACAAACCTAGACAGCATATTCAAAAACAGAGACATTACTTTGTCAACAAAGGTCCATCTAGTCAAGGCTATGGTTTTTCCAGTAGTCATGTATGGATGTGAGAGTTGGACTATAAAGAAAGCTGAGTGCCAAAGAATTGATGTTTTTGAAGTGTGGCATTGGAGAAGACTCTTAAGAGTCCCTTGGACTGCAAGGAGATCCAACTAGTCCATCCTAAAGGAAATCAGTCCTGAGTACTCATTGGAAGGACTGATGTTGAAGCTGAAACTCCAATTCTTTGGCCACCTGATGCGAAGAGCTGACTTATTTTGAAAAGACCCTGATGCTGGGAAAGATTGAGGGCAGGAGGAGAAGGGGACAACAGAGGATGAGATGGTTGGATGGCATCACCGAGTCAATGGACATGAGTTTGAGTAAACTCGGGAGTTGATGATGGACAGGGAGGCCTCACATGCTGCAATCCATGGGGTCTCAAAGAGTCAGACACAACTGAGCAACTGAACTGAACTGATGTTTTTAGGAACAGATTTTATGATCTCAATCATTGATATCGCCTCATATCTAGAGAAGTACAAAATCCCTTCATGGTGACATCTGATCCTCATGACTAAGGAAAAACCTTTTGTGTAATGAGTGCTTTATGGTATTGAATTTCTCCTTCATCCCAAACTTATATATTGATTCTCCCATTGCTGCTTTGGAGCAGTCTCTGAGAGCTATGTGAGATGCTGCCTCTCGGGCTGCAGTCCTCATTTTGCCCCAAATAAAGCTTAACTTGCAACTCTCAAGTTGTGCATCTTTTTCAGTTGACAGATTAAGGATAATAATGTGAGCAATACAGCCAGGACCTGCACAAGGAGTGAAAGCACATGGTCAGCTCGACTGAGTGGATCTGAGGCTGTAGAAAACTATGCACCTTTACTGGCTCTAAAACTTAGTTAAAGGGGATTTCAGGGTGTAAGTAAGGGAATATTTTTTTCACTGACATTTGTGTTTTATTTGGAGGAGCTACTGTACAATTGTGCTCATTTCACATGCTACAAAGAAATGCTCAAAATCCTTCAAACTGGGCTTCAACAGTATGTGAACTGAGAACTCCAGATGTACAGGCTGGATTTAGAAAAAGCACAGAAAACATTGATCAAATTTGGTCAACATTTGTTGGATCATAGAAAAAGGAAGACAATTCCAGAAAACACATCTACTTCTGCTTCATTAACTATGCAAAAACCTTTGACTGTATGAGTCACAGTAAACTGTGAGAAATTCCTAAAGATGGGAATAGCAGACCAACTTACCTGCCTCCTGAGAAATCTGTATGCAGGACAAGAAGCAATGGTTAGAACCGGATATGGAACAATGAACTGTTTTGAAATTGGGAAAGCAGTATGTCAAGGCTGTATATTTTCACCCTGCTTATTTTATGAATATGCAGAGTACATCATGGAAAATGCTGGACTGTATGAATCACAAGCTGGATTCAAGACTGCTGGAGAAATATCAACAACCTCAGATATGCAAATATCACCCTCATGGCAGAAAGTGAAGAGCCTCTTGATGAGAGTGAAAGAGGACAGTGAAGAGCCTGGCTTAAAGCTCAAAATTCAGAAAACTAAGATCATGGCATCTGGTTCCATCACTTCATGCAATCAGATGGGGTAAAAGTGAAAACAGTGGCAGATTTTATTTTCTTGAGCTCCAAAATCACTGGACAGTGATTGCAGCCAGGAAATTAAAAGAAGATTGCTCCTTGCAAGAAAAGCTATAACCAACCTAGACAACATAGTTAAAAGCAGAGACATCACTTTGCTGACAAAGGTTCTTATAATCAAAGCCATGTTTCTTCCAGTAGTCATGTACCCATGTGAGATTTGGGCCATAAAGAAGGCTGAGGGCCAAAGAATTAATACTTTTGAATTGTGGTGTTGGAGAAGACTCTTGAGAGTCCCTTGGGGGAAATCAAACCAGTCAATCCTAAAGAAAATCAATCCTGAATATTCATTGGAAGGACTGATGCTGAAGCTGAGTCTCCAATACTTTGGCCACATGATGCAAAGAGCCAACTCATTGAAAAAGACCCTGATGCTGGGAAAGATTGAGGGCAGGAGGAGAAGGGGGTGACAGAGGATGAAATGGTTGGTTGGCCTCACCGACTTGAAGCACGTGAGTTTGAGCAAGCTCTGTGAGTTGGCGATGGACAGGGAAGCCTGGTGTGCTGTAGTCGATGGGGGGCAAAGAGTCAGACACGATTTATTGACTGAAAAGTGACAGTTGGAGGACCCTACCCCTTTGACTGATTGTTAAACTAAAGTGCCTTTATTATGGTCACGGAGAGATAATCTGACCTTGCTCACCTGTGAAAGGAAGAGATTAACACAGTCCTTCCAAAGGTTGGCCCTTAGTCGAGATGTTTTAAAGACTGGTGGCCCTATTTACTTTGCTTCCTCACAGCCTATCCCTCTCTATTCTGCTTTTTGACTCTAGTTCCTCACCATGTCATTCTCTGGTTATATAAAAGAACCTGGCGTTCTGACCTTTAGGAGTTGGTTATTTTGAGACATTCATATGTCATCTTCTCAATGAGCCAGCATTCTGAATAAAGTCATATTCCTTGCCACAGAACATCTCCTCCAATTCATTGGCCCATCAGTTAATGAGCAGAGTGGGCTTCGACTCAATAACACTGGTTTCATTTATAGTTCAGATAGAGCACTTGCTATGATGAATTTACTTTACGCACAAAGGGAGCGGCATGAAATCTCTGTCCTCAGCTGTGTGGCTTCCTGGTAGGCCTGTGCTATTTCGGATCACAGGAAGACTCTGTATGTCCTCTAAGATTTTAGCTGAGAACCTCCTTCTTTCTGTTAGTTTTTCAATCAGAACTTCCCAGTTTCTTTCAGATATTCTCTCAAACCTCCTCATTTCTGTCAGAGTTTACTTCAGAACTGCCTACTTTCTGTTAGATTTTACCTAGAAACTCCTTGTTTCTGTAAATTTTTACCTCAGAATCACTTCATTCTGTCATATTTATATCAGACCATCTCCTTATTTCGGTCAGACTTTAACTAAGAACCACCAAGTCTTTCAGGTTTTATCTAACAACCTGCCATTTTCTGTCACATTTTATCTGAGAAACCCCTAGTTTCTGTCAGACTTCACTTAACAGCCCCATAGATTGTCAGATTTCACCTCAGAATCTCATAGTTTCTGTCAGATTTTACCTCAGAAGCCCCTAGTTTCTGTAAGATTTTATGTCAGAACCACCTAGTTTCTGTCAGATTTCACCTCAGAACCCTCTAGCTTCTGTCACAGTTTACCTCAGTACCCCCTGGTTTCTGTCAGATTTTACCGCAGAAGCCTCAAGTTTCTCAGATTTCACCTCAGAAGCCCCTAGATCTGTCCAATTTTACCTCAGAACTCCATAGCGTCTGTCACATATGATCTAGAACCCCTTAGTTTCTGTCAGATTTTACCTCAGATCTGCCTATTTTCTGTCAGATTTTACCACAGAACCTCTTAGATTCTGTCAGATTTTACCTCAGAACTCCCTAGTTTCTGTCAGATTTTACCATAAACACCCTATTTTCTGGCAGACTTTACAATAGAATCCCACTTTCTGTCTGCTTTTACCTCAGAAGACCATAGTTTCTGTCAATCTCACCTCAGAATCCCCTAGTTTCTGTCAGATTTTATTCAGAACCCCTAGGTTCTGTCAGATTTTATTCAGAACCCCAAGGTTCTGTCAGATTTTATGTCAGAACCTCCGAGTTTTTGTCAGATTTTTATGTCAGAAGGCCCTAGTTTATGTCAGATTTTACATCAGAAGCCTCTAGTTTACGTCAGATTTTATGTCAGAAGTGCCTAGTTTATGCCAGATTTTATCACAGAACCCCTGGTTTCTGCCAGATTTTAACCTCAGATGACTATAGTTTCTGTTAAATTTTACCTCAGAATCCCCTAGTTTCTGTCAAATTTCCCCTCAGAACTGCCTAGTTTCTGTCAGATTTTACCACAGAACCCCCTAGTTTATGTCAGATTTTACTTTAGAACTCCCTGGTTTCTGTCAGATTTCACCTCAGAAGCTCATAGCTTCTGTCAGTTATCACCTCAGGAAATCCTAGTTTCTCTCAGGTTCTACCTCAGAAACCCGTAGTTTCTGTCAGATTTGATCTCAGTAATCCCTAATTTCTGTCAGATTTCACCTCCTATCCCCTAGTTTCTGTCAGATCTTAACTCAGATCTCCCTAGTTTCTGTTAAGTTTCACCTAGAACCCTTTAGTTCTGTCAGATTTTTACCTCAGAATCGCCTAGTTTCTGTCCAATTTTTCCTCAGACCCACCCCGAGTTTCTGTAAGATTTTACCTCAGATCTCCTGATTTTCTGTCAGATTTTTTTTTTCATGCATAACATTTTTTATAAAAAAATTTTTAAAAAATTTTTACTTTATTTTGCTTTACAATACTGTATTGGTTTGCCATACATTGACATGAATCCGCCACGGGTGTACATGAGTTCCCAATCCTGAACCCCCCTCCCACTTCCCACCCCATATCATCTCTCTGGATCATCCCCATGCACCAGCCCCAAGCATCCTGTATCCTGTATCGAACATAGATTGGCGATTCATTTCTTACATGATAGTATACATGTTTCAATGCCATTCTCCCAAATCATCCCACCCTCTCCCTCTCCCACAGAGTCCAAAAGTCTGTTCTATACATCTGTGTCTCTTTTGCTGTCTCGCATACAGGGTTATCATTACCATCTTTCTAAATTCCATATATATGTGTTAGTATACTGTATTGGTGTTTTTCTTTCTGGTTTACTTCACTCTGTATAATTGGCTCCAGTTTCATCCACCTCATTAGAACTGATTCAAATGTATTCTTTTTGATGGCTGAGTAATACTCCATTGTGTATATGTACCACAGCTTTCTTATCCATTCATCTGCTGATGGACATCTAGGTTGTTTGCATGTCCTGGCTATTATAAATAGTGCTGTGATGAACATTGGGGTACACGTGTCTCTTTCAATTCTGATTTCCTCGGTATGTATGGCCAGCAGCGGGATTGCTGGGTCACAAGTCAGTTCTATTTGCAAATTTTTAAGGAATCTCCACACTGATCTCCATAGTGGCTGTACTAGTCTGCATTCCCACCAACAGTGTAAGAGGGTTCCCTTTTCTCCACACCCTCTCCAGCATTTATTGCTTGTAGACTTTTGGATCGCTGCCATTCTGACTGGTGTGAAATGGTACCTCATTGTGGTTTTAATTTGCATTTCTCTGATAATGAGTGATGTTGAGCATCTTTTCATGTGTTTGTTAGCCATCCATATGTCTTCTTTGGAGAAATGTCTATTTAGTTCTTTGGCCCATTTTTTGATTGGGTCGTTTATTTTTCTGGAATTGAGCTGCATAAGTTGCTTGTATATTTTTGAGATTAGTTGTTTGTCAGTTGCTTCATTTGCTATTATTTTCTCCCACTCAGAAGGCTGTTTTTTCACCTTGCTTATAGTTTCCTTTGTTGTGCAGAGGATTTTAATTTTAATTAAATTTAATCTGTTTGCAGATGACATGATCCTCTACATAGAAAACTCTAAAGACTCCACCAGAAAATTACTAGAGCTAATCAATGAATATAGTAAAGTCACAGGATATAAAACCAACACACAGAAATCCCTTGCATTCCTATACACTAATAATAAGAAAGTAGAAAAAGAAATTAAGGAAACAATTCTATTCACCATTGCAACGAAAAGAATAAAATACTTAGGAATATATCTACCTAAAGAAACTAAAGACCTATATATATAGAAAATTATAAAACATTGATGAAAGAAATCAAAGAGGACCCTAATAGATGGAGAAATATACCATGTTCATGGATCGGAAGAATCAATATAGTGAAAATGAGTATACCACCCAAAGCAATCTACAGATTCAAGGCAATCCCTATCAAGCTACCAGCGGTATTTTTCACAGAGCTAGAACAAATAATTTCACAATTTGTATGGAAATACAAAAACCTCAAATAGCCAAAGCAATCTTGAGAAAGAAGAATGGAAATGGAGGAATCAACCTGCTTGACTTCAGGCTCTACTACAAAGCCATAGTCATCAAGACAGTATGGTACTGGCACAAAGACAGAAATATAGATCAATGGAACAAAATAGAAAGCCCAGAGATAAATCCATACACCTATGGGCACCTTATCTTTGACAAAGGAGGCAAGAATATACAATGGATTAAAGACAATCTCTTTAACAAGTGGTGCTGGGAAAACTGGTCAACCACTTGTAAAAGAATGAAACTAGATCATTTTCTAACACTATACACAAAAATAAACTCAAAATGGATTAAAGATCTAAATGTAAGACCAGAAACTATAAAAATCCTAGAGGAGAACATAGGCAAAACACTCTCCAACATAAATCACAGCAGGATCCTCTATGATCCACCTCCCAGAAACTGGAAATAAAAGCAAAAATAAACAAATGGGATCTGTCAGATTTTAATTCAGAATCCTCTAGTATCTGTCAGATTTTACCTCAGAACCTTCTTGTTTCTCAGATGTCACCTCAGAACCCCCTAGATTCTGTCAGTTTCCTCAGAATCCCCCAGTTTTTGTCAGATTTCACCTCAGAAGCCCCTAGTTTCTGTCACATTTCATCTCAGTAATCCCTAGTTTCAGTCAGATATTACCTCAGAATCCCTTCGTTTCTGTCAAATTTTACCTCAGAGCCCCTAGTTCTATGAGTTTTTACCTCAAAACCCCCTTGTTTCTGTCAGATTTTACCTTGGAATGCCCTAGTTTCTGTCAATTTTATGTAGTTTCTCAGATTATACCCCTGAACCCCCTAGTTTCTCAAATTTTACCTCTGAAGCCCCTAGTTTTGGTTAGATTTTTCCTCTTAACCCCCTACTTTCTGTCAGATTTTACCTCTGAACACCCTAATTTCTTTTAGATTTCACCTCAGTACCCTCTAGTTTCTGTCAGATTTTTCCTCAGACCCTGTTTCTTACTGACAGATTTTAACTCATATCCTCTTACTTTAAGAGTTTTTCCTCAGAACCCTGTAGTTTCTTCGAGATTTAACATCTGAACGTCTTTCTGATTTTATCACATAAACTAATTTTTTTCCTGTACATGTTTACTTCAGAAACTCTTTTTTATTTTCTCTTAGATTTTGCCTCAGTATGTCCTAATTTCTGTTATTTTCTGCATCTTGGCTGCAGCCATACCCTGGCTGGGTCCCCAAACTCCTGACCCACAGGAGTCACAAGCAGTCCTTATCATCTCAGAGAAGTTCTCCAGTTCCAGGCCCATCAGGACCCCTGACCACCCCTGGGCTCCAGCCTGAGGATGTGGCTGACTGTTTGTGCTCAGCTGGGATGGCAGCCATGCTGCTCACAGGGGAATTCAGACCAATGGCAGGTGACCCTGAATACTGAGCTCCTGTCCTAACCCTGAACATATGGCTCACAGAGTACCCCATGTCACCACTCGAGTGTTCTGCTGCTCTCTTTCACTGTCCTTTCACACACACGTAGGATTGCACTGGACTGTGGGGCCACAGCTAACAGAGATGCACATTTTGGAATAAGGTCAGTTTCCAAGGAGACAAGAGTCCCAATGTAAGCATATCTCTGTGCCTAGGGTGGACCTAGAAATGCCCCTCAGCTGTTCAGTGGGCCACTCTCAATGGGGGCTAGGATATCCCAGAGGTTAGAGGAGGTGCCCATGGCCAGCATGGGCCAAAATGCCAAGTCTCAGAATGGGTGGTGGGCCAGCTAGTGGGGAAACCACTCAGGGCTCTCTGAAATCTTCCTCAGTGATGGGGACCCTCATCCCTATAAGGCCCATCCCCCAGAACTCCTGGTCTGTACCCAAGTTCAGATTCGGTTCCCACCTCCTGGTCCATGTGAAGTCTTAGCCGAGTCTGTGTCAGGGAGGGGTTGCTGGAAGCTGAGAATCAGAAGGTGTCTCTAAGGAGAGGGTGGATCCTGGGAGCATCTGTGCAGAGGAGGAGACAAAGCTGTGGGCAGAGGCTCTGTAGGGTGACCTGTGTGGAGTTAGGTGTGTGTGTTCAGTGTGTACTAGGATGTTACTAAGATGTCCAGGTGTTTCAATATGATGTAGTGTTTGCTATTATTGGTGTTAAATTTATTTATTTATCACAACAGGTCTTTTATGACTAAGTTTTTTTAACATTGCAATAGTTATTCTAGGGAACAGTTTTTTCCTTTTAACATTTAATTAAATGTTCAATGTGTTAAATAATTCACAGAGAGAAACAAATTTTGTGTTTTGTACAAATTAAAGGACCCTTGAGTATAACACATGCCTACCACCAAAGCTCAAATTTGCAGTGGTCTCAAAGGAAAACGAACAGTTCAAAATTTAAACAGAATTTCTATCACTACAAACATTTACAGGATTCCTCTCATCACTTTTTCAAACAACAAAGGTTACAGTGACAGAATTGAATGATCAGAATGTAAAAATATTTGTGTGCAAAACTGCATTAATTATGCTTACTTTTCAATAGAGAGAAAACCTATGAACACACAACAATAATGAGGGAAAACTTCATTTTTGAAAGTAATTCTATTGTAGATTTAAAACAACATTGATTATATTATTATTAAAATTAAAAGAAAATATGGCACCATGAGCAGGAGGAGCAACAAATATTTTGTCAATTATGCCAGCTAAGGAAATTGCCAAATTGCCAAAGTGTATCTCCATAACAGTCATCCATCTTGAAAGACTGGAAGTGACTGTAGGGCCTAAACCTCATTTCAGTGTCTTTATTCTTAGAATTCGTACATCATCAATGAAATACTTAAGAAAGTCCTTTCCTCACCTCTCTCGGAATGCTTCTTGTATCACTGGAAATCCTTAAAAGAGTTGAATCATAGACTCTGGATTTATCTAAGCAAATCTATTTAACTGGAATTTGAACTTCATCTGCAATAAATCAAAAAATTCTGGGCATTAATAGGTAGTTTCTTAAATGCCCTTGCATTCCATATCTGTCTGTTCCATTCTGGAGGGTCTTATATTTAAATCCATTTATTTAAAAGTTCTTGGTTTACTGGGAAATGAGTTATAACCTCACCATCTAACTTGTATGCAACTTCAACTCTGATTTCCATAAATATGTCCAAAATATCCAAAGTTTTAAGTACCAATGCAGTAAATCCGTTAATCATATGAGTGTATTTAATCAAAACAAGGTCCAACCAGACACACGTTCTGTTCCTTCCTGTAGTCACACCAAACTCTCTACCCCTTGTTTGTAATAATTCTCCAATTTCGTTATCTTGCTCTGTAGGAAAGGGACCAATCCCAACGCTAGCTGTATAAGCTTTCACAACTCCATGCACATTTCCACATTTTAAGGGGGCATACCCCAGCCAGTACAAACACCTCCAACCACACAGCTCATAGAGGTTATGAAAGGACGGCTTTCAAAATCCGTACCCAGCAGTGCTGCGGCGGCACCTTCACCAAGATGTCCTTCGATAGCCTTTCTTTGAAAGCCCGACATAGGAAGTAAACTCCATATATCTCAAGGTTGGTTTCGCCCTTTGCGTATAACCCTTGAGTTTTGGGAATTCATCTTCAATGTCTATTTCCGAAGTGGGGTATGTAGATTTGTAGTGGTTAGCCAGAACTTGGAACCTCTCAGAAAGGCCATCAAAGGCAGAAACAGATCACATATGCTAAGTCCACTCTGGTCCTTTTGGGAAGCATAAACAAGGAGAATGTCCTTTTTGTGGTGCCCCAACTTTTCCTGCTTGTTCTCCTCTCTGTTGTTCCTGGATGAGCTCTGTCAGGTATGAGAAGCCTCTGTCCAGCCTTCCAGACCTTTCCCTTTTTGAACATTTATTTTCTGCTTTCTCACACAATCCAGGTAGATGAATTACCACATCATTTCCAATGAGTGCAGTAACATTCAGGCTCCACTGGGAGCCTGAGTCGTTCACTGGGTAAAAGACGAAAGTCACCCTCCGCAGAATCCGCGACCGTTCGGGCCAGCGCAACCTCCTGCCTGGCAGTGGCTCAGCGTGCTGGCGTCCTGCGCCAGCGGGTCAGCGCCTTCCACTTGCCTTCGTGGTCCCACGGACCGCCAAGCGCCAGGGTCCCCAGGTTCCCCCGGGCTGCTCCCTGGGGCGGCCTCAGGCGCCTTGGGCAAGGAGGGTGCCCCCAGGTTGGTCTCGGCAAACGCCCGGGCTGCAGAGACACGAGAAGAGCCCGACGGGGTCGGGGGCGGCTGGGACCGTGTGAACTGGATGGCTCTGCAAATTTACGTTTAGAGTCTTCATATAAGAGAGAACGTATATATTCAAAACAGCGACATTTGGTACCACTGTCAGCGTCTCACCCTGATATTGGGACTGTTCTACTTTTCCGACGCTCCACTTTGTGAGAGGACTTGGACCACTGTCTCCTGCGGGGGTCTGTCGTGTCCCCTCCCGCCGGCTTGGTGGCCAGGTAGCTTCTTGCACTTGATTGGTTCACTGATGGCTGCGGGGTCGTCACGGCTCCTGGGCTCTCGGGCTGCGGGCGGCGCGGCCGCTCTTCATCGCCGGGCACTGGCTTCTCACCGGGGTGGGTTCTCTTGTCGCAGAGAGCCAGCTCCGGGGGCTGGAGCTTCAGCAGCTCGGCTTTGTCCCCTCCATCGACAGGCAGACCCTTAAACACAGGAGAACAAGGGAAGTCCGATAAATTTCCGTCTTCTGTGCTTTATTTCTGGGTTGTATGTAAAACACTTGAACTGCTTTCTCAGAGAAACAAATTTTACATCTTTTTCAACGCTTAAAAAAAATACAAATCCAGTGTATGGGAAGCATATAACGTTTGTTAGATATTTACACTAAAGAAGGAAACATTATGTCTTTCTGTGGAATAATTCCACGAGAAAATATTCTGTTTCTTCTAAGCATCTTCATCTGTTTACTTATTTTCTCTACTAGAACAAATGTTGTACCTTCTTAGAAAACTGAACTTCATTCCCTTTTTCTGCAAGTTTTTCCCACATGTTGCCAGCAGGGGCGCTGTGGGACCGCCCTGGGTTCCTGCACAGCTGCTCAGGGAGCCTCACTCCCTCCAGGAGCTGGGCTGGAGGCAGGGCCTGAGCTCCCGGGGGACTCAGCAGTGTGTCCTGTCAGACTGCAGAGACCCGTGAGCAGGGACCTGTGTGGTCTCCGCAGGTGCTTCCTCCAGGGGCTCCCAAGAGGGAACTCTCCTCCACCCCCTGAGTCTCAGGGCTGAGAGGGGCGGGGCGGGCCCTGGGTGGACCCCTATTTGCATCTCAGCCTCTCCTCTGGCCTAGGCTGGGGCAGAAAAGGAGGCCGGGGGCAGCCCAGCGCACTGTGGGGACCAGGGTCCTGTGAGCGCCGTGGCCTGGACTCCTCTCCTGCTCATCTTCCTCTCTCTCAGCACAGGTAGGCACAGCCCCCGGCTCCAGGGCTCAGCCCCCAGCCTCAGCAGCCCCTGGGGCGCAGACTCTGGGAACCTTTCCTGCAGCTCCTGCCCCATCTGCCCTGTGTCTGGGTCTGCGGGTTCCCTCTCCCAGCCTGTGCGGACTCAGCCGGCCTCCCTCTCTGCGTCTCCAGGAGCATCAGCCAGACTCGCCTGCACCCTGAGCAGTGGCTAGTGTTGGTAGCTACCAAATGTCCTGTTTCCAGCAGAAGCCAGGGGGCCCTCCCTGGCACCTCCTGAGGTTCAAGCCAGACTCGGATAAGCCCCAGGGCTCCGGGGTCCCCAGTCACTTCTCTGGATCCAAGGCTGCCTTGGCCAACGCAGGGCTCCTGCTCATCTCTGGGCTGCAGACTCAGGATGAGGCTGATTGTAACTGCTGCTGCTGCTGCTAAGTCGCTTCAGTCGTGTCCGACTCTGTGCGACCCCATAGACGACAGCCCATGAGGCTCCCCCATCCCTGGGATTCTCCAGGCACGAATACTGGAGTGGGTTGCCATTTCCTTCTCCAATGCATGAAAGTGAAAAGTGAAAGTGAAGTTGCTCAGTCGTGTCCGACTCTTAGCGACCCCATGGACTGTGGCCCACCAGGCTCCTCCGTCCCTGGGATTTTCCAGGCAAGAGTGCTGAGTGGGGAGCCATTCACTGGTATTTACCAGGTGCTTCAGACTGTGAAAGGCTGAACAGGCGCTGCGCCCCTGTGTCCTCCCTGCCGCAGCCATCGCTGCTGTTCTGCTCTCACTCTGCTTAACCTCCTGTGGTGTCTTCTGAGTTTCCTGAGAACAACAGGTCTGACCTGTCATGTACTGCCCCTCATCTCATATCTGAGACCTACCCACGGCTCTGATCGCTCAGACTGCCATGTTTTGACACACATCTTCCTCAGTTCAGTTCAGTTCAGTTCAGTCGCTCAGTGGTGTCCGACTCTTTGTGACCCCATGGACTGCAGCACGCCAGGCCTCCGTGTCCATCCCCAGCTTCCAGTTCACTCAAACTCATATTCATTGTGTCGGTGATGCCATCCGACCGTCTCATCCTCTGCCCTCCCCTCATCCTCCCACATTCAATCTTTCCCAGCATCAGGGTCTTTTCAATATGACTCAGTTCTTTGCATCAGGTGGAAAAACGATTGGAGTTTCAGCTTCAGCATCGGTCCTTCCAATGAACACTCAGGGCTGATCTCCTTTAGGATGGACTGGTTAGATCTCCTTACAGTTCAGGGGACTTTCAAAAGTCTCCTCCAACACCACAGCTCAAAAGCATCAGTTCTTCAGTGCTCAGTTTTCTTTATAGTCCAACACTCACATTCATACATGACTATTAGAAAACATATAGCCTTGACTAGACAGACCTTTGTCGACAAAGTAATGTCTCTGCTTTTTCATACGCTGTCTAGGTTGGGCATGACTTTCCTTCCAAGGAGTAAGCCTCTTCTAATCTCATTGCTGCAGTCACCATCTGCAGTGATTTTGGAGCCCCCCAAAATAAATTCTGTCATTGTTTCCAAATCTATTTGCCATGAAGTGATGGGACCGGATGCCATGATCTTCGTTTTCTGAATGTTGAGCTTTAAGCCAACTTCTTCACTCTCCTCTTTCACTTTAATCAAGAGGCTTTTTAGTTCCTCTTCACTTTCTGCCATAAGGGTGGTGTCATATCTCAGGTTATTGCTATTTCTCCCAGCAATCTTGATTCCAGCTTGTGCTTCTTCCAGCCCAGAGTTTCTCATGATGTACTCTGCATAGAAGTTAAATAAGCAGGGTGACAGTATACATCCTTGATGTACTTGTTTCCCTATTTGGAGCCATTCTGTTCTTCCATGTCCAGTTCTAACTGTTGCTTCCTAACCTGCATACAGGTTTCTCAAGAGGCAGGTCAGGTGGTCTGGTATTCCCATCTCTTGAAGAATTTTCCACAGTTGATTGTGATCCACACAGTCAAAGGCTTTGGCATAGTCAATCAAGCAGAAATACATGTTTTTCTGGAACTCTCTTGCTTTTTCCATCATCCAGTGGATGTTGGCGATTTGATCTCTGGTTCCTCTGCCTTTTCTAAAACCACCTTGAACAACTGCAAGTTCACAGTTCATGTATTGCTGAAGCCTGGCTTGGAGAATTTTCAGCATTATTTTACTAGCGTGTGAGATGAGTGCAACTGTGCAGTAGTTTGAGCATTCTCTGGCATTGCCTTTCTTTGGGATTGGAATGAAACCTGACCTTTTCCAGTCCTGTGGCCACTGCTGAGTTTTCCAAATTTGCTGGCATATCGAGTGCAGCACTTTCACAGCATCATCATCTTTTAGGGTTCAAAATAGCTCAACTGGAATTCCATCACCTCCACTAGCTTTGTTCATAGTGATGCTTCCTAAGGCCCACTTGATTTCATATTCCAGGATGTCTGGCTCTGGGTAAGTGATCACACCGTCGTGATTATCTGGGTTGTGAAGATCTTTTTTGTATAGTTCTTCTGTGTATTCTTGCCACCTCTTGTTAATATCTTCTGCTTCTGTTAGGTCCAGACCATTTCTGTCCTTTATCGAGCCCATCTTTGCATGAAATGTTCCCTTGGTGTCTCTAATTTTCTTGAAGAGATCTCTAGTCTTTCCCATTCCGTTGTTTTCCTCTATTTCTTTGCATTGATCACTGAGGAAGGCTTTCTTATCTCTCCTTGCTATTCTTTGGAACTCTGGATTCAGATGCTTATATCTTTCCTTTTCTCCTTTGCTTTTTGCCTCTTTTCTTTTCACAGCTATTTGCAAGGCCTCCCCAGACATCCATTTTGTTTTTTTGCATTTCTTTTCCATGGGGATGGTCTTGATCCCTGTCTCCTGTATAATATCATGTTCTAAAAGGTCTTGTAGGTCTTCACACCTTCCTCATCAGAAATAAAACCCCCCAGCGGATATGCTAAAAGTGGCAGAAAGAGGCTGGTTCCTGCTCTGCTTCACTCAGACGCCAAAAAATTAATAATGCAAATATCTGTGTAAAAATCAAGTTTTACTTCTTAATAAAAAATTTCAAAAGATCTGTCTTGTGTCATTTATTTAATATTTTCTTAATAAAAACCTTACAAAGATAATTATATTTCAGATATGTAACTCTTATCAATAAAAAATTGAAATAAACATAGATTGTCCTTCAGTTAAATTCATGCACGTATTTAAAGTAATGACCTTAAAATGTTCACGAATCCATTTACATATTTTCATACATTTACTCTCTGAGGGAATTCCCAGGTGGTCCAGTGGCTAAGACTCCGTGTTCCCAGTGCAGTCAGCCTGGTTCCATCCTTGGTCGGGGAACGAGATCCCACAAGCCACAACTAAGACAGCACCCAGATAATGAATAAATCAGTGTTTTTTAAGAATCTCAAAGTCACACCCCTACAGTGTAACACACACATTCAGTGCGGGGCAAACTGTAGTAGGGCCTCTTCTCCAACCAAACTTTCCCTGAACTGTATCTTCTTGAACCCACTGCTTGGAACAATTCGTCCTAACAGCCACCACATATCAGCCTCCCTGGGAACACACGCTGCTCAGGCCCTTCAGAGTCTCACTCAAAACGGGCAGGAGCACCACCAGGCCAGCTCCCTGCAGCCTGTGCCCTGTGCCTGCAGGAGAGACGCCCAGGAGGGGTCGCTTCATAAGACGGGACATGGGCGCGGGGTCCAGAGTGTGGAAAGGTTTGCACACAGTAAAGATCCGGGCGTTTAGGAACCAAGGGTCCCACCCCAGGCCTCTCCCCCTACGCCTTCCCACCCCAACAGAGAATGCCCCCTCCTCCTCATGGCTGAGGGGACACAGAGAGGAAGGCGGGCTCCGGCCACCAGGGAGGGGACCCACAGAGGAGGGACCCGCTCTCCTGCCCAGCAGGGGCCGGGCCTCCCCGGGGCCAGCACTGCCCTGACCTGATCCTGGTGCAGGAGGAGCTTGTGCCCAGAAGCCCTCTCAGTCCTGACCCCGAGCAGCCCCGGGAGCTGGACAGACTCGGCCTGAGGGGCCTCAGGGGAGCACGCAGGGGGCCTGAGGTCCCAGCGGACACAGAGGAGGCCCCCGAACCGGCTCTGAGGCGGGGACGGTGCCCAGAGCGGGGCCAGGAGCCGTCCCTGGGGGCTGCGACCACCCGGTCACAGGAGGCGGGTCTGGGCCTGGCCACCGGGGGCCCGCGAGGGCCACTCCTGAGGGGCTTAGTGGGGCGGAGCCGGGCCGGCCCTGAGCTGCCAGGCAACCACTGCTCAGGGCTGCTGGCTGGGACCTCCCGGCCCTGGGCCCTACAGCCCCGCCCCAGCCCACACGCTGCCCCCCAGGCACAGGGACAGGAGCCAGGGCCCAGGGAGGGGTCAGAGAGCGGGGTGGGGGGGTTGAGATA
>SJYQ01000271.1:111748-147267 GCA_006410935.1 Redunca redunca | reverse complement strand
GGCAGGACGCCCTGACCGTGTCCACCATGGCCTGGTACCCTCTGTTCCTCACCCTGGGCGCTCTCTGCACAGGTGCCTGGATGCGGGGACAGGGGATGGGCCCTGGGAAGACACACGGGCCCTGCTCCCTGCTCTCATGTCTGGCCCCCAGAGTCACCCTCTCTGTCTCTCCCCCTTCCAGGATCCTGGGCCCAGGCTGTGCTGACTCAGCCGCCCTCCGTGTCTGGGTCCCTGGGCCAGACGGTGACCATCTCCTGCACCGGAAGCAGCAACAACATCGGAATATTTGGTGTGAGCTGGTACCAACAGCTCCAAGGATCGGCCCCCAAAACCCTGATCTATGGTAGTAACAAACGACCCTCGGGGGTCCCCGACCGATTCTCTGGCACCACGTATGACAACACAGGCACCCTGACCATCACTTGGCTCCAGGCTGAGGACGAGGCTGTTATTACTGTGCGTCTGCTGACCCACAGTGCTCCAGGTCAAGGGGGTAGTGAGACAAAAACCTGCTGTCCTCTCAGAGTCGGGGCTCCGGGGGCAGAAACATCCTCTGCAAAGCAGCTGATTCACTCTTCTCTTTGGCCTAAGACTGCTCAGTCACACCACGGAACTAGGTCCAGAAAACGCTGTTCACATCTTTCTTAATTCACCCCTTCTCCAGCTTTCCTCGGCAGCAACACATTGTCTGATTTTCTCAACTTGAGCAGAAATCCCCAGGGCCAGGGGCAGGTGCCCTGGGCTCAGCGTCCACGATGGGTCGGGTCCGAACGAGAGGAACACAGTCCAGTTCTGTCTGCTCTGGGCTCGTCAGAGCGTCCAGGATGTGTCCTGGTCCTGGCAGCTCTCCTCTCTGAGGCCACTAGTGGACGCAGGGGCTCCCTGTTCGGGTCCCTGGCCGCAAGTCTGGCGTTCAGGCTCCTTGGGCATCACTGGGCTGAGCTGAGGCCCAGGATGCTGCTCCTGCCTTCCCTGTGACAGCCTCTCAGGCTCACCCAGGGCTCCAGGCCTCTGGCCAGGCAGCCTGGGAACCTCCTCCACTGGCCTTTGCCCACGTGGGAAGCAGGGTGCTCACTGGAGAGTGACTTTCCTGCACCTGGGCCCCAGGGGTCGTGGAGCTCTCAGCTGTGAGCAACAGCCTTGCCTCTTACTTCCTGCTCCTCTGTCCAGGGGTCAGTGCCTAGACCTGAGGTCCAGGCTAGGATGGATGGGAAAGCCCACAACAAAAATGTCAGTGACCTTGACCTACAGTGACACCTGGACAGAGGATAAGAGACCCGGGGAGGGACTTTCTCCTGTCGGCAACTTCGTCTCGAGAGCAGGGTCCTGGGGACCCTCCTCCACCACCTGGACCCCTCCCGGCGTGTCCTCACTCCTGACCGGGTGTGGGTTTGGAGGCCTTTGCCCTGACTTGCGCTCCTGGCATCTGGGCCCAGGGCTTGGGGCATCCATGCTTCCTGTCACCTTCTCACCCTCCTTCAAGGCTGGTCCTGACGGCTCTGTCCTTCACCAGTTCCTCTCTCCACCTGTTTTCCTGCTTTTCCCCTCACTAGCATCCATGCATTGGAATATCAGGAAAAGGATTTAGTATGAACATTTTGTTTGATATGAGATGAATCTCGCAAACACGTGTTGAGAAAAGAAAATAATCATATGAATTTTATTAAACAGCTAAGTTACAAGAACATCTCATCTGAACACAAAACCATACCTTTACTTTACATTGATTAGCATGATTTCTGTCCCTTAATTTTCCCAATTAATGGAGACATTAAGTCCTCCTGTATGAAATTACATGTATGTAAATGAATATGTACTAGCAATACTACAATTGTGTCTAGGTGTTTCTATTTTTACGTGGATTTTATTCCTGGCTCTCAATTTATTTTTCAATATGTCTTAATATAAAATACAACTTGTAGATGGGAAAAATAACATTTGGTATCAGTATCAAGTTCTTAACTTTTGAATTTTTTGTTAACTTTCTGATTAGAACATTTTGATCAATACTTAATGTTAGTGGCTTGTAATATTTCCTCATAAATTTTTCGGGTATATGTACACATGTTTAACGAATTCTCAACAAACTAGGAAATACTGCATCTTTTTTCGATGTTTTTAAAAAGACATGCATTCAATGCAAATCAGTTAGAACAATGCAGTGGCCCGAGTTTGTTCCATATTTCAGGTGAGGAACCACATGTTATGTCTTTTTGTGGACTAATTCCATAGTAAAATTTCCATCTTTTTCTAAGGAAATTAATCTTCTTGCTTGTTTTCTCTACTAGCTCACCGATGCACCTTCCTAGCGAAGTTTGCATTTTTCCTCCTTAATTCTGGAGGTTCTTTTTTGGTTTTATTTCCCACGTGTGACCAGCAGGGGCGCTGTGGGACTGGCCTGGGGTCCCTGCACAGCTGCTCAGAGAGCATCACTCAGGCTGGGAGCTGGGCTGGGGGCGGGGCGTGCACTCCTGGGGGCCCTCAGCAGTGTGTCCCCTGTCGTGTGGTCTCAGCAGGTGCTTCCTCCAGGGGCTCCCAAGAGGGAACTCCTCTCCACCCCCTGAGTCTGGGCTGTGAGCTGAGCTCCAGCATCAGGAATGAGAGAGGGGCTGGGCGGGCCCTGGGTGGACCCCTATTTGCATGGCAGCCCCTCCTCTGGCCGAGGCTGGGCGCAAAAAGAAAACCCCACTGTGGGACCAGGAAGCTGTCAGCACCATGGCCTGGACTCCTCTCCTGCTCATCTTCCTCTCTCTCAGCACAGGTAGGCACAGCCCCGGGCCCCAGGGCTCAGCCCCCAGCCTCAGCAGCCCCTGGGGCGCAGACTCTGGGAACCTTTCCTGCAGCTCCTGCTCCATCTGTCCTGTGTCTGTGTCTGCAGGTTCCCTCTCCCAGCCCGTGCTGACTCAGCCGGCCTCCCTCTCTGCGTCTCTGGGAGCATCAGCCAGACTCGCCTGCACCCTGAGCAGTGGCTACGATATTGGCGACTATAGCATCTACTGGTATCAGCACAAGCCAGGGAGCCCCCTCCGGTACCTCCTGAGGTTCAAGTCAGACTCTGATAAGCACCAGGGCTCCGGGGTCCCCAGCCGCTTCTCGGCATCCAAAGATGCCTCGACCAACACAGCGCTCCTGCTCATCTCTGGGCTGCAGCCCGAGGACGAGGCTGACTATTACTGTGCTCTGTGGTCTGGCAAGACTAATGCTCACACGGTGCTCCAGACCAGTGAGGAAGAGCGACAGAAACCTCCTGCGCTCACCCCTGCTCGTGGCTCGGATGAAGTCGAGTTCAGGGGGTGACTTCTAATTGTCAGATGTTAGGCAAGCAACCGATTTTCCTCAAAGCAGCAGATTTGATAAGATTGCATCTTTTGCTTCAACTTAGCTTTTAGATTGCTAAGATACTCTTATCCAACGCAGGTTTTCTTGGGCAAACATTGCTTGTTCAGACATAAAAACTTTTCGATGAAGACATTGGCTGAGCCCAGAAGAGGTGGTTTCAGGCCAGGCCCAGCTCAGGGTCAAGGGCTCAATAAGACAGGCTTCTGTGAGTGTTTCACTTGGGATTTTGTGATATGAATGTCAACATGCAGAAATGAATTGTATTTTGTAGTTCAGTAGTGAACGTCCAGTTTCTGAAAATAACACCACCAGCATGTATGATCCAATCTATATAAAACACTTAAAGATAAATCTGAGGAAGATCAGAAGTCTGTGCATTGAAAAGGACAAACATGCAAGAGAAATTAAAAGCATAGTGAATAGTCAGTCCTCATCGGTAGTTCGAGACACTGAATGTCACTAAGACCACAGTCATTAAAAGTAGCACAGCATGACACTGTAGAGCAGCTCGTTGTTCAGTCGGTAAGTCACGTCTGAGTCCGTGGACTGCAGCACACCAGGCTTCCCTGTCCCTCGCCATCCTGGAGTTTGCCCAAGTTCAAGTCCATTGGATCCGTGATGCCACCCAGCCATCTCAACCTCTGTCATCAGCTTCTCCTCCTGCCCTCAATCTTTCCTAACAAAACGTGTTTTCCAATGAGTCATAAATATGAAATATTGCCGAAAATTAATGAGAATGAATAGCAAAATGCTCAAGTCCACAATTTTTAAAAATAGTATATAACTTTAAACTCATATAAATTTAAAAGTAGTTCTAAAATGTGTGTTACTCTGGTGCCAGTAATTAAAAAAATATATAAAATTTGACCGCATTGGTATGATAACAACAAACATTCAGCAAGAAGGATAAAGGAAAATTTGAGCAAGAGTGAAATATTTTCTTCCAGGAAATCAGTGAGTAGCCGGGCTGTGCAGCCCCTGCATTATTACGGTGTTGCTTCCTTAAACCTGCTTCCCTTGAGGAGCTGGAGGGGGTATGAGCCGCAGGGACGGGGCGGAGCCCTTAGACGTCAGAGGGAAGGACGGCGGTTCCTGACACCACTCAAGGGTCGCTCTGCCTGCTCGGAGTCAGGCTCTGCCTCAGTGGCGTGCCACCTGCCCCCTCCCCGCTGAGCACAGAGTCCTGAGCACAGTCTGCACTGTCTCAGCCAGGCCCACTGTCCAGCTCAGTGCTCAGGTCCTCTAGTCCTGGAAGGAGCGGCAGAGCTGGTGGTGGGAGGTGTCCAGGAGCCAACAGGCGCCAGCCCGAGACCGCAAACCATGCTGCCTGCGGGCCCCCAGCCCTCGGGAGCCGCGACTGGTCCTTTGGCTCCAGACGCAGTCACGCAGGTTCCTTGACCACTGGGGGCTCCTATCCTCGGATGAAAGGGGAGGACGGGGGTCATCATGGTCCGGGCACCTGGACACAGGTGGCGCCACCGCAGCCGCCTTGCCTTCTGTGTCCCGGGAGCCGGGAGCTGAGTTAGCCTCGCTCAGAAAAGCGGCTTCTGCCTCCCAAGCCAACAGGGAGCGAACACGTGGCAAATGCTTTATTTAACTTAGGTAGGAAAGACGAGACCAGGAACCAGTACAGCAGGGTCACGGAGCATGCTTCAGAAGAAAATGCTTGTTATCCACTGGGAAAGGGCCTCGGAGCAAGCTGTGTGTGCTTGCACGCGTGTGTAAGGCCCTGCTGCGCTTCTAACGAAGGAGAAAGCACCCGCGTCCTGCACGGTCGGGAGGCCGCATCCACGGGGTCACCACTGTCCTGACCTGAGCCTGACTTAAAGGAATACGTGTCCCCGACGCCCCCTCAGTCCTGACCCCTGAGCTGCCAAGCGCGCTGTGTACAGACAGACCCTGAGGGTCGGAGGGGAGCCCACAGACGGCCCTGAGGTCACAGGGGACACAGAACGGGCTCCCGGCCTGAAGGCAAGAAGGAGACAGCAGCGAGCAGGTCAGGGGCGTCCCTGAGGGCTCTGGTCACCAGGTCACAGGATGTGTGTCTGGGCCTGGACCCCAAGGGGCGCTCGGGGGCCGATCCTGAGGTGGCTGGGGGGACGGGAGCTGGGACCCTGGGGCTGCCTGGTGGCCTCTGCTCGGGGCTCCCCGCTGTGACCTCTCACCCCAGGGCCACATACAGCCGCGCCCCAGCCCACCCACTGGCCACCCTCAGGCACAGGGGCCTGAGCCAGTGCCCAGGGACGGATGGGTGGGACTCACTGGAATGAATGGACCGTCCCTCTCAGGGTATGAAGAGGGAAGGAGCGCGTGGGGACGCCTGCTCAGCTCCGGGGCCACAGAAGGCAGGACGCCCTGACCGTGTCCACCATGGCCTGGTACCCTCTGTTCCTCACCCTGGGCGCTCTCTGCACAGGTGCCTGGATGCGGGGACAGGGGATGGGCCCTGGGAAGACACACGGGCCCTGCTCCCTGCTCTCATGTCTGGCCCCCAGAGTCACCCTCTCTGTCTCTCCCCCTTCCAGGATCCTGGGCCCAGGCTGTGCTGACTCAGCCGCCCTCCGTGTCTGGGTCCCTGGGCCAGACGGTGACCATCTCCTGCACCGGAAGCAGCAACAACATCGGAATATTTGGTGTGAGCTGGTACCAACAGCTCCAAGGATCGGCCCCCAAAACCCTGATCTATGGTAGTAACAAACGACCCTCGGGGGTCCCCGACCGATTCTCTGGCACNCAGCCTGGGAACCTCCTCCACTGGCCTTTGCCCACGTGGGAAGCAGGGTGCTCACTGGAGAGTGACTTTCCTGCACCTGGGCCCCAGGGGTCGTGGAGCTCTCAGCTGTGAGCAACAGCCTTGCCTCTTACTTCCTGCTCCTCTGTCCAGGGGTCAGTGCCTAGACCTGAGGTCCAGGCTAGGATGGATGGGAAAGCCCACAACAAAAATGTCAGTGACCTTGACCTACAGTGACACCTGGACAGAGGATAAGAGACCCGGGGAGGGACTTTCTCCTGTCGACAACTTCGTCTCGAGAGCAGGGTCCTGGGGGCCCTCCTCCACCACCTGGACCCTCCCGGCGTGTCCTCACTCCTGACCGAGACCGTCCTTTAGGGAAAGTGCCGGGATGTGGGTTTGGAGGCCTTTGCCCTGCCTTGCACTCCTGGCATCTGGGCCTAGGGCGCGGGGCATCCATGCTTCCTGCCACCTTCTCACCCTCCTTCAAGGCTGGTCCTGACGGCTCTGTCCTCCACCAGTTCCTCTCTTCACCTATTCTCCTGTTTTTCCCTCACTAGCATCCATGCATTGGAATAACAGGAAAAGGATTTAGTATGAACATTTTGTTTGATATGAGATGAATCTCGCAAACACGTGTTGAGAAAAGAAAATAACCGTATGAATTTTATTAAACAGCTAATGTACCAGAACATCTAATCTGAATACAAAACCATAATTCTGCTTTACATTGATTGGCATTATTTTTGTCCCTTAATTTTCCCAATTAATGGAGACTTTAAGTCCTCCTGTAAGAAATTACATGTATATAAATGAATATGTACTAGCAATACTACAACCGTGTCTAGGTGTTTCTATTTTTACATTCATTTTATTATTGCTTCTAAATGTATTTTTTAATACATCTTAATATAAAATGTAACTTGTAGATGGGTAAAAATAACATTTGGTATCAGTTTCAACTTTTTAAATTTGGTATTGGAATTTTTTGTTAACTTTGTGATTACAAAATTTTGATCAATATTTAATGTTAGAGGTTTGTAATTTTTCCTCATGTTTTTTATCAGGTATCTGTACAACAGTTTTAACTAATTCTTAAAGAACTAGGACACATTCATCTCGTTTAATGTTTTTAAAAAGACACGCATACAATGCAAATCAATTAGAAGAACGTAGTGGCCCGAGGTCGTTACATATTTCAGGCGAGGAAACACATGTTATGTCTTTTTGTGGACTAATTCCATAGTAAAATTTCCGTCTTTTTCTAAGGAGATTAATCTTCCTACTTGTTTTCTCTGCTAGAGCCACCATCATAGAAAAGTGCATTTTACCTCAGTTCTAGAGGCTATTTTTTAGTTTTGCTTTTTATTTCCCATATATTATCAGCAGGGGCGCTGTGGGACCGCCCTGGAGTCCAGGCACAGCTGCTCAGGGAGCACTCTCAGTTCAGGAGCTGGGCTGGGGATGGGGCCTGAGCTCCTGGGGGGGCTCAGCCCTGCGTCCACTCTGGCTGCAGAGTCCCCTGGGCAGAGACGTGCGTGGTCTCAGCAGGGGCTTCCTCCAGGGCCTCCCAAGAGGGAACGCCCCTCCACCCCCTGAGTCTGGGCTGTGAGCTGAGCTCCAGCATCAGGGCTGAGAGAGGGGCTGGGCGGGCCCTGGGTGGACCCCTATTTGCATCTCAGCCCCTCCTCTGGCCAAGGCTGGGGCAGCCCAGCGCACTGTGGGGACCAGGGTCCTGTGAGCACCATGGCCTGGACTCCTCACCTGCTGGTGCTCCTCTCTCTCTGCACAGGTGGGCACAGCCCCGGGCCCCAGGGCTCAGCCCCCAGCCTCAGCAGCCCCTGGGCGCAGACTCTGGGAACCTTTCCTGCAGCTCCTGCCCCATCTGCCCTGTGTCTGTGTCTGCAGGTTCCCTCTCCCAGCCTGTGCGGACTCAGCCGGCCTCCCTCTCTGCGTCTCCGGGAGCACCAGCCAGACTCGCCTGCACCCTGAGCAGTGGCTACAGTGTTGGTAGCTACCAAATGTCCTGTTTCCAGCAGAAGCCAGGGGGTCGTCGCCGGTACCTCCTGTACTGTTACTCAGACTCCAGTAAGAACCAGGGCTCCAGGGTCCGCAGCCACTCCTTTGGATCCAAAGACACCTCGGCGAAGGCAGGGCTCCTGCTCATCTCAGCTACAGGCTGAGGACGAGGCTGACTATACTCTGCTACCTATTACAGTAGTACTAACACGGGGCTCCAGACCCACAGGGAAAGGAGACCTAAATCGCCCCTGTGCCCTCCCTAAGAAACCCATATGCAGGTTAAGAACCTGCAGTTAGAACGAGACATGGAACAACAGTGAAAGTAAAAATGAAAGTCGCTCGGTCGTGTCCATCTCTTTGCAACCCCATGGGCTGTATAGTCCCATGGAGTTCTCCAGGCCAGAATACTGGACTGGGTAGCCTTTCCCTTCTCCAGGGGATCTTCCCAACCCAGGGATCAAGCCCAGGTTTCCCACATTGCAGGCAGATTCTTTACCAGGTGAGCCACAGGGGAAACCCAAGAACACAGGAGTGGGTAGCCGCATGGAACAACAGACTGGATCGGAACTGGGAAAGGACTGCAACAAGGCTGTATATTGTCACCCTGCTTATTTATCGTATATGCAGAGTACATCATGAGAAACACTGGGCTGGAGGAAGCACAAGCTGGAATCAAGATTGCCAGGAGAAATATCAATAACCTCAGATGTGCAGATGACACCATCTTTGTGTCAGAAAGCAAAGAAGAACTAAAGAGCCTCTTGATGAAAGTGAAAGAGTGAAAAAGTTGGCTTAAAACTCAACATTGAGAAAACTAAGATCATGGCATCTGGTCCCATCACTTCGTGGCAAATAGATGGGGAAACAATGGAAACAGTGACTGACTTTATTTTCTTGGGCTCCTAAAATCACTGCAGATGGTGATTGCAGCCATGAAATTAAAAGGCGCTTGCTCCTCGGAAGAAATGCTATGACCAACCTAGATAGCATATTAAAAAGCAGAGACATTACTTTGCCAACAAATGTCCATATAGGCAAGGCTATGGTTTTTCCAGTGGTCATGTATGGATGTGAGATTTGGGCTATAAAGAAAGCTGAGCGTTGAAGAATTGATGCTTTTGAACTGCGGTGTTGGAGAAGACTCTTGAGAGTCCCTTGGACTGCAAGGAGATCCAACCAGTCCATCCTAAAGGAAATCAGTCCTGAATATTCACTGGAAGGACTGATGCTGAAGCTGAAACTCCAATACTTTGGCTACCGATGCTAAGAACTGACTCATTTGAAAACACTCTGATGCTGGGAAAATGGAAGGCAGGAGGAGAAAGGGACGATAGAGGATGAGATAGTTGGAGGGCATCACCGACTCAATGGACATGAGTTTGAGCAAGATCTGAGAGTTGGTCATCGACAGAGAAGCCTGGCGTGCTGCAGTCCATGGGGTCTCAAAAAATTAGACACAACTGAGCGACTGAAGTGATCGACTGACAGAGGCTAAGAGGATGGATTTTAGGCCTCTGTTCTTATCTAATAAACCCTTAGAGGTGTATATTATAAGCACTGCTTTAACTATAGTCCATAATATACATGATACAATTTGCTTACATTTTTAATTAATTCAAAATATTTTCTAAATTTGTGTTTTTTTCCCGATTCTTTTAAATTTTCATATACTTTGAGGTTAGTTTTCCAGAAAGCTTTCTATTATTTACTTTTAAGTCCTTTATGATCACATAATAAAATCTTTTAATTTCAGTACTTTTAAATTTGTTCAGCAATGTTTAAAGCTTAAGTATATTGTCTATAAAGAAAGCTGAAGAACTGATGCTTTTGAACTGTGGTGTTGGAGAAGACTCTTGAGAGTCCCTTGGACTGTAAGGAGATCAAACCAGTCAATCCTAAAGGAAATTAGTCCTGAATACTCATTGGAAGGACTGATGCTGAAGCTGAAATTCCAATACCTTGGCCACCTGTGAAGAACTGACTCATTAGCAAAGACTCTGATTCTTGGCAAGATCAAAGGCAGGAGGAGAGGGGGACGAGAGACGATGAGATGGTTGGATGGCATCACCAGTTCAATGGATGTGAGTTTGAGCAAGCTCTGGGAGTTGGTGATGGACAGGGAACCTGGTGTGCTGCAGTCCATGGGGTCACAAAGAGTCAGACACGACTGAGCAACTGAACTGAACTGACCATAAGGAACCCCTGTTGGTCCAGTGGTTGCGACCAGGTGCTTTTACTGCAGGAGCCCAGGTTCAATCCCTGGTTGGGAAACTAAGATCCCACAACCGGTGGGGCACAGCCAGAACATTTTAAAAATAAAGAAAAAGAAACCACTAGGTGTTGTGGCAACCTCTCCATCCTTTTGGTTCAACTCCCAGCGCCCAGTCCCTAGCACCTCACTCCATCAGTGTCATTTGTTATTCCAAATCCAGGTTGACACAAAATGGTTTTTTATTCTTCCTTTTGTCTTAAAAAAACAAAAAAAAAGATGTATGTTAGGGCCTTTCGGAAGCCTTGACAGGCTCAGCAAGAGATAATAGGCCAAAAATACCTGAGTCATGTTTCCGGGACTTCTGGATAGTCCTAGCCAATCAGGGAGGTCCCCCTCAGTGTCCGACCTGAGCCAATCAAGACGAGATGCTAGATTCAAAATTCACGCGCACACGCACCAGTTAACCAATCATGTAATGCCAGCTAACCTTCGGGACTGCCGGTATATAAGCAGTGGTGAGTCACAGCTCAGGGCCCTTGTCGGATCCCACTGCGCTGGGTAAGACCTGGGTCCTAGCTCGAGCTAGCAAGAAAACCCCTTTATGCTTTTACATTGCCGTGGACATCTTATTCTTTCAGTTTCGGGGACTCAGACTCTGGGCATAACATCTGGGGGCTCGTCCGGGATCCCTTTAACTGGGAAGAATAACACTCTCCCGGTAGAAGGGGTTTCCTCACTAGGAGGAAGAGGCACCTGAACACCGGTGACAGGCTTGGATAAGTCCAGTGTGAGACCGAGTTTCCGGCATCGGGCTGAAAAAGGCGGCTGTGCCAGGTATCAAGTCCAGCGTGAGACCGAGTTGACGGCATTGGACTGGAAAAGGTGGCTGGTGAGTAGCTACTTAGGTTGCTTAGGTGGCGTGAGACCGAGCTTCGGTAATGAACCAGGGAGGCGGCCATTTTAGTGAACTTCTTGGAGGCGGCCATTTTAGTGAACTTCTTACAGGTAAGGTACCAAATACTGAGAGGAAGGCCTAATAGTGTGTATATTGTGTCTGTACGTGCTGTCTATTTGTTGTGTCGAGTGAGTGCCGGCACCGTCTTTGTTCTTTGTGTACGTCTAGTTCCCGTGTTTCTTTCCGTGATCATGGGACAAACAACTTCAACTCCCCTGTCTCATGACTGACCATTTTTCTGATTTCAAGTCCAGGGCACAAAACCTATCTCTGTTGGTGAAGAAAAGCAAGCTAACGACTTTTTGTTCTGCTGAGTGGCCTACTTTTGATGTTGGCTGGCCACAAGAAGGCACCCTTAGCTTGCCCATTATCCGGGCGGTCAGAGAAAATGTGCTTGCCCCTGGCCCTTCCGGACACCCGGACCAAACTCCGTATATTTTGGTCTGGCAGGATTTGGTGGAAAACCCGCCAGCTTGGCTGAAGCCCTTTGTTTCTCAGCCCCGTCCTCCTCCTTCTTCCCCTTCCCCTACTCCCGCGATTCCACAGGTGTTAGTCATAGAAGCTGAGACATCTAAGAAGAAGGAAGACAAGGAACGCGGTGACTCCAAGCAGCCAGTGTTTCAGGAGTCTTCAATATGCCCTAGCTTAATTGACTTGGAGACTGAACTCTCCCTGCACCCCAACGCAGACCCTCTTTGACCCCCACAGGTCCCACAGGTCTCCTCCGGGGAACCACGAAGAGACACCGAGCCTTTGGCCCCCATTCGGGAAGGGGGCCCCGCCCAAGGGACTCGGGGTAGGACAGCGGCATAACCAACATGGCGGAGGATGGCAACCCGGAAACCCTCTCCTCCACAGTCCAGGCGTTTCCGGTTCGGGTGGGGCCAGCTCGCAGGGACGGTGAACGAATGTACCAGTACTGGCCGTTTTCCACTAGTGATCTGTATAACTGGAAAACTCAAACTCCTTCTTTCTCTGAAAAGCCTCAGGGCCTCATTGATCTTTTGGACTCTATCCTCTTTACCCATAACCCTACCTGGGATGATTGTCAGTAGTTGTTACAGGTGCTATTCACTACGGAGGAACGTGAACGGATTTTGTCAGAAGCACGGAAAAATGTCCCAGGGGTAGATGGGAGACCCACTATGCAGCCCAACCTGATTGATGAGGGATTCCCCTTGATGCGGCCCCGATGGGACTTTGAACGCGTTGAAGGTAGGGAACGTCTCTGAGTGTACCGCCAGACTCTCATGGCTGGTCTCCGGGCAGCCGCCAGGAGGCCCATGAATTTGGCTAAGGTAAATATGGTGAAACAGGAGCCAAATGAGAGCCCGGCATCCTTTCTTGAAAGGCTAATGGAAGCTTTTAGACAGTATACCCCTATGGACCCACAGGCTGAAGAATCCCGTGCGGCCATTATGCTCGCTTTTGTGAATCAGGCGGCCCCAGATATTAGGAGAAAGTTACAGAAGATAGAGAGGCTAGGAGATCAGTCTTTACAGGACCTGGTAAGGGCAGCAGAGAGAGTTTTTAATCATAGGGAGACGCTTGAGGAAAGAGAAGAACGTGTTAGATGGAAAGAGAGAGAGAGAGTTCAGGGCTGAAGAAAACCATAGGAATCAGAAAGAATTAGCTCAGATATTCTTTGCAGGGGTGAAACAGGGAGCTAACTCGCAGAGAGCAAAGGAAGGTAGGACGAAGGATGAAGGGAGGCCTATCAGACGAGGACTTAAGAAGGACCAATGTGCATTTTGTAAGGAGTTGGGACACTGGAAGAGTAGATGCCCTAAGAGAAACCTAAGGGAGGGGCCCACCAAGAAGGAAGGACCCCTTGGGGGAACTCAAGTTCTATATGCAGGGGGAGACAGTGATTAGGGGGGGTCAGGGCCCGGCTCCTCTCCCCGAGCCCCGGATAACTATACATGTGGAGGGGAAATCGATTGGCTTCATGGTGGACACGGGAGCTCAGTACTCCGTTCTCAATCAAAAAGGCGGACCGATGTCTAAAAGGACCAGTTGGGTGCAGGGGGCCACCGGGACCAAACAATATGGATGGACTACTAAAAGACAAGTGGATCTGGGGACTCAACGAGTATCCCACTCCTTCCTTGTGATACCTGAATGCCCAGCCCCCTTATTGGGGAGAGACTTACTCTCAAAGGTTAATGCCCAGATTCATTTTGAGAACGGGGGAATGACAATCAAGGACGGGCATCCTATGCAAGTCCTGTCCCTGGCATTAAAGGATGAATATAGACTGTACCAACCAAAAACCCCCACGACCATTGGCCCGGAAGTGCAGCCTTGGGTCCAGAAGTACCCTTTGGCTTGGGCAGAAACTGCGGGGATAGGACTGGCTAAGCAGAGACCTCCCATCATTGTCGAATTAAGATCAGATGCGACCCCTGTGCGGGTGAGGCAATGCCCCTGAGCCTGGAAGCCCGGCGAGGTGTCCACCCCACGTGCGTCAGCTCCTAGAGGCCGGGCCCTCAGGAAGTGCCAATCCTTGTGGGATACTCCTTGTTGCTGGTGGATAAGCGGGGGGACTGATTTCAGGCCGGTCCAGGATCTCTGTGAGGTTAACAAGCGGGTGAGTGAGACACATCTGACAGTCCCAAACCCGTATGCTCTCCTGAGCAGTCTTCCACCTAACTATGTCTGGTATACCGTCCTGGATTTAAAAGATGCCTTTTTCAGCCTGCCTCTGGCCCCTCCGAGCCAGGAGATCTTTGCTTTCGAGTGGACGGAAGAGGACGGCCAGACCCCGGAACAACTGACTTGGACTCGACTCCCACAAGGCTTCAAAAACTCGCCAACGCTATTTAATGAGGCCTTAGGTGAAGACCTCCGTGAGTACTGGGCTGTTACAGTATGTAGATGACTTCATGCTGGTGGCAGCCACCAGGAAGCCCTGCTCTGAGGCGACAGGCGACCTCCTCCAAACTTTGGGAACATTGGGGTACTGGGCCAGCGCTAAGAAGGCCCAAATTGTCAAACAGGAGGTCATTTACTTAGGATATAAGATAAAGCAGGGACGGAGGTGGCTGACTCAGGCCATGAAAGAAACCATCTTGTGGATCCCCGAGCCAGCAAACCCCCGTCAGGTGCGAGAATTTCTCGGGACGGTTGGATATTGCAGGTTATGGATTCTGGGGTTTGCAGAAAAGGCTAGGCCACTGTATGAGGGAAGTAAAGAAAGCAAAGACCGGACTTGGACTGAGCCAATGAGGCAAGCCTTTCATGAGCTTCGACAGGCTTTGCTGGAGGCCCCGGCCCTTGCTCTCCCCGATCCGTCTAAGCCCTTCCAGTTGTTCGTGGATGAAAAACGAGGGATAGGGAAGGGAGTTTTGACGCAGCAATGGGGACCTTGGAGGCGGCCCGTGGCCTACCTTTCCAAGAAGCAGACCCAGTGGCTGCAGGATGGCCACCCTGCCTCCGGATTACTGCCGCCACTGCCCTTCTGGTCCACGACGCTGACAAGCTAACCTATGGACAGCGGCTCCTGGTCTTCACTCCGCACGCAATCGAGGGAATCCTTAAGCAGCCACCGGGTAACTGGATCTCTAACGCCCGCTTGACTCATTACCAGGCACTGTTGCTGGACACTCCTCGGATACACTTCCAGACGCCCTGCTTCCTGAACCCAGGCACTCTCCTGCCCGATCCCGAGGAAGGCCGCCCCCTTCACGACTGCGGTGAGATCCTGGCCGATGTGGCGGCCATAGGAAAAGACTTAAAAGACATGCCCTTGAGTAACAATGAACTGGTGTGGCTCACAGATGGGAGCAGCTTCGTAAAGGATGGACAGAGGAGGGCGGGAGCAGCAATCGTTGATGACTCTGGGAAGGTTATTTGGGCAGAAGCCCTGCCCCCGGGAACATCAGCGCAAAAAGTGGAATTGATTGCTCTGATTCAGGCCCTGGAAAGGGCAGCAGGGAAAAGAATAACTGTTTATACTGACAGCCAGTATGCCTATGGCACAGTACACATCCAGGGCCCAATATATAAAGAGCGGGGCTTCTTGACGGCAGAGGGAAAAGAAGTCAAAAACCTGCCCGAGATCCACAGACTCTTGGCGGCCGTTCAGCAGCCCCATGCCGTGTCCATAGTGCATGTTCCAGGACATCAAAAAGGAGAAGATATCAGGGCTCGAGGTAACCGCGCCACAGGTGTGGTGGCCCGAGAGGCAGCTAGCAGAGAATACAGAGCCCCTGTTTTATCTCTGGGGCTTCCACCCCCAGGGATGGGAACCCTACCCCCGACTCCACAGTATTCCCAATCTGACTTCGATTGGGCCCAAGAAAATGCCAGCTGCTCGAGGGACAAAGACGGATGGTATCGAGACCGAGATGACAACCTGTTACTTCCGGCCAACCTGGGAAAGCATCTCTGCAGTCACCTACACCAGACTACCCACTTGGGACAACAAAAGACTCTAGCACTCCTACAGACTGCCTGTCTGAGGTTTCCCCGTCAACAAACTACCATACGGGACATAACTCAGGCCTGCAAAGCATGCCAGATGATGAAGCCGGGGAAAGGACAGCACACAGGACGGAGGTACCAGGGAGAGAGACTAGGGCAGCACTGGGAGATAGATTTCACTGAGGTAAGATCAGGCAAGTGTGGGTATCGTTATCTGCTAGTTTTGGTTGATATATTTTCCAGGTGGGTAGAAGCTTACCCCACTAAAAGGGAGACAGCGGTAGTGGTGGCTAAGAAACTCCTAGAAGAGATTATACCTAGGTTTGGGCTGCCAGTATCTATCGGCTCTGATAATGGACCTGCATTTGTGAGTAAAATTGTGCAGGGACTGGCCTCAGCCCTGGGGACCAAATGGAAGTTACATTTCGAGTACAGTCCCCAGAGCTCAGGGCAGGTAGAAAGAATGAATCGGACCCTAAAAGAAACTTTAACAAAACTGGCAATTGAGACTGGTGGGGACTGGGTGACCCTCCTCCCCTTCGCGATTTTTTGGGCATGCAATACCCCCTATAAACTAGGTCTGACTCCCTTTGAAATTGTATATGGAAGTCCACCCCCCATTTGTCCAGTATACGAGGGAAAGAATAAACCACCTCTCTTGGTACGTGCCTTCCAACAGGTTAATAACCTTTATAAGAGAACGTATCAGTACAGTTCAGGTAATGGTGTTAAGACAACAATACCAGGCAGTGGATAGAGAGGAAGATTCCTCTATATGATCAAAAGACAGGGGGGAATATTAGGGCCTCTCGGGAGCCGAGACAGGCTCAGCAAGAGATAATAGGCCAAAAATACCTGAGTCATGTTTCCGGGACTTCCGGATAGTCCTAGCCAATCAGGGAGGTCCCCCTCAGTGTCCGACCTGAGCCAATCAAGACGAGAGGTGAGATTCAAAATTCGTGCACGCACACACCAGTTAACCAATCATGTAATGCCAACTAACCCTCGGGACTGCCGGTATACAAGCAGTGGTGAGTCAGAGCTCGGGGCCCTTGTCGGATCCCACTGCGCTGGGTAAGACCTGGGTCCTAGCTCGAGCTAGCAAGAAAACCCCTTTATGCTTTTGCGTTGCCGTGGACGTCTTATTCTTTCAGTTTCGGGGACTCGGACTCTGGGCATAACAATGCACAGCTTGAGAGTTGTGAGTTAAGTTATATCTGGGGCAAAATGAGGACTGCAGCCTGGGAGGCAGCATCGCTGGTAGCTCTGAGAGACTGCTCCAAAGCAGCAGTGCGGGAAGGTCAATTATAAGGTTTTGGTGAAGGGGGAGTTCAGGACCATTAAGCACTCATTTTGCAAAGGCTTTTTGTTAGTCGTGAGGATCTGATGTCACCATGAAGGGGGTTAGTGCCTCTCTAGATATGAGGAGATGCAAGGATTGAGATCATAAAATTTGTTCATAAAAGCACAACTATCTAAAGACCTGTCCCACCAGATTGCCTGGAGCACAGAGTGCCTCACTCCACCCTGAACTCCTTCGGGGGTTGTTGAAGGTCTACATCTATCCCAACACAGGGTTCAGTCTCCGTGGAGGCTGATGGCAAATGCTTTTGTTGTTGAGCTGTTGGCAACACTCTTGGTAAGTGCCAATGTATAGTTGACACTTTCTTCCCTCTTTCCCTTCTCCCTTTCCTCGCTCTCCCCCTTCCTACCTTCCTTCCTTCCTTTTTACAGTTTGTCCTGCTTTTTTAGATTATAAATCTGTAGGTTAATTCCTTATTCTTAACCCCCATATCCCTTGTACTTCTTCATGTACTTTTTCACGCTGATCTAGTTCAACAAGTATTGATTCCATGCACACTATGAGTTAGGCCACTTTCTGGGTGCTGAGGATACAGACAAGTGAATGTCGGGAGCCATGTTAGACATTACTGACAAAATAGAGGCATGGCCCCAACCCACTCTCCTCATCCCACAGGCACGGTCCCAAGATGAAGGAGTTAGGTCTTGTGATTCTGACTTGTTCTTTCCTTTCTTTGGTTGAGTTGGCTGGAAAGAATGTTAAGGTGCCTATTGTTCTTGAGAAAAACATGACAAAGCACAAAGCCTTCTGCAGTTGTGCCCAAAAAATAATCTATAAAGTANTAGGTCTTGTGATTCTGACTTGTTCTTTCCTTTCTTTGGTTGAGTTGGCTGGAAAGAATGTTAAGGTGCCTATTGTTCTTGAGAAAAACATGACAAAGCACAAAGCCTTCTGCAGTTGTGCCCAAAAAATAATCTATAAAGTAACCATTGACATTTGTTCAAAGATCTTTACAAAAAATGTCCCAAGATGAACACATAGGTCACAGCATGAGGCCATGGCAAAAATTGTTCTCTGAGACTTGTTTGTGAGGGAAATGTTTATGACAAAAGAAGTTTGCTACTCTGGGGGAGAGAGAGAGGGAGAGGGTGGGATGAGATGGGAGAATGGCATTGAAACACGTAAAAAATAAATAAATAAATAAATAAAATGAAGAAAAAAAAAGAAGTTTGCTGAGCTTAGGGTTTAGGAATAATTAAAAATAGCTAAAAGCCTTTTTAAGAAATAGTGAGCTTAAGATACTAGGGACAAACAGGATTTAAAAAGATAAAAAATAAACTGAAGAATGTGGTATGCAGCCCAGATATAAACACGAGTTACAATGTAATCACAAGTAAACACAATTCTGAGAGAATGACTGAAGCAAGAACTCTGTTTGAAGGACAACAAAGAGATAATAAATCTGGGTGAGGGGGAGCTGAAAATGTAAAACTTCTGACCTAATGCTTTTGTCAAAATATAAAAAAAGACCTGATGCTTAAAATAAACACATAGTCCCATACCTTGAGTCAGAGGCTACATCGTTCTCTGCTGACACTGATCATCCCTTCAGGCTGATTCCCTGGCTGCTGGAGCTGGACTCCAAGTGGCGCCCAACATGGGGCATCTGCTGCTGCTGCTGCTAAGTCGCTTCAGTTGTGTCCAACTCTGTGCAACACCATAGACGGCAGCCCACCAGGCTCCCCCATCCCTGGGATTCTCTAGGCAAGAATACTGGAGTGGGCTGCCATTGCCTTCTCCAAAGCATGAAAGTGAAGTCGCTCAGTCACGTCTGACTCTTAGTGACCCCATGGACTGCAGCCCACCAGGCTCCCCTGTCCGTGGGATTCTCCAGGCAAGAGCACTGGAGTGGGCTCTGCCATTGCCGTCTCCAGGGGCATCTGAAGGGTAAGTAACTTCATGACCGCAATGCAGAGCGGTTAGGATTGTACCTGTGGGTGGCCGGCACCCCTCTGCAGTTTAGACAGGGTGAAGAGGATACAAAAAAATAAAAACATTCTCTAGAAAAATGGGTCTCTCTACATCCCCAAATAGACAAATGTTTATTGAAATATCACTTCTCGTGTTAGCCCATAGAGGTGTTAAGATAAGCAAAGGAGACTGTCTAAATTTAATTTTTGTCCAAGAACAATGCCCATGGCTTCCTGAGGAGGGCACTGTAAATTTAAAAACCTGGACTAAGGCTGGAGATCAGTCACGTTTGTTTTATGCTTTGCATGGGCCAGAAAATGTTCCTGTAGGTGCTTTTGCTCTGTAGAATATGACTAGGGACGCCCTGGGCCCTCGACATGAGGCTGTTAGACAGCCTATGGGAGAGGCTACAGCAGTGGATGGTGGGTCTCCGCCTTCTGCACAGATCATGTTTTCTGCCATCAGTGAAGAAAAGGAGGGAGACTGTGCTCTACCTCCGGAGGAGGGGTAAGACTTGCAGGACGCTGCGGCCGGGCGCCCTAGCCAAGCCCCTCCTCCTCTACACAAACCTTTAAAAATGTATCCATCACTTTCTGATTTAAGGCGATTGCTGCCACCTCTGCTTTCACCTCCCAGGGCCCAGGAGTTCCCCACTTTGCCCCCAAAGCCTCCCAGAACATTGCCTGAGGCTGAATAAGATAAAGAGTTTTCTGAAACAAAGGAGCTCTTGAAACAGACTGCCTGAGGCTGAGGAAGAAAAGTTTTCTGAAACAAAGGAGCTTTTGAAACAGATACATACACAATATACAGAGGTGCTCCTTGAAAAAAAAAAAACTCTCAGAGGGGCCTCACCCAGGCTAAAAAATAAAGCTAAACAACAGGGGGACTTGAAATTCTCTGTGGCCTTTTCAGTAGTCTTTACCAAAACAGAAGGGGGAAGCAAAAAAGAAAAAAAAGAAAGAAAGAAAGAAACAGTCCCCTATAAGCTACTAAAAGAGCTTAAACAAGCTTGTCGTGATTATGGGTCTACCTCCCCCATACACTCACCCTGCTAGACGCCTTGGCTAAAAGATAGATGACACCATATGACTGGAAAACAGTTACAAAGGCTTGCCTTCCTGGAGGAGAGTTCCTCCTGTGGTTGACAAAATATGATAAGTTGACTAGACTACAATCAGCAGAAAACAAAACCTCTAATGATACACAGCTCAAGACAGTGGGATCTGCGACATTAAAAGGGATGGAAAATACAAATCTGACATAGCCCAATCAAGGTTGTCTAAAGAAACACTTAATCAGATTATGGCCATAGGTATCTTGACATGAAAATCTTTGCCCCCTTCAGCTGAAAAGTTATCCACTTTGAGTAATATCAAACAGAGACCTGGTGAGAGATATAAAGACTTTGTGGCCAGATTAAAAACGGCTATAAAAAATAAATTATTAAGAGTACTGAGCCAACAGAGATAGTTTTTAAACAATTGGCTTATGAAAATACCAATTCTACCCGTCAGACATTGCTTATACCTGTTAAAAGTGAAAAAAATCTTTGGACTTACATACAGACCTGCCAAAAAACAAAAACTTCCTTCATGCAGGGGGTTGCCTTAGGCACAGCCTTGAGAGGAAAAACTGCTGCCTAAGTTATTCAGGGAATGAGAAAAAAATGAACCCTAATGAAAATGATTCTACAAATAAAAAGAGTTTCTCTTGTGGCCAAATGGGACATTTTTGCTGACAGTGTCCTGCCAAGCAGAGACAACAAGCTGTGCCAATACAGACTAAAACCAGCCCTCCAAAGACACCTTTCTCCCGATGCCAAAAGAGATATCACTGGGTAAAAGACTGTAGATCTGAATTCCATAAAGATGAGACTACGCTTACCCCCAAATATAAAAAAGTAATTTTTCCCCGTTTCAGGGAAACGGGCAACAGGGACAGCCCCAGCCCCAGACAACAATGGGGCAGTCGCGTTAAACGCCTTTATTCCCTTTGTTCCCTCTCAGAACTCCTCAAAACAACCCCAGGTAGTGCAGGACTAGACCTCATTTCTGCCACCACAACAGTATGAACCCCTGACGTACTGGTTACTCTGATTCCAACGGGAGTGGCTGGCCCCCTACCTGAGGACATTGTAAGACTTGTGCTGGGGTGTAGCTCGCTTTCCCTTCAAGAAATTTCGGTGGCGCCTGGGGTAGTAGATTCTGATTATACTGGAGAAATTAAAGTTTTGATCTTGCCGCCTGCCAAAACTGTACAGATTAATAAAGGTCAAAAAATAACACAGCTTTTGCTTTAACGTTATTATCATACAGGAGAAACCTTGACTTGTCAAGCTAGGGGCCCCAGAGGATTTAGATCTTGTGATCTAGCCTTTTGGGCACAAAAATTACAGCTTCAAGGCCTTTAAAAGATCTTTTAATTCAAGAAAATAAAATCTCAGGGCTGTTGGATACTGGAACAGATGTCTCTTACATTACTAAAACAGATTGGCCCTCGTCCTGGCTGACACAGTTGACCAGTGCTGACTTGGCAGGAATAGGGTCAGTGCCCTCGGTTGCTAAAAGCTCACAAATTTTGACATGGTCAGATGAGAAGGGGGCACAAGACACCTTTTGTCCATATGTGATTCCTTCACTACCTTTTTCTTCATGGGAGAGAGATATGTTATCTCAGATGAAAATGCTTTTATACAGCCCAGATAAAAAGGTTACTAACCAAATGCTACAAATGAGGTATGATCCTGACAAGGGGCTGGGTAAAGATCAACAAGAAATTGTTTCTCCATTAGAAATGGTTCCTAACAAAAATAGAGAAGGTTTGAGATATTCAAATTTATCCTAGAGGCTGTTGCTCTTACCCTATTACCTAAAAACCTGATGATCTGGTATGGGTGGAACAACGGCCCTTAACAGCTAAAAAGCTACAGACAGCTAAAGATTTAGTCATGAAACAGCTGGCAGCCGGCCATATAGAGCCTTCTAATAGCCCCTGAAATACTCCTATTTTTGTCATTTAAAAAAAATCCAAAAAATGGAAATCGTTACAAGATTTGAGAGCTATAAACACAACTATGGAAGACATGGGGCCCTTCAGCCGGGCCTCCCTTCCCCAGCAGCTGTGCCCTTTTGATACAACGTGATGGTTATAGATCTACAAGATGGCTTTGTTACCATCCCCCTGGCTGTTCAGGATTGTAAACGGTTTGCTTTCAGTCTCCCTTCAGCTAATTTTAAACAACCCTATAAAAGGCTTCAATGAAAGGTTTTGCCTCAGAAAATAAAACACAGCCCCACCTTGAGTCAAAAGTCTGTGGATCAAGCTGTGCAAAATGCTAGAAAAAGTATAAAGATCTACATTTGACACATTATATGGATGCTATTTTGGCTGCCCATAAGGATAGAGCCTTGTTACAACAAATCTTATCTAAATTAATTAAGGCCTTAAAAAACTGAGGTTTAAAGATAGCTCCAGATAAGATACAAGTAAATCCTCCTTTTTCTTATTTAGGGAGGGTGTTAAATACCCATAGTGTGAGTCATGCCCCTTTACAGCTACAGAGAGATCTTTACTAACTTTAAATGATTTTCAAAAATTATTGGGAGATATGAATTGAATACGCCCACATTTAAGACTCACAACATTTAAAGCCCTTGTTTGATTGCTTAAAGGGCGATCCTGATACCAGTTCTTAAAAAAAAAAAAGACTAATGAGGCAGAGTTGCCAGGGTCCAGCCCCGGTGGAACCAGGGTGATTCGAAGGAGAGACGGAGTAGGCGAGGAAAAACTTATACAGAAATATAAAGGAGATTAGAAGAAATAGTATAGTAGGAAAATTAAGTGGAGAAAAGAGGCTGAATAATTTGGTTTACGGGGAAGGCCAATAAAGCTCCAGACAAGGAGCTTGCACCATCTACGTGGGGCCGCCGGCGCCCGCTCAAATAGCGGAGAGTGCCCCTCCTTGGGCACTCTCTCTCACGGATCTTAGGGCCAGGGCAGGTAAGTAGACTTGGAGAGCCACTCCGTTCCAGATGGGAATTCAGCCTGAGTTAGAGTAAAGAGGAGAAGGAAGGAGAGGAGAAAAGGGTGAGAGAAAGAGACATGGGGAGAACCAGACTCCCAAGAAACTAGGCCGAGACACTAGTCTGGAAAGCTGGTCCCGTCCGTTTATTGTTCAAGGGGCTGTTTATATGTTTGATAATACATGGAGATCAATGGGCAACACAAAGTTATGCAGCGTTAGCAGTTTAGACTCTTATCAAAAGCAGGCTTTTCTCTGCATACCTGACTGCAAACACAAGTCTTAGGTAATGTACATCATCTTCTGCCAGAAGGGCCAATTAACATTTCACAACCTTTTTTCTGATAAGGGTTTGTCAACCAGAAGACTTATTTGTGTTGATCTTCCCAAAGTTTGGCGCCGCTCTCAGAAAGCACTAAATAAAGTTACATTCTCACATAGCAAAGAGACAACAATTTATAACAAGCGAAAGGAGTACAGTGATTTATAACAAAAGAAAAGTAATTAACTCAAAAGTCTAGTGTTGCTAACATCAAAACTACTATATATCTTTTTCCATACCCCGTTTACATTGATTAACATCTTCCCAGGTGCCTAAAAGATAAAGAATATGGAGGCCTGGCGGCAATCATTGAATCAACAGTGAAAACCCATCACCAATATGGTTTTTAACTCTTTAGAAAAGGTTCTGTATCTTTAAAATGCTTTCAAGATTTTGTGCCTCTCCCGGTTGGGGGCTGCAAGCAATTCACAAGCTGTAAGGGGTCCGGGAACTTGTTAGGCAAGCTAGAGAACTACTAGAGGAGGTTTAACTGAAACATCCCTTTCAAATGCAGAAGACCAAAGCTTAGAGATGACTTTTTCCGGAGTGTATTGGAAGAGTAGAGAAGCAGAGAACAAAAGCCGACAGATTTTTATTTTTGGGGGTTTGGATGCTCAGGAAATTCCAGGGGGAATACCTGAAGCCGTCACGTCCTTGTGTTTGTCAGGCTTCCTCCCACATGACCTTGTCACGGGTGGAATTCCTCACCCTGGCTCCCGGCACAGAGTCGATTCTTGTTAAAGTGAATGAGGCTTTAAATGATCAGTTAATTAAAATTAATATTACCAGAAGATGGGATTTAATTATTCTCACCACAAAACATACACCTACAGGATGCTTGTGACAAAAAGGCCCAAATGGCTCCATCTACCAGTGACCCCCCCAAAAATAGTTTTGTCTTATTCCAGCTTGGTGACACAATTAATTATAAAAGGTAAAAAAGAAAGTGTAAAACTTTTTAAAAAAGAAGTAACAGATATAGCGATTCCATTTAATAATGATCAACTACAATTTCTTTTACAAAATAGTGATGATTGACAAATTGCCCTGATAGAAAAAATTTTGTTTCATTTGCCCTCAAGCCAAGCCCCCTTTTACATTTTTTAAAAACAAATTCTGTGATTTTTCCAAAAAATTTTCTATTCAACCTTTGGAAGGGGCAACTTTAGTTTTCACAGACGGTTCCTCTAATGGTAAAATAGTCACAATTATTAATGGAAAATCCCATGTTCAGGTAACTGAAGAGACATCTGCCCAAAGAGCTTAGTTAAGAACAGTTATTTGGGCTTTTCAACATTTGACTGTACCTTCAGTCTTTTGACAGACTCCCGATATATTGTAGGGTTGTTTCCTTATATTGAGATTGCTAATATTCTGGAAAATAAGACTATCATCTTCTCCTTGTTATTTGGTTTACAAAAAGAGATTAAACATAGAGATAAAAAATATTTTGTGGGACCTATTAGAGCCCATTCTGGCTTGCCTGGCCCTTTACATTAAAAAAATGCTTTGGCAGATATGTTAACTAAAGTAATTGCTTTAAACTTACATAAAAAGATTGACAAGGCCCAAAATTCTCACAAAATTCACCATCAAAATACAACTGGTTTAAGATATGAGTTTCATATCCCTAGGGAGACAGCTAGACAAATGGTTCAGTTCAGTTCATTTCAGTCACTCAGTCGTGTCTGACTCTTTGCAGCCCCAGGAATCGCAGCATGCCAGGCCTCCCTGTCCATCACCAACTCCTGGAGTTCACTCAAACTCACATCCATCGAGTCATCGATGCCATCCAGCCATCTCAACCTCTGTCATCCCCTTCTCCTCCTGCCCCCAATCCCTCCCAGCATCAGAGTCTTTTCCAATGAGTCAGCTCTTCTCATGAGGTGGCCAAAGTACTGGAGTTTCAGCTTTAGCATCATTCCTTCCAAAAAACACCCAGGACTGATCTCCTTTAGAATGGACTGGTTGGATCTCCTTGCAGTCCTTTGGACTCTCAAGAGTCTTCTCCAACACGACAGTTCAAAAGCATGGACAGATAGTTATGTCCAAATTGCCCAACATCTAATCCAGCTCTACCATTAAGAGTAAATCCCCGAGGCCTTAGGCGTAATGCTCTCTGACAAATAGACATAACTCACACCCCAGCCTTTAAAAAACTGTCCTTTGTGCATATTGCCATGGATACATTTTCTCATGTTATTACAGCCTCTGCTAGATCAGGTAAAACAACAAAAGATATAATTCAACACTTGTTTCAGTGCTTTTCCCAAATAAGACTCCCTAAACAGATAAAAACAGACAATGCCCCAGCTTATACTTCTGCTGCTTTTAAGAGATTTTGTCAACAATTCTCCATAGTGCATTCAACAGAAATATCTTATAATCCCCAAGGCCAAGCCATAGGAAAAAAAAAAAAAACAGGCTTTAAAAAATCAGATAACTAAATTAAGACAGAGAAAATTTAAATATTCCTCTCCACACCATGTCATGCTTTGGTTGTAATTAATCATTTAAACGTAGACACACAGGGACAGACTACAGTGATGAGGCACTAGATTCCTAAAGGGGCTATGACTCAGCCCCTGGTCAAGTGAAAAGACCTCCTTGCCAGAGAGTAAAAAGGCCAGATGTGCTGTTAGCTTGCAAGAGAGGGTATGCTTGTGTGTTTCCACAAGATTCTACTTCTCCTGTTTAGATTCCTGACAGACTGATTCGACATGTCCAGTCCCATGAGATCTCCAAGATCACAAAGACCCCCGAGGTCACTGAGATCCCTGGAGTCCTAGAGTCCAGGACCGAGGGAAGATAGAGACATCAAAAGCTCGTCCGGACCTGAGAGAGTCAAAAAAAAAAAAAAAAGCCAAATGGCAAGTGACCCTTCACCTGAGGCTTCACCGCCAGTACACCGCTTCAGATACCTGGCAGTTCAAGAAAGACATGCTGATCGAGTCCAGCCGTATTCTGCTCCATCTCATCACCATCATCGTACTCAAACAACTACCTCCAACACGGTGCCAACATGGGGCCAGCTGAAACATCTCACCCAGCAGGCTGAAGAACTGATAGAAAGGGGGAGACACGAGGCCGAAGAACTGATAGAAAGGGGGAGACACGAGGCCGTGCCTGTGGTAATGTTCGTGGCTGTGCTTGTGTGTTGGCTTGTCAGCCGAGGCCCTCCAGCGCAAAAAAAGTTCATTGGGCCTATTTGCCTAATCCACCTTCTTTCCAGCCTGTTGATTGGATGAATGAGCCCATTCGTGCTTTTGTCAATGATACTCATCTTTGGGGCGGGGCTTCCATCTAGCCTAATAATGCTAAAACAGTGGTCAGCGCTCCCTTCAATTTTTCAGGCATGTCCGTTTATCCACCTATTTGCTTTGCCATACCTTCCTCCTTACAAGGATCAGCTCCGGTTTTAAATGGATGTGTTAACACTTCCTTGAAAGGCATGCTTACTGATTCTCCAAGAAACAATGGCAAGAGAGACTTTTGGTCCTTACAGCTGCTGATGCCGGGGGCGCAAAAAAAAAAAACAATATGATGCCTTAAAACAGGCAGCCTCTCATTTAAAGGACTTTCCGAGCTGTGCACTCCCCACTCCGGATTCTGATGAAGAAGGACTACAGGCCTAGGAAAACATAAGCTAAATTTCTGGCTTTCCTCGTTGGAAAGAACACATATATACCCTAAAGTTATCTATTCCCATTGTTGCCACCAGACATTCTCTGATCAAATGCAGTGCCCCTATCTTTTGGACCAACAATTAAACTTGATTTTTGAAGAACCTTATAGATCCATATAGAGTGATTCATTTATCCCCTATCCTTTAGCAATTACTAGGTGGCGTGTTAATGGATGGGTTCCTCCTTTAGTGAGTTTCAGTGGAACAGGTCCCATGCAGCCTGAATTATGGAGAACATTGGCTGCTATGGCACCTGTGACTTTACAAAGACCTTTAAATGAACAAAGATACATTGTACGGGCCTGCGTACATTCTCCCTATGCCTTTTTGTTGGCCAGAAATCGGAATGATTTGGGAGTTTTTGAAGGAGAAACTGTTTATAATGTCTAATGTGTGAATTGTTTTATATCAAATTGTGTTGATGGGAATGGTTATAGTAATTATAAGGCTGTGATGATTGTAAAACCACCACCATATTTGATGGTTCCTGTAAAATTAGAGGGACAATGGTTTGATGATTATGCATTGAAAGTTTTGTATGAACTTAATGGCTTAATTTCTCGACCTAAGAGATTAATTGCAGCTCTGATTGTGGGAATAACTGCCTTGATTGCCATAATTGCTTCAGTTACAGTTTCTGCGGTTGCCCTGTCAAAAGAAGTGCATACTGCCTTGTTTGTTGATCAGCTGTCCAGAAATGTCTCCGTAGCCCTTACTACACAGGAAATTATGGATAGGAAAATAAAAAAATAAGGTCAATGCTTTAGAAGAAGCAGTCCTGCTTATAGGAAAAGAAATTACAAATTTAAAAATTAAGTTGTCTTTAAAGTGCCACGCTGAATTTAAATGGATGTGCAGTACCCCTCTACAAGTGAATGGTTCCATACATTCTTGGGAACACATTAGGAATCATATTCTGCTGCTGCTGCTAAGACACTTCAGTCGTGTCCGACCCTGTGTGACCCCATAGACAGCAGCCCACCAGACTCCCCCGTCCCTGGGATTCTCCAGGCAAGAACACTGGAGTGGGTTGCCATTTCCTTCTCCAATGCATGAAAGGGAAAAGTGAAAGGGAAGTCGCTCAGTCGTGTCTGACTCTTCGAGACCCCATGGACCGCAGGCTACCAGGCTCCTCTGTATTGATATTTCTAAGTTACATCAGGACATTCAGAGTAGGAAGCAGGTGGAGTCTGACTGTTCCTCTCAATGGCTTTCTAATTCCCTTTTTAAAAATCTGGAGGGATACCTTTCCCATAGATCCTTTTTTACAATAATGATTAATGCGGCCATGTGCTTATGCCTGTTGGTTCTGATTTGTGTAATAGCCCTGTGCCTTTTCAAAATATTCAACCAAAGTGTTTCTGCTTTATCTACTGAGTTTCATACTTATGCTCTAAAAAGTAAGAAAGGAGGAGACGTCGGAGCCATGTTACACATTACTGACAAAATGGAGGCACGGCCCCAACCCCCTCTCCTCATCCCGCAGGCACAGTCCCAAGATGAAGGAGTTAGGTCTTGTGATTCTGACTTGTTCTTTCCTTTCTTCGGTTGAGTTGGCTGGAAAGAATATTAAGGTGCCTATTGTTCTTGAAAAAAACATGACAAAGCACAAAGCCTTCTGCAGTTGTGCCCAAAAAATAATCTATAAAGTAACCATTGACATTTGTTCGAAGATCTTTACAAAAAATGTCCCAAGATGAACACACAGGCCACAGCTTGAGGCCATGGAAAAAATTGTTCTCTGAGACCTGTTTGTGAGGGAAATGTTTATGACAAAAGAAGTTTGCTGAGCTTAGGGTTTAAAAATAATTAAAAATAGCTAAAAGCCGTTTTAAGAAACAGTGAACTTAAGATACTAGGGACAAACAGGATCTAAAAAGATAAAAAATAAACTGAAGAATGTGATAGACAGCCCAGACATAAACATGAGTTACGATGTAATCACAAATAAACACGATTCTGAGAGAATCGCTGAAACAAGAACTCTGTTTGAAGGACAACAAGGAAATAATAAATCTGGGTGAGGGGGAGCTGAAAATGTAAAACCTCTGACCTAATGCTTTTGTCAAAATATATAAAAAAAGACCCGATGCTTAAAATAAACATGTACTCCCATCCCTTGGGTCAGAGACTACATCATTCTCCGCCAACACTGCTCATCCCTTCAGGCTGATTCCCTGGCTGCTGGAGCTAGACTCTGACAAGTGACCTCACAGAGAATTCATTGTAAGAGGGTGAAACAGATGGGAAAGATAAACTGTACAGCAGGTGAGAAGGTGAAAAGTGCTATGGGTAAAAATAAAGCAGTGAAAAGGAATAAGGATTGGCACGGGGGCACAATTTTAAATTATCTGGTCTGTTGGACACACGAAGATGATGTTTGGGCTAATATTTGAGGAGGTGAGGGAGTAAGCTACGCCAGGCACTGAGGACAATTGTATCTCCGTTGATGCAAAAAATTCTCTTAACAGTTTATTAGCATTCTTCTTCCTTGTATCTCAGATAACATGACACTTCTTTAAATTTTGATCTTTTGTCGCATTGATTCTAATTCCTGTTGCTGAAATGTTGAGTGGATGCCTTCTTACAGTGTGCACATCTCTGTGGGTGCCTGTTCCCTTTGTGACAATCCCACAAGTTGTCAGTTATTCAGCTACAAGAATAGGGCACTGAACACTGAGGCTCAACCTGTGTTACTCCTGTTGAATCTAAACAGGGGGGTGTGATCTGCCCAGCAACAGAGCCCAGGCTTTACAGTGTAGTGGACTCTGTGCTCTTCTGTGGCTTTGCCCCTCCTAGGTAAGCAAGGTCCAGGAGTTGGTGATGGACAGAGAAGCCTGGCGTGCTGCTGTCTATGGGGTTGCAAAGAGTTGAACACGGCAGAGCGACTGAACTGAACTGAACTGAGGTGACTACAGGCCCCACCCCTTTACCTTCTCCTGAGATGGAGTTTATCTTCTTTGTCTTGTAAATTTAGGGCTCAGAGAGGGTTGCAGAGTGAAGAAACACGGGTGGCCTGCTGGGCTGTTGATCCCTGTGACCCCACTGTTTTTTTCAGCCTCTCGAGGTGAAAGTACAGGCAGCAATCTGGCCAGGGCAGCAATTGAAAGGGCTGAAGTCAAAAGCTCTTTTGCTAACTCTGGCCTCAGCAAGAAGCCTGGTCCTCTAGCCCGATGCCCCAGAATGCTGCTTCCCATGCATAAACAAGGTCTCTGCCGCCCTGCTTCTCTGTCCTGGCCGCCTGTCCTTTCTAGACGTTATTTGCACAGATGGGTTGCTTGCTCCCCGGGGGATCTTCCATGGGTGGTCGGGGGTGTGGTCCGCTGCCCTGCCTTGGATCTCCCACTTGCCCCTCCAGCTCTGCAGGAGGACTTCCCTTCCCATCACCCCTTGAGGGGCTCTCCCTAATGTCAGGAAGGATCTTCCACTGACGTCTTCATAGGTGCACTTTACAAGTGGGCCTCCCTCGTAGCTCAGATGGTAAAGAATCTGCCTGCAATTTAGGAGACCAGGGTTTGATCCCTGTGTCAGGAAAATCCCCTGGAGAAGAGAATAGCAACCCACTCCAACATTCTTGTCTGGAGATTTCCATGGACAGGGGAGCCTGGGGGGCTACAGTCTATGGGGGTCACAAAGAGTTTGACATGACTGAGCGACTAACACACACACACACACACACACACTTTTCAAGTAACCTTCCCCTCTCCATCCATTCAAAGTACTGACATCTTCCTTCTTGAAAATATCTTTTCCTTCAGTCCTGGGAAAGTCCCACTTTCTCTCTGAACTAGGCGCTCCATTTCCCTTTGCCTTTTCTTCTGTCCAGACCCCTCCAATCCTGAGTTATCCTAAACTATGAATATGCTCCTGACCTTTGCCCCTTCAGATGAGATATACACCAGCTAAAACATCACATCCAAACTCCTGACGTATTTTCAGCCCTTTCAGCCTCGGTGAGCCAAATTCTCAGCCCTACTTTATGGCCCAGTCGAGTCAAGTCATGTTTAGTTATCAGACAACACTTTTCCTTTGTGCAGCAGGACCTCTTGTCCAGAAAGCACCGTCTGACTAACTTCCCTCCCCACACTCCCCCTATGTCTGTCTGGTCTTTCTCAAAGGTCAACTTTCGGATTTTCCCTCCCTCTAGAAAGCTCTCCTTGACCTCTCCAGGCAGACTTACCCCCACTTACTCATGTGTTACAACAACGTATTCTCTGACCTATATGTGCATATATTTTCCAGTGTCTTCTCAAATAGACTATAAGTTATAAGAGGGTAGAACGCTTTCAGTTCCTCTGGTGTCTGATAGGTAATAATAATTTAATAAAGTTGAATGAATATTTAAATCCTTTAGTTTCCAAAGGCTCTACCAAACTGGTATCTCCGTGCCTAGAATCACACCAAGGCGCTCCAGGAAAACCAACACCATCATGAGCTCTCATCTCGGAGATGTGCAGAGGCGGCTGGCTGTGCGGCTAGAGGAGAACCCTGTCATGGCAGGCTCTGCTGCCCATCCGCTCTGATGCATCCTCCCTGGCACCCAGAAGGCTGCCTCCTGCCAGTTCAGGAGTATTCATGGAGTGAGTGGCCTCAGGCATGAATGTCCGCTGGACCGGCAGGTTCTGCCCTCAGGGTGAACCCATCAGTTGTTCCATTTCAGTGGGCAGCTCTGTCCACGAGGATTCCAGGACTACCTGTGTGAATCCTGGGCCTAGGGAAGAACACTTCTTTTGTGCCATCCTCCAAACATCTTATACCTCCCAAGTCTGAAAAAGGCCTTTTTAGATATGACAGTAGTCAGGGCCTATAAGTAGTCCCAAGGGTTTATTTCATTCCTTTAATATTTCTATATTTCTGTCATTGTCAGCAATAAATATGTGTTTCGTTCATGGTAAAAATTTTTGACAAAACTGAAGAGATGGAGACCACATTAAAGTTGCCAGAGGGGGAGAGGTGTGCTGATATAGAGGAGTAGCATGGGGCAATCCCCTAGCTATGCTGGAATAGCTTGATAGTGGCCATGCTTACACAAATCTAAACATGGCATAACATTGCACACACACACACACACACACACACACACGAATGCGTGTAAAATACAGTGAGCAGTGGCACCCCACTCCAGCACTCTTGCCTGGAAAATCCTATGGATGGAGGAGCCTGGTGGGCTGCAGTCCATGGGGTCCTGAAGAGTCGACATGACTGAGCGACTTCATTTTCACTTTCATGCATTGGAGAAGGAAATGGCAACCCAATCCAGTGTTCTTGCCTGGAGCATCCCAGGGATGGTGGAGCCTGGTGGGCTGCCATCTATGGGGTCGCACAGAGTCAGACACGACTGAAGTGACTTAGCAAAATACAGTGAAAACTGGATCTAGTTAACAGTACTGTACCAGTATCAATTTCCTGGTTTTGATGGTCTATAGGTATGAAGTCACCACAGAAGGAAGCTGGATGAAGGGCACACAGGACTCTATGTACTATTTTTGCAACTTCTTGTGACTCTATTTTTTAAATAACCTCTTAATAAATATCTTTCAGGAAAATATAATCCAAAATTTGGAAATACAACAAACTATAACTGGATGACCCTAGAATGTCACACCAGAGACTTTTTAATTTTTTATTTATTCAGTTTTGGCTGCACTGTGTCTTTGTTGCTGCAGGAGTTGTAGCTCCTGAGTTGTGGTGCGGGCTTAGTTGCCCCAAGCCATGTGGGATCTTAGTCTCCTGACCAGGGATCTAACCACATCCCCTGCATTAGAACACAGATTCTCAACCACTGGACCACAAGAGGAGTCTCAAGATTTTTTAAAAATAGTCCCATCTGATCTTATTAGAATTCATGACTTCGTTTGTCTCAGAATTGATTTAGGGTCCAGGTATTGTATAATGGGTGAATTTAGGTTAATACGTAGAAAACAGATTAGAAGTAGAAAAGACAATCTCAAGAATCATAGTTTTAGGATCTTTAAGCAGCTTTGTACTAGACTTAGCAATCTGCTCTACCTAGCTTATTTCAACATAAGATAGTTGACTGTATAAATCCTACTTCTTTATATCCCTATTGAATCAGCTTTGCCACCCTGATTTGGGAAACTTGGTTTAATGGGATACTTAAATTTGGCATGTGCCATTATTTATATGGTAATTATGTTTTCAATAGTGTGGGGATTATGTTTTCACAGTATTTGAAGGTAGCACTGAACTATGCTCAACTTGTTGCAGGAAGGCGGACCCCTTCCAGGGCCCAAAACTGGGCTCTTGTCTAACACTCAGAAATGAATTGTCTGATTAAAGGACACATGTGCTGACAAAGCAAGAGATTTTATTGGGAAGGGCACCCAGGGGGAGAGCAGTAGGGTGAGGGAACCCAGGAGAACTGCTCTGCCGCGTGGCTCGCAGTCTGGGTCTTATGGTGATGGGATTAGTTTCCCGGTGGTCTTTGGCCAATCATCCTAATTCAGGGTCTTTCCTGGTGGTGCACGCATCGCTCAGCCAAGATGGATGCTAGCGAGAGGGAGTCTGGGAAGTGGACGGACATGCGGTGTCTCTTTTCGACCTTTCCCGAACTCTTCCGGTTGGTGGTGACTTACTAGTTCTGTATTCCTTATCAGGATCTCCTGTCATAAAACAACTCATGCAAATGGTTACTATGGTGCCTGGCCAGGGTGGGCGGTTCCAATCAGTGTGCTTCCCCTAACAGCTCCTCCCTGAGAGACTTCATACTCAAGATACTTCTCAGGAATTGGGGCGAGGTCTCTTTCTTCTGTATCTTCTCCCTGCTGTGCATAGGTGTAGGCCTGCCTCAGTTCAGTTCAGTCACTCACTCGTGTCCAACTCTTTGTGACCCCATGAATTGCAGCACACCAGGCCTCCCTGTCCATCACCAACTCCCGGAGTTCACTCAGACTAGCATCCATAGAGTCAGTGATGCCATCCAGCCATCTCATCCTTTGTCGTCCCCTTCTCCTCCTGTCCCCAATCCCTCCCAGCATCAGAGTCTTTTCCAATGAGTCAACACTTCGCATCAGGTGGCCAAAGTACTGGAGTTTCAGCTTCAGCATCATTCCTTCCAAAGAACACCCAGGACTGATCTCCTTCAGAATGGACTGGGTGGATCTCCTTGCAGTCCAAGGGACTCTCAAGAGTCTTCTCCAACACCAAACTTCAAAAGCATCAATTCTTCGGTGCTCAGCATTCTTCACAGTCCAACTCTCACATCCATACATGACCACAGGAAAAACCATAACCTTGACTAGATGGACCTTAGTCGGCAAAATAATGTCCCTGCTTTTGAATATGCTATCTAGGTTGCTCATAACTTTTCTTCCAAGGAGTAAGCGTCTTTTAATTTCATGGCTGCAGTCACCATCTGCAGTGATTTGGGAGCCCAAAAAAATAAAGTCTGACACTTTCCACTGTTTCCCCATCTATTTCCCATGAAGTGATGGGACCGGATGCCATGATCTTTGTTTTCTGAATGTTGAGCTTTAAGCCAACTTTTTCGCTCTCCTCTTTCACTTTCATTAAGAGGCTTTTTAGTTCCTCTTCACATTCTGCCATAAGGGTGGTGTCATCTGCATATCTGCTGCTGCTGCTAAGTCGCTTCAGTCATGTCTGACTCTGTGCGACCCCATAGACAGCAGCCCACTAGGCTCCTCTGTCTCTGGGATTCTCCAGATAAGAATACTGGAGTGGGTTGCCATTTCCTTCTCCAATGCATGAAAGTGAAAAGCAAAAGTGAAGTCGTTCAGTCGTGCCCGACTCTTCGACCCCATGGACTGCAGCCTACCAGGCTCCTCCGTCCATGGGATTTTCCAGGCAAGAGTACTGGAGTGGGGTGCCATTGAGGTTATTGATATTTCTCCCGGCAATCTTGATTCCACCTTGTGCTTCTTCCAGCCCAGCGTTTCTCATGATGTACTCTGCACAGAAGTTAAATAAGCAGGGTGACAATATACAGCCTTGATGTACTCATTTTCCTATTTGGAACCAGTCTGTTGTTCCATGTCCAGTTCAAACTGTTGCTTCCTGACCTGCATATAGGTTTCAAGAAGCAGGTCAAGTGGTCTGGTATTCCCATCTCTTTCAGAATTTTCCACAGTTTTTTGTGATCCACACAAAGACTTTGGCATAGTCAACAAAGCAGAAATAGATGTTTTTCTGGAACTCTCTTGCTTTTTCCATGATCCAGTAGATGTTGGCAATTTGATCTCTGGTTCCTCTGCCTTTTCTAAAACCAGCTTGAACATCTGGAATTTCACAGTTCACGTATTGCTGAAGCCTGGCTTGGAGAATTTTCAGCATTATTTACTAGCATGTGAGATGAGTGCAGTTGTGTGGTAGTTTGAGCATTCTTTGGCATTGCCTTTCTTTGGGATTGGAATGGAAACTGACCTTTCCAGTCCTGTGGCCACTGCTGAGTTTTCCAAATTTGCTGGCATACTGAGTGCAGCACTTTCACAGCATCGTCTTTCGGGATTTGAAATAGCTCCACTGGAATTCCATCACTTCCACTAACTTTGTTCGT
>SJYQ01000271.1:56403-111739 GCA_006410935.1 Redunca redunca | reverse complement strand
TGCTGGCATATTGAGTGCAGCACTTTCACAGCATCATCTTTCAGGATTTGAAATAGCTCAACTGGAATTCCATCACCTCCATTAGCTTTGTTAATAGTGATGCTTTCTAGGCCCACTTGACTTCTCATTCCAGGCTGTCTGGCTCTAGGTGAGTGATCACACCATCATGATTATCTTGGTCGTGAAGATCTTTTTTGTATAGTTCTTCTGTGTATTCTTGCCACCTCTTCTTAATATCTTCTGCTTCTGTTAGGTCCACATCATTTGTGTTCTTTATCAAGCCCATCTTTGCATGAAATATTCCCTTGGTGTCTCTAATTTTCTTGAAGAGATCTCTAGTCTTTCCCATTCTGTTGTTTTCCTCTATTTTTTTCCACTGAGCAGAAGTCTCTCTCTACCAGATCTAAGTAAAGGTATTTTTTGCCTGAAACCAGCATTCAGCCTTGTAATAACAGCTATTTACTTTGAAAGTGTTGGCCCCTCTCAGAGATGAAATAGACAGGGGCCAAACAGGAGACCTAACAGGATAGTCATCTCTGGTCCGCGGAAACAGAAGGCAACATTTGGGGTGAGGGTTGCAGGGTTTGTGATTCTTTTTGATTGGTTGGTGGTGAGGCAACAAACCTGTGCTCCAGGAATCTTGTGTTCAGTCTGAAGTTACCATCCTCCACCTGGGTGGGGGCTCAAAGACATTGTTATGCATATTTCTTTGACTAGGAACGAGGACTCTGTCTGGAGGCTGTACCAACCTTTCATTGTTTCTCCTGTTTTTTGTATCCCCTCCCTTCCCTGATTAGCAATTGTTTGAATCCGTCCTTTGGAACTCGGGGAAGGTCAAGGAGGCTGAATGAAGCCTGTATCCTACAGATAAGAAATGGAGAACACAGAACAGATCTCTACTTCAGAGCCCCACAGAGTTCTACTCAGTTTTAATTTAGGGAACTAGGCAACTATGACTGTGATAACTTCCTGTCAAAATGGAGCATAGCACTGCCTCAGCTTGGAGTATAGACACCGAATCGGAAGTATTTTTGAGTTCCAGGTTCTAGATCTGAGTCTTGTATGATTGTAATCTCAGTCCCTTGGTCTGCCATTTTGATGTAACAGACCAAATTAGAAGTGGTTGGAGGAGTGATAACTGGAATTTAGTAGACAAAATAAATCTCATTTATTTTTAGAAGAATAGGCCTGAAACCCAGTCTGGACCTGGCACTTCAGGGAGACTTGTAGCCAGGTAGCCAGTTGCCTAGTTTTAAAAAAAGTAAGGATGCAGTTACTAGCTTCCAGCAGACGTTGTTTTGACAATGGGGGCATCCAAGCCTGACATGACTCAGAAAACTCAAGTGTTTAGCCACCAGGAGCCAGCACAGGAGATCCCACTCATGACAAGGTCATGTGGAGAGACCTGACAAGCAAGGCGGATCAGGACTCGAGGGACCCCCTGGACCTGCTCGAGCATCTACCCCCAAACCAGAATCTGTCTGTCTTACTATTTTATGCCTTTCACCAACTCTTCTGACATTAACAGGGGGCTATCCCCGACCACCTTTCTCTGGAAAAAAATCAACTTAGGGCTCTAGTTGATAAATCTCCTGGGCATAAAAGGAGTGTTTCAATTCAAACCCCCTGTTAGCATTCTAGCTTATTTGGCAGGTTTATCCAGACTCTTGCAACATTGTTGAGCCAATGCTTGCTGCCAAGTTCCCACATCTCTTATCCATTGTGTTCCTGGGAGTGCATATAGTCAGGATGTAGAAAAAACAAGCAGTAGCCTTAGCATTAGCAACATTAGACTTTGAATTAATAAATTCTTTCTTTGCTGTAACCCACTAAATCTTTGTTCCATAAAAATGTAACTCTGTACTTTAAGAGTGATGCAGGCTAGGAATTTAAGAAGAAACACAAGGGAAAAGTATTGTTCTCGCTGACCAACTTTTATCAAAAAGAGGTCATAAAATACCAACAGGCCTCCGGGCAAGAAGATAATGTACAAAAAATAAGACTCTTGCAGGAAGGAACCTGGTATCAGTAAAAGTTAATACTGATGGAATGTTGAGTTGACTCTGCATTTTTCACTTTGCTCAATGTACAACTCAGGGTATAAAAGCTCCCTCTGAACATAAAGTGACGGGCCTCGCTCAATGAAGCTTGGTCACCCCGTGTCATTCATTCATTCATTTGCCAACGTCGTCCATCCTTAGGGTATCCCTGGGCTCTGCTAAGGCTGGACCCTGGCGTTTAGCAATATAAGGTCTAATCTGAAAGTACACCCATAGCATCACCTAGTTATTTCCCAGGATATCTGAACCATAGCTACTCTATTTTGACTCTTAATTGTAAACTTTTCCTTAGTAGCCAAAGCAGATTTCACCGTTAATGACATCAATGTTTCTTTAGGTATGAGAAGATGCAAGAATTGGGAATCATAAAATCTTCTCCTGAAAAGATCTAACTATCTGAAAGCCTGTTCTGCCAGTTTTTCCCAGAGCACAGAGTGCCTCATTCCTGATTTTCACCCTGAACTCCTTTCAGGGGCATTGAAACTCAGCAGTTGCAGCGGCCATTATTTAATCTTTGTAGATGTAGATGGCAAGTGTCAGTCTTCAGTTGGCAGAGCCCGTTTTTGCTCATAAACTTGACAATGATTTTGAGGGGAGCATTTCATGACCTTTTATCCCATGGTGCTGAGAATGTCCATTCTTAGGTTTGGCAAAGCTTTTGCTGACAGGCCATTCAATGTGCTGTTACTGGATTAGGCCATAAAACAATATCCAAAATTCTCTGGACCACTTGTCTTACTAGCCTCTTGGTCCAGGAAAATATTCCCTCTTGTTGCTTCTTCCCATATCTAGAGTTACACTGTTACCATAATCAATCTCATATGGGACTATATATTATTTTATTAGAGGCCTCAGACACACATTTGTAAGAAACAGCAATTTTGTAAAACAGGTGAAATACAAATAACATAGGCAGCAGTATAAGTCACAAGTAAGATTTAAGAGCTTCCATTAGATGTAGCCCAGTATATCTCAGGTCATCTGACTTAGTCTGCTCTGTAGAATCTTTATCTTCTAGGGAAATTATATATTGGCACCATGTATAAGGCACATAGTCCAGTTTTCTCGAGTCACTAGACTGATTGTCCTTAGTATGATTTAACTGTTTCCAACACAGAGGAGACTTTAAGCCTAAATTGCCATAGCCTGGTGTTATCTATATCAATCCATCCCATAACTGTGGGAGAGTTTTTCCTCCTTTGATGGAACTTTTCTTGTTGCTCTGATTGAGCTTGAGTAACAAATAAAAGCTCAAATTTATGGCCAGAGTCAGAGCAGGCATTATTAATTGGCCTGGTGTGGGGATCCCATCTAGTAATATCACAGTGACCTGAATATGACTATAATTTTTTTTTAAGTAAAAATTCTCAGGGCCAACCAGTTAGAGTCTTGTAATAGAGAAATTTACCAAGGTAACCCAGTACTAGTCACAGGTAAATGGCAACAAACCCAACAATTGAATTGATTTCTAAAAGTAGCATAGAATTGGAGAAGGCAGTGGCACCCCACTCCAGTACTCTTGCCTGGAAAATCCCATGGATGGAGGAGCCTGGTAGGCTGCAGTCCATGGGGTCACTAAGAGTCAGACACGACTGAGCGACTTCACTTTCACTTTTCACTTTCATGCATTGGAGAAGGAAATGGCAACCCACTCCAGTGTTCTTGCCTGGAGAATCCCAGGGACGGGGGAGCTTGGTGGGCTGCCGTCTATGGGATCGCAGAGTCGGACATGACTGAAGCGACTTAGCAGCAGCAGTAGCAGCAGCAGAGAATCAGGCCTATGATAAAAAAGCATTTGATTTATATGCAAAGGTCTAAGAAGTCAAGAAAACATGAATGATCATACGAATCAAGTCTAGCATCTGGGGCAAGCTGTCTACCTCTGATGTCATCATCTTCTCATCCTGGTGTAGTATAGTTTCTCCTGCTTGAGCATCATTTTAAGGTGAGATCAGGTCAGATGTCTTCTCTATAGCCCAATCCAGTGTAGGGGCCTTTGGAAGTGGGAATTAATCTAAGAGTTAATCTCCCTTCAGTTTCATTGTGCATGAGCTAGTTAAGAGTACCTGATAAAAAAGTCCTTCCATCCAGGTTGGAGACAGTCCCTTAAATTATGTCTTTTTCCTGTCCTGGTTGCAAGTCATGAGGCATCTGATCTTCATCCAAAGATAGATTACTGAGATAAGCTTCAGAAACAAACTTAGGGTGTTCTTTAAGAATTCAATTAAATTTTACATTAATATCACATAACAGCAAAGAACTATCCAAGAAATGAGTCTTACTACCTCCAATGGTAGACTTCCATTAACAAACTGGGATTTAACATTTATTAAAATATCTTTTTCTCCCTAAAATTACCCTCATTTTAATCAAATATAACCAAATAAAAGCTAGTTTGTTTGCAAAATAGGTCTGTTCTCACTAATTTTGGTCTGATGATTAATATAACCATAGCTGATTATAGACCTTTTATTTTGCTGAAACATTTATAGAGTCTCAGACTGAACTTTTAAAATAAAACAGGGCTGGAAAACCCACACCAAAGGCTTATCACAGATTTTGCCTAACAAATCTAGGTGAATTCTTCCCTTTTTAAGGTCTCAAAAATTCCTTGAGATTTTTGTACCTGTTAGTGAGATAACCTTCCTAGCTCATTTGATAAACTTACTGTTTCAAATTTCTGGAGGAGTCAGATAGAGAGAAAGTATAATTGTTATGTTTATAATGTATAATTTTACCAAATTATTTTCATAATTAGTTTGAGAGGAAGGTTTTCCCTACTGTTGGAAAACACAAGATTGAAACCTGTAATTTTTCACGTAGAAACCATAAATGTTATAAGCATATTCACTGGTTCATTCAGTCCCTTGTTAACTTTTGTGAAGTCATCAGGTTTTCCATTAGAATACCAGGACATATCAGAGTGTTAAGAACTCCATATAATTTCTAGGATATCTGTATTAGTAATTTTACTATAAATTATAACTTGAGTGGATTTATTACTCATTTGATAATCTTTTTCATGTAATTTAACCAACCAAATAAACACAGTTTAATATCTCTCTTTGGGATGTTTCAGGGGCCCTCTGAAGCACCCCGAAGTTAGCTAGAAGTCAAAAGAACTTCAAAAGAATTTGATTTAGGAAGTTTTATCAAAAAGATCAATTAAAAGGGTTTAGAAGATTTGGTCAGATTTAGTCAGTATTGATGGGTGTATCATTTAGTGTAACATTTGTTGATATGTCACAATGGGCGTAAATACCAAGGCTCAAGGTCCAGTGAAAGTCAACTCCACCATCTTGGACCTAGTTGGCTCTAACCAGTTTTCTTATGGCTGTGTCATTCCTAACAAAATCCATTTATCTAACTAATTGTAATCCAATTTTAGAAAATCCTGATCATGCATAAACTCTTTTTAGTATTTTTCACATCTTTTTTTTAAACTGAAAACACACTTCCTACTTTCCTTTAACAACAAAGAACTTTCGTATTAGCATTTTATAGATACGTGAGCATAAATGCCAGTGATAATTTCTAAAACCCTTGCTTTGTTAGAACATTTTTGGATGGCACCAAACATTATTCACTTATAGTCCCAAATCTCTTTGTTTATCTGTAAAAGGAAATTAGTATTTAGTAGTAAATGTTTCAAAACCTTATTTTATTTGGAAATGACCTAACTATTCAATACACTTCTAGCACTTAGCACACTTGGCAAAACCCTTAGAAATTTAAATTATGCCAATCTGAAGAGACTATTTTAGACAGATATTTCTAAAGAATAATTATTCTTAATAGAGTTTATATAAAAGCTCATATTTCATTTACATTTTTATAAGTTTCTTCACTGGAGGTAATTTCCTTGTCGACAAACTTGTAACAGATATAATATTTAACTCATTAAACCTAGGTATAGTGAAAATATTCTATTTAATGTTAATTACTCTACTGCTAAGTCACTTCAGTTGTGTCCAACTCTGTGCGACCCCATAGATGGCAGCCCACCAGGCTCCCCCGTCCCGGGGATTCTCCAGGCAAGAACACTGGAGTGGATTGCCATTTCCTTCTCCAATGCATGAAAGTGAAAGGTGAAAGTGAAGTCGCTCAGTCGTGTCTGACTCTTAGCGACCCCATGGACTGCAGCCTACCAGGCTCCTCCATCCATGGGATTTTCCGGGCAAGAGTACTGGAGTGGGTTGCCATGCCCTCCTTCAGGGGATCTTTCTGATCCAGGGATTGAACCCACATCTTTTATGAAATCACATCTCTTACACATCCTACATTGGTAGGTGGGATCTTTACCACTAGTGCCACCTGGGAAGCCCCAAATATGTGTGTATATGTGTGTGTATATATATATATACACACACACACACACCTTTTACATATCAATAAGTCTTATATATACCTTCCCAGAAAGTGCCAGTTTGTGTTGTCACAGTTTAATGACTTATTGCTATGCAAAAAGTAAAACTTATATTACTAGAAACTTCCTTTTTGAAAAATCATTAAAATGTTACCAAGGAAAATCCATGAAACATTTTTATGTAAGAGACTAATATCACCTAATATTCCTCAATCAAGTTAAATCCTGAATTAAAACAGAGATTTAACTGTGGTTCCAAAAAAGGAGAGGGAAGAACATAAAAATTCAGTTCAGTTCAGTCACTCAGTCGTCTCTGACTCTTTGTGACCCCATGGACCGCAGCACGCCAAGCCTCCCTGTCCATCACCAACTCCCAGAGCTTACTCAAACTCATGTCCATCGAGTCAGTGATGCCATCCAGCCATCTCATCCTCTGTCGTCCCCTTCTCCTCCTGCCCTCAATCTTTCCCAGCATCAGGGTCTTTTCAAATGAGTCAGCTCTTCGCATCAGGTGGCCAAAGTATTGGAGTTTCACCTTCAACATCAGTCCTTCCAATGAACTCTCAGGACTGATCTCCTTTAGGAGGAACTGTGAAGTGAAGTGAAATGAAGTCACTCAGTCGTGTCCAACTCTTTGCGACCGCATGGACAGTAACCTACCAGGCTCCATGGTCCATGGGATTTTCCAGCCAAGAATACTGGAGTGGGTTGCCATTTCCTTCTCCAGGGGATCTTCCCAACCCAGGGATCGAACCTGGGTCTCCTGCATTGCAGACAGATGCTTTACCATCTGAGCCACTAGGGAAGCCCTGCTTGGAAGAAATAAAATGCTTCATTTTATTTAAAATTTTTATAATCTCAATGTTTTTAAGATATTAAATGTCTCAAAATTAGTACAGACATTCAAACCAATCCCAATCAAAAGTCCAGAGGGTTGACAGAAAGGACTAAATGATTTCAAAGTCACTTCGACATGTTATCAGGTGGCCAAAGTTTTGGAGTTTCAGCTTCAGCATCAGTCCTTCCAATGAACACTCAGGACTGATCTCATTTAGGATGGACTGGTTGGATCTCCTTGCAGTCCAAGGGACTCAAGAGTCTTTTCCAACACCACAGCTCAAAAGCATCAATTCCTTGGCACTCAGCTTTCTTTATAGTCCAACTCTTATATCCATACATGACTACTGGAAAAATCACAGATTTGATTAGATGGACCTTTGTCAGCAAAGTAATGTCTCTGCTTTTTAATATGCTGCCTAGGTTGGTCATAGCTTTTTTCTTCTGATGCTGAATCTGAAACTCCAATACTCTGGCCACCTGATGCAAAGAACTGACTCATTAGAAAAGCCCCTGATGCTGGGAAAGATTGAGGGCAGGAGGAGAAGTGGACGACAGAGGATGAGATGGCTGGATGGCATCACTGACTCGATGGACATGAGTTTGAGTAAGCTCCGGGAGTTGGTGATGGGCAGGGAGGCCTGGCGTGCTGTGGTCCATGGGGTCACAAAGAGTCGGACATGACTGAGTGACCGAACTGAACTGAACTAGACAGGTAATGCACATCGAACAGCCGTAGTGGTCTTGAAACTTCGCTGTGATGTGCGGGCTTCTCATCGCGGAGCACGAGCTCTAGGGCGGGCAGGCGTCAGTAGCTGTGGCTTTCAGGCTCAGCTGCTCCGCAGTCTGTGGGATCGTCCTGACCCAGGGAGCAGGCCCATGTCTCCTGCATTGGCAGGCAGATTCTGAGCCACTGGGCCACCAGGGAAGTCCCAGGAACTCCTGGTGGTGCTAATGGTAAAGAATCTGCCCGCCAATGCAGGAGATCCAGGTTCGATCCCTGGGTCAGGACGATCTCCTGGAGGAGGGCATGGCAATCCATTCCACTATTCTTGCCTGGAGAATCCTCACAGACAGGAGAACCTGGCAGGCAAGTGTCCATAGGGTCAAGAAGAGTCAGACTCTACTGAAGCAACTTAGCACACACATGCACACACACAACCCCACTTAAGAAGGCTCTCTACTCCTGATCCAATCCCTCTCAAAACTCCAGCTACTATCACTTTGGGAAGATAGGATTTCAACACGAATCTGGGGGGACAAAAACACTCAGACAGTAGCGCGGTTCCTCAGCCACAGTCAAGTCTTCAGATGACTGGAGATCCATTTAACATCCTAACTGTGACCGCAGAAGCTGAGTCAAAACCACTCAGCTAAATTCCAAATTCCTGACTCTTGGAAACCATAATAAAAGTTCCTCGTTTAAACTGATAACTTTGGGGTAGTATTTTATAAATCAGTAGGTAACTTATACTAACTTATACTTGGAAGGGGAGCACTGCTGTAACAAATACCTAAATTATGAGTGGCTTTGAAACTGGGCAGCGGACAAAAGCTAGAAAGACTCTGAGGAGAGTGTTAGTGCCTTAGTAATGTGATCACTCACACTCACCTAGAGCCAGACATCCTGGAATGTAAAGTCAAGTGGGCCTTACGAAGCATCACTATGAACACTGTTAGTGGAGGTGATGGAATTCCAGTTGAGCTATTTCAAATCCTAAAAGATGATGCTGTGAAAGTGCTGCACTCAATATGCCAGCAAATTTGGGAAACTCAGCAGTGGCCACAGGACTGGAAAAGGTCAGTTTTCATTCCAATCCCAAAGAAAGGCAATGCCAAAGAATGCTCAAACTACAGCACAATTGCACTCATTTCAATGCTCAAAATTCTACAGCTGGTTTTAGAAAAGACAGAGGCCCAGACAACAAATTGCCAACATCCGCTGGATAATCGAAAAAGCAAAAGAGTTCCAGAAAAACATCTATTTCTGCTTTATTGAATATGCCAAACCCTTTGACTGTGTGGATCACAAAAAACTGTGGAAAATGCTGAAGGAGATGGGAATAGAAGACCACCTAATCTGCCTCTTGAGAAACCTGTATGAAGGTCAGGAAGAGACAGTTAGAACTGGACATGGAACAACAGACTGGTTCCAAATAGGAAAAGGAATGCGTCAAGGCTGTATATTGTCACCCTGCTTATTGAACTTATATGCAGAGTACATCATGAGAAATGCTGGGTTGGAGGAAGCACAAGCTGGAATCAAGATTGCTGGGAGAAATACCAATAACCTCAGATATGCAGATGACACCACCCTTATGGCAGAAAGTGAAGAGGAACTAAAGAGCCTCTGGATGAAAGTGAAAGAGGAGAGCGAAAAAGTTGGCTTAAAGCTCAACATTCAGAAAACTAAGATCATGGCATCTGGTCCCATCACTTCATGGGAAATAGATGGTGAAACAGTGGAAACAGTGTCAGACTTTATTTTCTTGGGCTCCAAAATCACTGCAGATTGTGACTGCAGCCACGAAATTAAAAGACGCTTACTCCTTGGAAAGAAAGTTATAACCAACCTAGACAGCATATTAAAAAGCAGAGACATTACTTTGTCAACACAGGTCTGTCTAGTCAAGGCTATGGTTTTTCCAGTGGTCATGTATGGATGTGAGAGTTGGACTGTGAAGAAAGCTGAGCGCCGAAGAATTGATGCTTTTGCACTGTGGTGTTGGAGAAGACTCTTTGGAGTCCCTTGTACTGCAAGGAAATCCAACCAGTCCATCCTAAAGGAGATCGGTCCTGGATGTTCACTGGAAGGACTGATGCTGAAGATGAAACTCCAATTACTTGGCCACCTGATGCAAAGAGCTGACTCATTTGAAAAGATCCTGATGCTGGGAAAGACTGAGGGCAGGAGGAGAAGGGGATGACAGAGGATGAGATGGCTGGATGGCATCACTGACTCGATGGACATGAGTTTGAGTAAGCTCCGGGAGTTGGTGATGGACAGGTAGGCCTGGCGTGCTGCGATTCATGGAGTCGTAAAGCCAAACATGACTGAGCAACTGAACTGAACTGAAGAAAAACAAAAACAAAACAAAACTCAACTTTGAGAAGGCATGGCTTAAAAGGAGGTTATGAAGATCTTACTGGAAAATTAAGAAAGGGGGTATGAAGTAGCAGAAAGTTTAGTAACCCTACTCTTGCCATTTTTTCTTTTAAAGAATCAGAGAGAGTTGTTTTTTGTTGCTGTTTTTAGAATTTATTTTTGGCTGTCCTGGGTATTTGTTGCTTTGTCAGGGATTTCTCTGGTTGCACAAGTGGGGCTGCTCTTGGTTGAGGTGCTCGGGCTTCTCACTGCTTTGGCTTCTCTCGTGGAGAACGGGCTTGATGTCCGCAGGCTTCAGCAGTTTCAGCTCTCAGGCTGTAGGGCTTGGGCTCAGTAGTTGTGGTGCCTGGGTTTAGTTGCTCCGAGCATGTGGAATCTTCCCAAACCACTGATCAAACACGTGTCCCCTGCACTGGCAAGCGGATTCTTAACCAGTGGACCACCAGGAAAGTCCACTACACCTGCAGTTTATGAAAAGTAGAAGTGAAGTGAACTCGCTCAGTCGTGTCCGACTCTTTGCAACCCGTGGACTGTAGCCCACCAAGCTCCTCCGTCCATGGGATTCTCCAGGCAAGAGTACTGGAGTGGGTTGCCATTTCCTTCTCCAGGGGATCTTCCCAACCCAGGGATCGAACCCAGGTCTCCCACATTGCAGGCAGATGCTTTAACCTCTGCACCACCAGGGAAGCCCCTACTTTTTATGAAAAGTAGAAAATGTACCTAATGAGCTGGAAGGAGAAACTGCACCTAATTAATTGAGTTATCTAGCTAAGGAGATTTCCAGCCAAACAGCCAAAAGTGCTGCCTGGTTTCTTCTTGCTGCTTATAGTAAAATATGAAGGGGGGAAAAAAAGCTTTAAGAGAAAGACTATTAAAAAAGGAGACAGAATTTCCTGATTTGGGAATTTTCCAGTCTTTTAAGATGACAGAAGATGCTAAAATTAATGGCTCTCAAGCAAAGATCATATCCAGGGCATTGAGGTAAGGTAGTCTAAATATAACATTGTACATCACCTATACGTCAGTTCTTAAAATTTTTTTTTTAATAAAGGTGGTCTAAAGATGAGTGTGACTGTAAAATTCTTTAAGCCTCAGAAAGGTGGAAGGGGATGCTTCATGGCATTATTTAGTCAGGCCAATGCCCTCCAAATAGTTTAGGGGTGTCACTCAGAGATCATTTCAGTCACACAATAGGACTTCTACCAAGTTTCAGGCTGTTATCCCTCAGCTATCTCAGCGGAAAACCAAGACAGAGTAGGCCTTATTATGAAGACACATGTGATTGTGGCTTTGGAGTGGGGTGCTTTGGCATAGACACACCAAGTTTTTAAGATAACATATTTAAGTTCAGCTTGGACTGAAAGGACCAGCAATAGTACAAAATAAGAGAGCTTTGGACTTCTACCTTCTACAAGCAGGAAGCAGGCTAGGCAGTCTGTTTCACTGAAACCATATACTACCCACCTTTCACACAATGTAATCATGTCAGTTCAGCTCAGTCGCTCAGTCATGTGCGACTCTGTGACCCCATGAATCGCAGCACGCCAGGCCTCCCTGTCCATCACCAACTCCCGGAGTTCACTCTGACCCACATCCATCGAGTCCGTGATGCCATCCAGCCATCTCATCCTGTTGTCCCCTTCTCCTCCTGCCCCCAATCTCTCCCAGCATCAGAGTCTTTTCCAATGAGTCAACTCTTCACATGAGGTGGACAAAGTACTGGAGCTTCAGCTTTAGCATCATTCCTTCCAAAGAAATCCCAGGGCTGATCTCCTTCAGAATGGACTGGTTGGATCTCCTTGCAGTCCAAGGGACTCTCAAGAGTCTTCTCCAACACCACAGTTCAAAAGCATCAATTCTTCGGTGCTCAGCCTTCTTCACAGTCCAACTCTCACATCCATACATGACCACTGGAAAAACCATAGCCTTGACTAGACGGACCTTAGTTGGCAAAGTAATGTCTCTGCTTTTGAATATGCTATCTAGGTTGGTCATAACTTTTCTTCCAAGGAGTAAGCGTCTTTTAATTTCATGGCTGCAGTCACCACCTGCAGTCATTTTGGAACCCCCCAAATTAAAGTCTGACACTGTTTCCACTGTTTTTCCATCTATTTCCCATGAAGTGATGGGACTGGATGCCATAATCTTCGTTTTCTGAATGTTGAGCTTTAAGCCAACATTTTCACTCTCCTCTTTCACTTTCATCAAGAGGCTCTTTAGTTCCTCTTCACTTTCTGCCATAAGGGTGGTGTCATCTGCATATCTGAGGTTATTGATATTTCTCCCGGCAATCTTGATTCCAGCTTGTGCTTCTTCCAGCCCAGCGTTTCTCATGATGTACTCTGCATAGAAGTTAAATAAGCAGGGTGACAATATACAGCCTTGACGTACTCCTTTTCCTATTTGGAACCAGTCTGTTGTTCCATGTCCAGTTCTAACTGTTGCTTCCTGACCTGCATACAGATTTCTCAAGAGGCAGGTCAGGTGGTCTGGTATTCCCATCTCTTTCAGAATTTTCCACAGTTTATTGTGATCCACACAGTCAAAGGCTTTGGCATAGTCAATAAAGCAGAAATAGATGTTTTTCTGGAACTCTCTTGCTTTTTCCATGATCCAGCGGATGTTGGCAATTTGATCTCTGGTTCCTCTGCCTTTTCTAAAACCAGCTCGAACATCTGGAAGTTCATGGTTCATGTATTGCTGAAGCCTGGCTTGGAGAATTTTGAGCACTCCTTTACTAGCATGTGAGATGAGTGCAATTGTGTAGTAGTTTGAGCATTCTTTGGCATTGCCTTTCTTTGGGATTGGAATGAAAACTGACCTTTTCCAGTCCTGTGGCCACTGCTGAGTTTTCCAAATTTGCTGGCATATTGAGTGCAGCACTTTCACAGCATCATCTTTTAGGATTTGAAATAGCTCCCCTGGAATTCCATCACCTCCACTAGCTTTGTTCGTAGGGATGCTTTCTAAGGCCCGCTTGACTTCACATTCCAAGATGTCTGGTTCTAGATTAGTGATCACACCATCGTGATTATCTGGGTCATGAAGCTCTTTTTTGTACAGTTCTTCTGTGTATTTTTGCCACCTCTTCTTAATATCTTCTGCTTCTGTTAGGTCCAGGCCATTTCTGTCCTTTATGGAGCCCATCTTTGCATGAAATGTTCCCTTGGTATCTCTAATTTTCTTGAAGAGATCTCTAGTCTTTCCCATTCTGTTGTTTTCCTCTATTTCTTTGCATTGATCACTGAGGAAGTCTTTCTTATCTCTTTTTGCTATTCTTTGGAACTCTGCATTCAGATGCTTGTATCTTTCCTTCTCTCCTTTGTTTTTCACCTCTCAGTCTTTTCACAGCTAATTGTAAGGCCTCCCCGGACAGCCATTTTGCTTTTTTGCATTTCTTTTCCATGGGGATGGTCTTGATCTCTGTCTCTTGTACAATGTCAAGAACCTCCATCCATAGTTCATCAGGCATTCTGTCTATCAGATCTAGTCCCTTAAATCTGTTTCTCACTCCCACTCTATAATCATAAGGGATTTGATTTAGGTCATACCTGAATGGTCTAGTGGTTTCCCTACTTTCTTCAATTTCAATCTGAATTTGGTAATAAGGAGTTCATGATCTGAGCCACAGTCAGCTCCTGGTCTTTTTTTTTTGTTGACTGTATAGAGCTTCTCCATCTTTGGCTGCAAAGAATATAATCAATTTGATTTCAGTGTTGGCCATCTGGTGATGTCCCTGTGTAGAGTCTTCTCTTGTTATGTTGGAAGTGGGTGTTTGCTATGACCAGTGCATTTTCTTGGCAAAACTCTTAGTCTTTGCCCTGCTTCATTTCGCATTCCAAGGCCAAATTTGCCTGTTACTCCAGGTGTTTCTTGGAGAAGACAATGGCAGCCCACTCCAGTACTGTTGCCTGGAAAATCCCATGGACAGAGGAGCCTGGTGAGCTACAGTCCATGGAGTCATTAAGAGTCAGACACGACTGAGTGATTTCACTTTTCCCTTTCATGCATTGGAGAAGGAAATGGCAACCCACTCCAGTGTTCTTGCCTGGAGAATCCCAGGGACAGCGGAGCCTGGTGGGCTGCCATCTATGGGGTCGCATAGAGTCGGACATGACTGAAACGGATTAGCAGCAGCAGCAGCAGCCGCCAAGTGTTTCTTGACTTCCCACTTTTGCATTCCAGTCCCCTATAATGAAAAGGATATCTTTTGGGGGTGTTAGTTCTAAAAGGTCTTGTAGGTCTTCACAGAACCATTCAACTTCAGCTTCTTCAGCGTTACTGGATGAGGCTTAGACTTGGATTATTGTGATATTGAATGGTTTGCCTTGGAAACAAACAGAGNAAGAAAGGCAATGCCAAAGAATGCTCAAACTACTGAGCAATTGCACTCATCTCACATGCTAGTAAAGGAATGCTCAAAATTCTCCAAGCCAGGCTTCAGCAATATGTGAACCGTGAACTCCCTGATGTTCAAGCTGGTTTTAGAAAAGGCAGAGGAACCAGAGATCAAATTGCCAACATCCGCTGGATCATGGAAAAAGCAAGAGAGTTCCAGAAAAACATCTATTTCTGCTTGATTGACTATGTGAAAGCCTTTGAGTGTGTGGATCACAATAAACTGTGGAAAATTCTGAAAGAGATGGGAAAATCAGACCACCTGACCTGCCTCTTGAGAAACCTATATGCAGGTCAAGAAGCAACAGTTAGAACTGGACATGGAACAACAGACTGGTTCCAAATAGGAAAAGGAGTACGTCGAGGCTGTATATTGTCACCCTGCTTATTTAACTTCTGTGCAGAGTACATCATGTGAAACGCTGGGCTGGAAGAAACACAAGCTGGAATCAAGATTGCCGGGAGAAATATCAATCACCTCAGATATGCAGATGACACCACCCTGATGGCAGAAAGTGAAGAGGGACTAAAAAGGCTCTTGATGAAAGTGAAAGAGGAAAGTGAAAAAGTTGGCCTAAAGCTCAACATTCAGAAAACTAAGGTCATGGCATCTGGTCCCATCACTTCATGGGAAATAGATGGAAAAACAGTGGAAACAGTGTCAGACTATTTTGGGGGACTCCAAAATCACTGCAGATGGTGACTGCAGCCATGAAATTAAAAGACACTTACTCCTTGGAAGAAAAGTTATGACCAACCTAGATAGTATACTCAAATGCAGAGACATTACTTTGCCGACTAAGGTCCACCTAGTCAACGCTATGGTTTTTCCAGTGGTCATGTATGGATGTGAGAGTTGGACTGTGAAGAAGGCTGAGCACCGAAGAATTGATGCTTTTGAACTGTGGTGTTGGAGAAGACTCTTGAGAGTCCCTTGGTCTGCAAGGAGATCCACCCAGTCCATTCTGAAGGAGATCAGCCCTGGGATTTCTTTGGAAGGAATGATGCTAAAGCTGAAGCTCCAGTACTTTGTCCACCTCATGTGAAGAGTTGACTCATTGGAAAAGACCCTGATGCTGGGAGGGATTGGGGGCAGGAAGGGAAGGGGACGACCAAGGATGAGATGGCTGGATGGCATCACGGACTCGATGGATGTGAATCTGAGTGAACTCCGGGAGATGGTGATGGCCAGGGAGGCCTGGCGTGCTGCGCATGGGGTCGCAAAGAGTCGGACACGACTGAGCAACTGAACTGAACTGAACTAGTAAGTTTCCATCCACCGACACCCACCCTGTTGCTGTTCCTTGCTTTTCAGGCTTCCAGTCTCTCTTTTCAACCCCGTGGACCCACCCTGTTCCTTAGCTGTAAATCCCAGCTGTGTCCCTGCTGGAGTCAGACTTAAGCTCAATCTATCTCCCTGATTCTAAGACCCCACTGTAGTACTCTTACCTTGAATAAAGTTTTTCTTACCACCTTTAGTAAGTGTTATGAATAATTTTTTAACATTTCAAAGTTCTGTTACTAGGAATTACTCTCAAATGAATGTTTATACCTTTACTTTTTATACTGTATTCATTTTGAGAAACAGATTTCTAGAATGAAAACATTTTCACGTTTTTACCATACAAACAGAAAATATCTTTAAAATAATTATGTATCTTAAAAAAAACCCATGTAGTAATCTGAAAAGGATATATATATAGACATGTCAGTGTATATACACACATATTTCAGAGCTCCAAGGATAACTGAATTCTCAGTAAACTAAATTAAAACATTCAGCCTGCAAATAGTGAAATCTTTGGAATTAACTTGCCCCAAAATCATAGTGAATGAAATTTTAATTTAAAAAATGTATACATAAAAATATTTGGGATTCAGACAAAGCTGCTGTTTAAATAAAGGTAGGTCAAGTCCTAAACCCTTTATTTAAAAAAAAGAAATACTCAGTATCATGTAATAACCTATAATGGAAAAGAACCTAAAAAAGAATAAATATATATCTGCATAACTAAATCACTCTGATATACATCTGAAATACAACATGTAAATCAAATATATTTCCATAAAAATTTGTAAAGAAAGCTTTTAAAATACAAGGTTATTTAAAAAATCCTAAATAAAGTAGAAGGTATATATGAATTGAAACAAAAGTAGAAAACAACAAAAACAAAACCTGTTGGAATAAGAAAACAAGAGCTGCTTCTTGGAAAAAGTAAATCAGAAACATCGATATAACTGTGGCAAATCTAATAAGGGGAAGAGGAAACTAACTCCAATACTAGAAATGAGAAATGGAATGAGATTCTAAGAGGATAATATTCAACCCTGAGTGGAATTACTTTTGTTTTAGGAAAGGTCCAGTCAAGCAAAAACCTGGGGAAAGAAAGGGAGGAAGGAAGGAAAGAAAGAAGAAAAGAGGGGAAGAAAGGAAGAAAAAGGAAGGAAGGGAGAAAGAAACAAAAGTAAATGTTTCAACAGATGTTGTAAATTATCCAATAAGACAATTCTCTTTAAATTCTAAAAACAGAAATAGAAATTTATTAAGCCATATACTCATTGCCTTTGATGGTACTAAGAACAAGAAAACCCATTTACACATCACTGTTTAGAAGTCCTGGCCAACACAATAAGATTATGTAAAAAATCTAAAAATATGCCATGTTATTTGTAAAAAGACAGACAGCAAAAATAATTTTTAAAAAACATTTTATTTCTATAAATACTAATTTTACTTACAATTTTTTGGCAACATTAACAAAATAATAAATTTTATCTGAAAGAACAAGCAAAATAGACAAGGAAATTCACAAAGGGCAATAACAAAATAGTAATCTTGACAGATATTCAATATATTTGTAAACAAAACAAAGTGACATTGCCTTAAAAAAATATAGAGGTATCAATAGAAAAACAGAGAAAGCTCCTGAAAGAACTCAACTCACTATTAACTATCTTTTATTTGCAGGCACAGAAACTGACTCAGGTTAATTCTAAGATGCAAAGCCCTGATGTTATTATCTCTTCTCAGTTTTTTTTTTTTGTGTGTGTGTGAAAATCTAGGAAATTTAGGCTGGAGAGGGAAGAAGAGGGTAGAGACTTAAAGTGCCTTTAAGGAGGAGGAGGAAAGGGAGGGGGTTGGAGATTTCATTGTGTTATTTTAACATTGGTGAAGTTCAAACAAGGGAGGTAGCAAGCCATGCAGGCCTAGGGGAAGAGCATTTCCAGAGGAACAGCAGTTGCAAAGTCTTTGGATCGGGAAGAAATGGAATTTGCTTGAAGAAAAGCAAGGCCAGTGTTGTCAACAACAGTGCACCAGTGGGGAAAATAATAGAGGAGAATGACAGAGAATGGAAGAGAGGTAGTCAGGGACCATATCACTGGAACCTTTTTAGTTGGCAATAAATAACAACTTGTACTCCTTAGGAGCATACTTCAGAGCAAACAACAGTAACAGTGTTGATAATACTAAGCAACAACAAACACACATAACTAAAACACTTCATATTTTTACTATAGAAATATAATAAAGGAGGTAAGTATGCAAAAGTCTGCACATTTATTTATACATAGAAGTTTTCACCTGAGACCAGAACACACACACAGACACTCTACATACCTAAAGAAAGTGGTTTAAGCTGACACTTAGCAAAGTGCTTTGGCCCAAGCAAACTAACTGGAAAGGCCTAGTTAAATATTCAAAGTGCAAATCAATCAATCAAGCACTGAGTAATAAATACAATAGAATTTATATTCTAAATTAACTAAAATGCAGACAACATGCTCACTACAGCTTAGTCATCTGTATCCTTCCTCTCCAACCCCTTGGTGATTATCACTTTCCAGCATTTTGTGAAAGCTTAGAGAATTTAAATAAATTGGGGGTGGGGGGAACAAGTGGGGAGAAATAAAGAGGAGGAGAAAGGAAGAGCAAACAGAGATTTCTCCTGGCACAGGCCTACAGCCAGGATCCCAGGCTCCTTGAACGGTGCACAGAGATTGCTAGGTATCTGCCAGAAGTGGAGAAAGGATGGCATTAAAACATGCCTAAGGAGACTCAACTCCAGGAACCCACGGAGGCAGCCAAGTGTGCTGATGTTCAGGAACCAGTACTTAGAGGGTACCCCGCAGGTCTGTGAAAGAGCCCTTGGAGACCGCAAGAAAAAAGGTGTCCACAAGTATAATCACAGATTAGATAGTTGGATAGATTAGAGGAAGGATAATAACTCTATGACCTGGTAATTACTGAAATAAATGAGACAATTCCTGCACATCAGACTGTGTCAAGTAAGACCGAAACTCAGTATTAGTTTGATAAATTGGAAAATTACACACTCAAACAATTAACTGTTAACTGTAATACATTCGTGTCCAAGGCAAGAAAAGATACAAAACTGAAATCTTCACATGTTCAACTAGGGTAAGACACACGTAACTGGAAAAGGTAAGGAAAAGTTCTATAAAGGGTTTAATCACCCTGGACCATTTTTGTCCACTACATTTACTATTCTTGGACAACTCCATTGTAGCTTAAGGGTAAGAGAACCAAATTTACCCCAATTCATAAACTGAACAGATTCCGTGTTTGATCCTTTTCAGTTAAAACAATGGGTCCAGTACAAATCAAACTGGACGTCAAGGCTTTTTTCCTTGGGAATCTTAACTTGCTTTACTACTGTGTCTGAGACAGATATGGCTACTTCACTGTGACTAAAGGCCAGCCAAATGGGAAAGGGGACAGAATGAATCAAATTCCCCTTTTGATCACTCAACAGGAGGTCCACGGGCACCAGGCCTCATTCTATTAACTGTCTCTGCTTCTCCAACTGCAGTCAATGATACACAGGGCCTGCTTGATGCTTGCAGGGGCCCCTCACCAAACAGGCATTTTAATGGCTGGCTTCCTTAGCTGTCCCTGGGCTAGGTAAAGACACTCTGAGACAGTGTTCCTTCTGCCTTGGCTCCATGCCTGGAGTGAGTGTGTGCCTCTTCCTCAACTGGGACAAGAAGCCACAGCTCTCCGCTGACTAAATCTGGTGTCTGGTCCAAACTCACATCACAGCTTCTCCATCAACTTCTCCACACCAGGCTTTCAGAGCCAGGTTATCTTAGATCAGCACAACAGAGGCACTTCGGAGAGTTCAGCAGCACACAGGACCATACCATAACAAAGCCATTGCAATCTGGCTATATAGTTAATACTGAGATCTTCAAGGCATGAAAACAGTTGAAAATTATGTTGCTAAAACATTCTACAGATTATATGTATAGTACTGCTTTTGAACATACAAATAACATGAAATACCAAAATAAATAGGTTACTTTTCCTCTTTCCCCCTCTCATTCTCTCACACACACACACGCACGCACACATACTTTTTACGTGTTAAAACAACTATGTGAAAAACAATATATTTTTAAATAACATCTCAACATTCAGATCAAACAAAACTGGATTTCATGAATTAAAAAAAACACACACACAAATTACCCATTGGTTTCACTATATTTGATACTACTGAATAATGCTATAATTTGGATTTTTTGTTTTTAATTGGGTTTTTAACTTTGACTGAAATACTTGCTTCAGACTTACTGAAAGTAGAATTAACGGGGTTTTTTTGAACTTCTACTTTTAGATTTGGGGGGTGATGGTTCACAATCAGCTATGTTCACAGTAATGGATGCTACTTCCACCAATCCTGGTTGAAGAGGTTCCAGTGATACCTGGATAACAACTTTTGTTTCAGGAGGTAATCCTTCTAGCTGCTTAGGCTTCTTAAACATTTGATGACACTGGGTCTTGTGCTCCATTTTCTCTTTGAAAGTTAAAAACTGTAGCCGACATTTGGAACACTGGTGAAAACTCTTTTCCCAGTGCCCTCTATAATGACACATGTATGGTGTTGCAGTTTTAAAAATTTTGAGACAAAACGGGCAAAGCAAATTCTTAGTGTTACCATGGTATGCTCTGAAATGTGCATCCACATCTGCAAAGACTGATGATCTGTAACTGCAAACCTGGCACACGTAGGGCATTTCGCCAGGCTTATGATTGTCTTTCATGTGCTGTAAGAGAACCTGATCTGTCTCAAAGGACAATTCACAGATTTTACAGACTGCGGAGGGCTCCTGGGAAGTGTGGACACTTTCAATGTGACACTGCAGCTGGAACGGGGTGGGAAACTGGCGGTGGCAGTGCTGGCAGGTGGTGTGGTTTTTCCAGCTGTCACCTCTCTGCCTCTCAAGTTCCAAATGGTGCTTCATGTGATTCATAAACTTGACATTTTTTAGAACTTTCAAGCAGCTGAGGCATTTAAAGGCTGTGTGAGTCTTCGGTTCTGGCTGCCCATGTCCTATATGCTGTCCATAGTAGAAGTCACGAAGTAACACAATCAGATTTCCTTCTGTGGGATCAACAATCTTGTTTTGACTTGCTAAACTTGGAAAGCCAGTTTTTGTCAGCCCATTTTCCCCTAAAGGACTTACAGGCTTGCAACGAACATTGTCCTTTGGAAAAGCTGTTGGACAAGGTTCTCCATTCTGAACATGGCTTAATGAGGTATGTACACTGTCTGGTGTGCTTTGCTGAGTAGTCACTGTATGAAAAATACCTGAAGGGGACAAAGCTAAAGAATGTTTCCCTGTAATTCCATCACTGAGTTTAGGCTTTTTGGGATTTGTGCTATTTGTTTCAGAACTGGAAAGTTGCTTTGATACACGAGGACTTTTATTCATATCTCCTGCAGAAACTGCTGTTTCTACTGGATGCTGCAATGAACTTGTGAAGGTAATCAAAGGAGAATGTAACTCTGAAAAGCTATTAGGCACTATTTGTGGCGAAATATTTTTATAATCAGGTTTAGACAAAGGCTCAATAATAATAGGACTATCTGTTGATCTTGATTCGGAGTCAGTAACTGGCAAGACAGTCTTTGCTTCTGATGTAGGAGTCACATGACTAACAGGCTGTAATTTGTGAGCATTATCTTTCCTGAAGTGACCATACCTTTTTCTCCTTGAACATGAACCTGGGGTAACTCTGTTCAGTATGTTTGAAACGACTGGTTTTGAATTTGAGGTCATCCCAACAAAGATCAGATCAGCATCTTCATTTACATGTTCCACTCCAACGAAGATCAGTTCAGCATCTTCATCATCTACTTGTTTGGTTTCTCCCTCGCTTTTCTGTGGTTCTGGCTCTTGGTCTTCTTCACATAACATACCTGGTGATTCCATATTTTAAATATTTTTTTATTCTTGGAGGGTGCGGCCACAAGTCCCAGTGCTTCCTTTATACAAACTGCCACCTAAGTATAAACATACTACATATTAGTTAAGTACAGAAAAACATGCTATTTGATTATCTCCAAAACTCTAGGGTAGTTATAAACACCCTTATCTTACAGATAAGGACACTGAGTGTCAGAGAGACTAAATGACAGCTGAAAAACCTATGACTACAAGTCTACATGACTCTAGAATCATAGCTTTGCCCCATGTTGATATTAATCTCTTCTATTTAAAAAAAGAAGAAAAAAACCAACACCACTGATCATTAGGTGAAATCACATGTAAAGGACTACTATTTTTACAAAAGCACTATTGTACAGTGGGCAAATTTATAACTTTTAAATGTATTTCTGTATTTTAAAGACAAAAATGCTTATTTCTTAGACTTAAGGTTAACAGCTCTTTTTAAAAAGCATCAGCTATTCAATAGCATCTTGTTTTGTAGTAAAATTGGAAGAAAACGTATCTTAAATGCACAGCACAACTGATTCACACATACCAATCTCATAAATGTTAATACAGAAAATAGTTAGCAAATTCAAAGTATAAAGTATCTATACATAGTCAACAAACAGCATAATTCAATGTCAAGCACTTAACACAGGCCTAGGAAATTGAGAATGAACTCTCTTGATAATCTCACCCCAATTCCACACTGATATATCCTAAATTTCTCCCTCTAATCCTGACTAAACTTAAATCCAACAATGCTTCATCCTTCACTCCACATAGCAGGCAAAGAGATGCCAGTATTTCTCTAATACCAATATCAGACAGACGTCACACACACACACAACCGATATCCCTTATGAATATAGAGGCAAGAGTCCTCAATAAAATACTGGCAAACAAAATCTAACAACATATAAAAAAGATTATATACCATGATCACGTGGGATTTATGGAAGTATGCAAAGTTGGTTCATTATATGAAAGTCAATCAACATTATGTCATTTTAATAGAATAAAGGACAAAAAACACATCTGCCTGCAGAAAAAGTATTTCCCTGAATCTAGCACCTTTTCATAATAGGGGTTAAAAAAAACAATAACTAAGAACAGAAGAGAATTTCTCAATCAAAGGGTACCTGTAAAAGACCCACAGTTAACATCATACTTAATAATGAAAAACTGAAAGCCTTCCCTCTAAGATTGGGAAGAACACAAGGATGTCTATTCCACACCTTGGCTCAATATTATACTGGCAGTTCTATAACCAGGGCAATCAGGTAAGAAAAAGGAGTTGTTGTTGTTTTAAAAAAAACAAAAACAGCATTCAGAATGGAAAGGAAAAAGTAAAAGTATATTGGAGATAACATACTTTTGTATATAGAAAATCCAGAAGAAACCACAAGTATTACAACTAATAAAAAGCTTGCAGACTACAAGATAAATATTTTACAAATCAATCACATTTCTATACAGCAACAAATGTTCTGAAAGTGAAGTTAAGTAAACACTTCAATCTACATCACCACTAAAAAGAATCCTTAGGAAGTCAGAAAGAGAAAGACAAATATCGTATGGTATCACTTACATGTGGACTCTAAAATATGACACAAATGAACTTATCTATGAAACAGAAACAGACTCACAGACATAGAGAGCAGACTATGTGATTACCAAGAGGGGAAGGGTGGGACAGGCATAGATTGGGAGCTGGTGATTATCAGATGCAAACTATAATATTAATACAGAGAATAGATAAACAAGATCCTACTGTACAGCACAAGGAACTATATTCATAATTTGTGATAAACAATAATGGAAAAGGATATGAAAAAAATTGTGCGTGCATGTGTGTGTGTTTACATACGAAGGAAAGGAAAGGTAAAGGGAAGGAAAGGACAACTGTTGGCAAGCACGTACAGAAATTGGATCCTTCTGTGTTACGGATAGATTTTAAAATGGTGCAACTGCTACAGAAAACAGTATAAAGGCTCCTTGAAAAATTAAAACTAGAACTACCACATGATTCAGCAATTCCACTTCTGGATATAAATTCAAAGAAGTTAACATGGGGTCTTGAGATATTTGCACAGCCATGCTCACAGCAGCACTAATCACAACAACTAAGAGGTGGAAGCATCTAAATGTCCATCAAATGTGATGTATACATACAATGAAACATTATTTAACATAAAAGAAATTCTGCCACATGCTACAACACGCATGATCCTTTACGACATCAAGCTAAATGAAATAAGCCAGTCATAAAAAAGACAAATACTGTATGTTTCCACTTATATTAAATATCTAATATAGTCAAGCAATAGAAAGGAAACAAAGAAGAACGATGGATTCCAGGGTCTAGGGAAACAGAGAAGAAAAGAGTTGTTGTTTAATGGGACAGGTGATGGGTATAGTTTCAGTTCTGCAAGATGAAAAGGTGTAGAGATCTGTTTCATAACAATGTGATAAGGAATTCCCTGGTAGTTCAGAGGTTAGGATGCCACGCTTTCCTATCAGGGGCCTGGGTATGATCCTCAACCAGGGAATTGTCATTCAAGCTGCACAGCACAGCTAAAACAATGACGACAACAACAAAACAACACTGTGACTATGTGTGTGTGTGTGTGTATTAGTCACTCAGTCGTGTCCAACTCTTTGCATCCCCATGGACTGTAGCCCACCAGGCTCCTTTGTCCATGGGATTCTCCAGGCAAGAATACTGGAGTGGGTTGCCATTTCCTTCTCCAAAAAGGCTGATGAAAGTGTGTGAGATACTTAGCATGTAAAAATGGTTAAAATGGTAAACTTTAAGTTACATGTTTTTTACAACAATAAAAGAAAAAAAAATTTTAAACCAGGAAAAGAATTTGAATAGACATTTCACCAAAGAAGGCCAACAATCACAAAAAAAATACTGCTTAACATAATTAGGAAAATGTAAATCAGTCTCAGTGAGATACTACTTCACACTCATTAGATTGGCTATAATCAAAAAGAGGAGTAATAAAAAGTGCTGCAGAGGATGTGGAGAAAAGGAATCATCATATATTGTTGATGTAATTGCTGTAAAATGGTACAACCACTTTGGAAAAGTGGTTTGTCAGTACCTCAAAAATTAAATATAGAGTAGCCATATGATCCAGCAATTTCACTCTTTTGTATATATCCATAAAAACTGAAAAATGTTAAGTCCATGCAAAAATAATGTTCACAGCAACATTACTCACAATAGCCACAAAGAGTACACCATCCAAATATTATCCATTAATTGATGAATGGATAAATAAACTGTGGTATATGCTCACAATGGACTACATGTAAGCCATATACCATATTCATATACCATATTCAGCCATAAAAAAACATGCACTGCTACACATCCATGAAATGGATGAATCTTGAAAATACACAAACTATGGGACTTTCCTGGAGATCCAGTATTTAAGACTCTGCACAGGTTCCATCCCTGAGCTGGGAACTAAGATCCCACATGCTGCATAGCTAAATAAATAAATATTTAAAAAGAAAAATATGATATCTGAATAAAGCCAGACACAAAGGTCACACATTGTATGTGGGAAAACTGTAGGTAGAAGAGAAGCAGGAAAGAGAAGCATTCTGTAACCCAAATGAAAATTCTTTTTCAGGGAGGAGGAAATGAACTACTCTGATAAAGGCTGCCAATAAATCAAATAAAATAAAAACTAAAAACTGACCACTGAGTTAAACATTTGGAATTCACTGGTGACCTTGACAAGAGTGGATTTAAAGGAAAGTGAGAGAATTGGAGATAAAAAATTCTACAAACAACTCTGTAGAAGTCTATAATAAACAAATATGAAATAAAATAAGCAGAAGCAGGATGTGTCACCAAAAGACTGATTTTTAACAAGAGGTGACATTATAGTCAGTCTGTTTGCTGATGGGAACCATCCAGAGAAACAGAAAACTTAATCCAGGACAAAGAAGAGACTTGCTAGAATATCACTGAATAAACAAGAATTGAGTAGATCTAGCACACAAGAAGTGTACACAAGCCAAGTAATTTGCTCACAGTAACAGAACTGAGATCATATGAAGAAAGGTTGGCATGCTGGATTAATGGGTATGGTAGCCAGCCTTCAAGATGACCCCAAGTGAATCACATCTCCTGATATTCCCACCCCTGTGTAGTTCTCTCTCAAACTATCACAGGGTTGACCTATAAGACTAAGCAAATACAGAAGTGAAGATGTGTAACTTCTGAAAAAGACTCTGCACTTTATCTTGGGTGCAAGTTCTTTCCTGAATCACTCATTCTAGGAAAAGACAGCAGCCTCCACATGAGCAACCCCTTGGAGAGGCCCACAGAGGGAGGAACTGAGGCCTCATGAGTACAGCCAAGTGAGAGAGCTTAGATTCAACAAGCCAAGTCTTCAGAGGTTGCCAAACCAGATAAAAGCTTGACTACAACCTCAGGAGAGACCCTGAGGCTAAACTACCCAACTGGATTCTAGATCAAGAGATAATAAATGTAAGTTCTTTCAAACTATTCAATTTTGAGATAATATGTACAACACAAACATTTCAAGTTATAATATTCACATCATACTTACACACAGAAGAGTTCTCCTATAAATATGGCAAAAATTAAAAAAGACAAATCAAAACACCTAAAAACAGGAGATGCCTGGCAGTCCAGTGGTTAGGACTCAGCCCTCTCACTGCCAAGATCCTGTGTTCGATCCCTGGTTGGGGAACTAATATCCTATGATGCCACATGGTGTGACCAAAACAAAACATGGCAACATTGATATGCTGTGAAGTTCAAAGCTGTACCAGCAATAGATAACTATACAACAGAGCTGTAGGCACAAGTTGCTGGGCATAGAGCTACCTATGATCTTGTTTACTGGCATGAAATGAACTCAGATGGTCCCAAGCCCCCATCTAGTGGAGTTCAATTACTTAATGAAATAAAGCCCTTAAGGGTACAGAAATGAGCAAGTAATCCCATGTAAACATGTTAGATCACAACACATTTTCTCTGAATGAACCACTTTATTCATTTATTCATCTGGCCATGCTGCTCGGCTTATGAGATCCCAATTCCCTGACCAGAGATTGAACCCAGACCACTGCAGTGAAAGCCCAGAATCCTAACCAGCAGGCCACCAGGGAACTCCCACACCTTCATTACTTCGATTTTGTAGCTAAAACCTTAGGATATGTGCATTGCCCAATTTTAGCCTCACCAAGTGGTAGGAGTCAGCTCTACACAGCTTAAAACTCATGGTGCTCTTACTTTTGTTCTTTCAAGACAGCAGGAGACAGCAAGCCACCAGCCTCCCTGCCTGTTTTTAAGGTTGCAACTCAGAGAGCTTCAGAGTGACCTGAAACCATGATTGCCCTGAAGTCACCACCTGCAATCAGGGTCAGCTAATCCCCAGTCAGGAGAACTCTCTCTCAACAGCAACGTGTCAGCCCATGAATCAAAGAAGAAAAACAGAAGGCTAGAAAGACACTACTTTGTTCCTTATTGTAAAGATGTCTGTCACCTTACCTCAGAGGCACACTGAAAACCCGCGCGCTTCAGACTTCCCAGGCAGGAGAAGGTCACATCCTGGGGGGNTCAAGGGTCTTGGGTCTGTCAAGATTGCGCAGCTCACAGAAGAAAATAAAAAACAGATTGCACAGTCTCCAGGGCACAGGGCTGAGAGCGGCTTCCGAGTCTACCAGGGGAGTCCAGTGATGCTGTCCAGCACTCACAGCCCTCAGGGGTGACCTGCCCCTTGCTCAAGGAGCTTGACCATACACCTGGGTCTTGAAGCCCCTCCTCTTGGAATTCCATGTGGATGGATGAAGGGCAGCCTGCCCCTGTTTTTGAGCTGAGGATGAGCTTTACTTCTTTTTTTAATTTTAGAGCCTTACACTTTTTAATGGCTGAGGAAAACCGAAAAGAATATTATTTTCTGACGTGAAAATTGTGTGAAATTCCATTTTCAGAGTCCTTAAAGTTGGAACAGGGACTTGCCAGTTCCTTTGGTTATTGTCTATGGCTGCAAACTTGATTAATCGCCAAAGATCATATTCGCAAAGGCTAAAGTGTTTCTTTTGTGGCCCTTTACAGAGTCTTTCTTAAATGCCCTGTTCTGCTGGAAGTCTCCTAGTAGTCATATGGGGGAATAAAGTTTTGGTTTTGTTACAATATTTTCTTCTCTATTATATTCATTTCTCGTTCTTTATTAATTTCATTCCTTCTTATCGCTATAAGTTTGTTCTGTCGCTCATCCTTACAACTTTTTGAGATAGTTATTTGTAACCCTCATTTCTCTTATGTGTAATGCTATAAATTTACCTTAATTTGTTGTTGTTCAATCCCTCAGTCATGTACGACTCTTTGCAACCCCATGGACTGCATGCAGCACACCAGACTTCCCTGTCCTTCACTGTCTCCTGGAGTTTGCTCAAACCCATGTCCACTGAGGTGATGATACTATCCAACCATCTCATCCTTTGCTGCCCACTTCTCCTGCCCTCAGTCTTTCCCAGCATCAAGGTCTTTTCCAGTGAGTTGGCTTTTCACATCAAGTGGCCAAAGTATTAGATCTTCAGCTTCAGCATCAGTCCTTCTAGTGAATATTCAGAGTTGATTTCCGTTAGGATTGACTGGTTTGATCTCCTTGCTGTCCAAGGGACTCTCAAGAGTCTTCTCCAACACCACAGTTCAAAAGCATCAATTCTTCGGCACTCAGCCTTCTTTATGATCCAACTGTCACATCCAAACATGACCACTGGAAAAGCCATAGCTTTGACTAGACGAACTTTGTCAGCAAAGTAATGTCTCTGCTTTTTAATATGCTGTCTAGGTTTGTCATAGCTTTTCTTCCAAGGGGCAAATATCTTTTAATTTCATGGCTGCAGTCACCATCCACAATCATTTTGGACCCCAAGAAAATAAAGTCTGTCACTGTTTCCATCATTTCCCCATACAAATTTAACTGTGTCCCACAATTTTTGCTGAATAGTATGTTCATTATCACTCAATTCCAAGTATATCATAATATTCTCTTCTTAAGACAAAGATTACATATTATATGGGCTTCTCTAGTCGCTCAACTGGTATAGAACTTTTCAGCCAATCCAGGAGACACAAGAAGCCCAGGTTCAATCCCGGGTCAGGAAGATCCCCTGGAGAAAATAATGGCAATCTGCTCCAGTAGTCTTGCCTGAAAATTCATGGAGATATATATTATGTATTAGTATATTTACTGATATTTTCCAAATGAATGGCATTTTAAAAGATGTTTCTTTGTCAATTTCTCATTATTGCATTATGGTCAGATCACACAGTCTAAATATTATTGATCCTTTGTATTTGAAGATTTCCGGTCTGTTAAGTATACCATACTTCAGATTTCCATTCCAGTGAAGTCAAAATGAAGTGGGTGTGATGTAGAGAAAATACTTGCAATGTCTAAAATGTATATGTGAAATGACCTCCTTTAAGCCTCACAATTATTCCAGCATCTTTCAGTAGGGTACCTTTAACTAAGTTCCAGGTTTTATTTAAATTTTACCAGTTTTTCCACAAATGTTCTTTTCCAGTTTCATGTTCCCATATAGGATACCAAATTGCATGAGGATATATGCCAAAAAGCTACAGATACCTCCTTAGCTTACTCTGGTCTATAGCAGTTTCTTAAGCTTTCATTGCTTTTCATGATTTTTGACAATTTTCAGGGGTCCTTCAGGGGCAGGTATTTTGCAGAATGACTCTCAATATGGGTTTGATATGTTTCTCCTGGTTGCACTGGGGTTTATATATTTTTAGAACTATACCTCCAAGGCAATATATCTTTCTCATCACTTCCCATCAAGGAGTCCTACTATCAGTATGACTTACCATTAGTTCCTCAGCTATAAAGTTATCTCCTTCCCCCTGACATATTCTGTTCTTTGGAAACAAGTCACTAAACCCAGCCTACACTTAGGGAGGGCCATGGGCTCTCATCTTGAGGAAAATGTCTAAGAGATACACAAATTACTGAATATACAAAGTAATTGAAACTCATTTATAAGGAAGATCTGGTTCTTCTAGCCATATCTTTTAATTGTAAATTAATTAAATTAAATTAAAGATTTAATAGGTTTCCCAGGTGGTGCTAGTGGTAAAGAACCTGCCTGCCAATGCAGGAGACATAAAAGATGCGGGTTCAATCCCTGGATCAGGAAGATCCCCTGGAAAGGGAAATGGCGACCCACTCCAGTATTATTGCCTGGAGAATCCCACGGACAGAGGAGCCCGGCAGGCTACAGTCCATGGGGTCACAAAGAGTTGGACAGGACTGAAGCGACTGAGCACACGCAAAGATTTAACACCTCCGTCACACTGGCTACATTTTAACATCTTTGAAGTGGCATATTAGACAAGGGCATAAAAAACATTTTCACTGAGAATTCCCTAGTGATCTGGTAGTTAGGGTTTTGTGCTTCCACTGCAGGAGGCAGAGATTCCATCCCTGCTTGAAGATCTAAGATTCCTTGAGCCTCACAGCAAAGCCAAAAAAAAAAAAAATTTCCTACAAGATGAACACTCCATCTGAAGAAACAGATAAAGGATATAAACAGGTCACCTCACAGAAGAGAAAAATATGCATTTATATATGTGAAAAGCTGATCGTCCTTATTAGGGAATACATGTAACAATTTTAAAAATTTCTATTGTTGCAGAAACTTCTGTGAATAGCACTGACTCAGATCATTGTTTTGCCAACCTTTCTTCTTTTCAAACATAATGCACTTTAACACATGAAACTGCACTAGCTCTGTCTCAAAAAATTTGCTATTTTCAATATCATTCAGTTCAAATATTTTCTTTTTTCCATAACAATTTCTCTTAGGACCTACAAGTTATTTAGGTTCAGAAGCAGGAGTAAGAGGAGCCTAAACCACAACATTAAAGAGGCTTGTGAATTACAGAGGTGCCACTTTTGCACTTTGGGTTCCTGGCAATCCTGACTCTATCCTCAACCTGTTCACAGTTATATTGCTTCATTTTCAAACTTTGGGAGTTCTTTCCTCCTCAATTATCTTTCTGGGTTTTTGTTTGGCCATGCCACAGAACCGGTGGGATCTTAGTTCCACAAACAGGTGTTGAACCCTGGCCATTGGCAGTGAAAGCATCAAGTCCTAACTGCTGAACCAACTGGGAATTCTCATATCTTTTTCTTTCTTTCTTTCAAATATTTATTCATTTACTTGGCTGTGCATGGTTTTAGTTGCAGCACAAGGGCTCCTCAGTCTTCCTCATAGCACGTGGGAGGCAGGATTTTTAATTGTCACATGCGGTATTTTTAGTTGCAGTATGTGGGATCTAATACCCCGACCAGGAAAGAACTAGGACTCCCTAATTTGGGAGCACAGAGTCTTACCACTGGACTACAGGGATGTCCTTCCCATGACTGAACCCAGGTCTCCCACATTGCAACTGAATTCCTTACTGTCTGAGCAACCATAGCTTTGACTATAAGGACTTTGGTCAGTAGAGTGATGCCTTAGCTTTTTTTTTTTTTTTTTTATGATGTCTAGGTTTGTCATAGCTTTTCTTCCAAGGAGCATGCTTCTTTTAATTTTGTGGCTACATTCACCGTCCACAGTGATTTTAGAGACTAGGAAAATGAAATCTGCTGTTCTTTTCACTTTTTCTCCATTTGTTTGCCATGAAGTGATGGGACCAGATGTCGCAATCTTCATTTTTTGAATGTTGAGTTTTAAGCCAGCCTTTTCACTCTCCTCTTTCACCCTCATCAAGAGGCTCTTCATTTTCTGCCATTAGGGTGGTATCATCTGCATATCTTAGGGGACTGGAATGCAAAAGTAGGAAGTCAAGAAACACTTGGGGTAACAGGCAAATTTGCCCTTGGAATACGGAATGAAGCAGGGCAAAGGCTAATAGAGTTTTGCCAAGAGAACGCACTGGTCATAGCAAGCACCCTCTTCCAACAACACATGTTGTGGAGACTCTATACATGGACGTCACCAGATGGTCAACACCAAAATCAGATTGATTATATTCTTTGCAGCCAAAGATGGAGAAGCTCTATACAGTCAGCAAAAACAAGACCGAGAGCTGACTGTGGCTCAGATCATGAACTCCTTATCGCCAAATTCAGACTTAAATGGAAGAAAGTAGGAAAAACCGCTAGACCATTCAGGTAAGACTGAAATCAAATCCCTTATGATTATACAGTGGAAGTGAGAAATAGATTTAAGGGCCTAGATCTGATAGATAGTGTCTGATGAACTATGGATGGAGGTACGTGACATTGTATAGGAGACAGGGATCAAGACCATCCCCATGGAAAAGACATGCAAAAAAGCAAAATGTCTGTCTGGGGAGGCCTTATAAATAGCTGTGAAAAGAAGAGAAGCGAAAAGCAAAGGAGAAAAGGAAAGATATAAGCATCTGAATGCAGAGTTCCAAAGAATAGCAAGAAGAGATAAGAAAGCCTTCTTCAGCGATCAATGCAAAGAAATAGAGGAAAAGAACAGAATGGGAAAGACTAGAGATCTCTTCAAAAAAATCAGAGATACCAAGGGAACATTTCATCCAAACATGGGCACAATAAAGGACAGAAATGGTATGGACCTAACAGAAGCAGGATATTAAGAAGAGGCGGCAAGAATACACAGAACTATACAAAAAAGATCTTCATGACCCAGATAATCACAATGGTGTGATCACTCACCTAGAGCCAAACATCCTGGAATGTGAAGTCAAGTGGGCCTTAGAAAGCATCACTATGAACAAAGCTAGTGGAGGTGATGGAATTCCAGTGGAACTCTTTCAAATCTTGAAAGAAGATGCTGTGAAAGTGCTGCACTCAATATGCCAGCAAATTTGGAAAACTCAGCAGTGGCCACAGGACTAGAAAAGGTCAGTTTTCATTCTAACCCCAAAAAAGGCAATGTCAAAGAATACTCAAACTACCGCAAAATTGCACTCATCTCACATGCTAGTAAAGTAATGCTCAAAATTCTCCAAGCCAGGCTGCAGCAATACATGAACTGTGAACTTCCAGATGTTCAAGGTGGTTTTAGAAAAGGCAGAGGAACCAGAGATCAAATTGCCAACATCTGCTGGATCATTGAAAAAGCAAGAGAGTTTCAGAAAAACATCTATTTCTGCTTTATTGATTATGCCAAAGCCTTTGAGTGTGTGGATCACAATCAACTGTGGAAAATTCTGAAAGAGATGAGAATACCAGACCACCTGACCTGCCTCTTGAGAAACCTATATGCAGGTCAAGAAGCAACAGTTAGAACTGGACATGGAACAACAGACTGGTGCCAAATAGGGAAACGAGTACATCAAGGCTGTATGTTGTCACCCTGCTTATTGTACTTCTATGCAGAGTACATCATGAGAAACGCTGGGCTGGAAGAAGCACAAGCTGGAAACAAGATTGCCGGGAGAAGTATCAATAACCTCAGATATGCAGATGACACCACCTTTATTGCAGAAAGTGAAGAGGAACTAAAAAGCCTCTTGATGAAAGTGAAGGAGGAAAGTGAAAAAGTTGGCTTAAAGCTCAATATTCAGAAAACAAAGATCATGGCATCTGGTCCCATCACTTCATGGGAAATAGATGGGGAAACAGTGGAAACAGTGGCAGACTTTATTTTGGGGGGTTCCAAAATCACTGCAGGTGGTGATTGCAGCCATGAAATTAAAAGACACTTACTCCTTGGAAGGAAAGTTATGACCAACCTAGATATCATATTGAAAAGCAGAGACATTACTTTGCCAACAAAGGTCCATGTAGTCCAGGCTATGGTTTTTCCAGTGGTCATGTATGGATGTGAGAGTTAGACTGTGAAGTAAGCTGAGCACCAAAGAACTGATGTTTTTCAAGTGGTGTTGGAGAAGACTCTTGAGTCCAAGACTCCCTTGGACTTCAAGGAGATCCAACCAGTCCATTCTAAAGGAGATCCAACCAGTCCATTCTAAAGGCGATCCAACCAGTCCATTCTAAAGGAGATCAGTCCTGGGTGTTCTTTGGAAGGACTGATGCTAAAGCTGAAATTCCAATACTCTGGCCACCTGATATGAAGAGTTGACTCATTGGAAAAGACTCTGATGCTGGGAGGGATTGGGGGCAGGAGGAGAAGGGGATGTCAGAGGATGAGATGGCTGGATAGCATCACTGACTCGATGGACATGAGTTTGAGCAAGATCCGAGAGTTGGTAATGGACAGGGAGGCCTGGTGTGCTGCAATTCATGGGTTCACAAAGAGTCGGACACAACTGAGCGACTGAGGTGAATTGAACTGATCTGCATATCTGAGGTTGTTGATATTTCTCCCAGGAATCTTGATTCCAGATTGTGCTTCATCCAGCCCTGCATTCATGATGTACTCTGCATATAAGTTAAATAAGCAGAGTGACAATGTACAATCTTGATGTACTCCTTTCCCTATTTGGAACCAGTCTGTTGTTCCATGGATGCTGGGGGCCAGCGTGAGGAACTCCGCCCATGGCAAATGTCACGAGGAAGGAGGCTTGGCATACACAAAGGCGTGATCAAGCCTCAGGAAACCCCCTGTTCCCGAGCATCTATCCCCAAAACTAGAGCCTGTTTTATGCTCTCACCTACACCTCTGACTTTACGGGGGGCTCTCCCCCATCACCATTTCTCTCGGAGAAGGAGTTAACGTGCAGCTCCAAGGCAATAAAAATTCCTGGGCGTGACAAGAGTGCTTCAGCTTACCGACTCCTCTGAAGGTTATCTAGCCCGCCTGTATAGGTTCGTCTGGCCACATGTGATTGTTTACAACCTCCCAACTTGAGAGGCACGAGATGTTTTAGACTTACTAAAGGCAAATTCCGTTGGGAAGTTGGAAATTGTCAGTATAGTGGGTTGGTTAGGAATGATATTGGTGAAGGGTTTTTTCATTTGTTGTGCCAATAATTGCTGCTAATTCCCTGCCCTGGGTGTGACAAGGGTGCCTCAGGTCAAACCTCTCTGCTGACAGACTAGCTTGTGTGACAGGATGATCCATACTCCTGCCACTACGCACAGGATTGTTTACTACCTCTCAACCATACACAGCACAGAGAGTTTTGGAGTATTTTGAGAGTCTTAATTAGCATAGGGCTTTTCTCATTGTTGAGTCAATGATTGCCGCCAGGCCTCCATATCCTTAGGCACCTGGGAATATATTAATCAATGTATTTGGAATATAGAAAATGGAATATAGTAGTTTTAAGGTTAGCAATACTAGACTTTTTGAGTTAATGAATTTTCTCTTTTATAATAGATCACTGTACTTTGTTATAAATCACTGTGTCCTTGCTATGCAAAAATGTAACTTTATCACTATCTTAAGACTAAATAGATCTTAAGGGGAACATTGGTGAAAGGATTTTCATTTGTTGGGCTGATGTTTGCTGCTAAATCTCCATGTTCCCTGCCCTTTAACTAGCATATAGGAGAAATAAGTATTAACCTTTAAGCATATAGGAGAAATAAGTATTAACCTTTAAGATTAATCATGTTAACCTTGGGTTAAATAAATTCCTTTCTTGAATAGGAATGTAACTTTATTTGGAGGGTGGTGCCTGGTTTAAGAAAAAACACCCTTGGAAGAAATAAGTTTTTTGGTTATCAGAAAGAAAGGATCATAAAATGTCAGCAGGCCCCATGGCCAGAAGATGATGTAAAACCCCTTAGATCTTTTTTTATACATTTCTGTGAAGCACCTGATTTTGATAAAGGTCAGGACTGCTGACCCCTGCATGACTCTATTCATCCCTATGTGTAACAAAAGGTATACAGGCAAACCCAAAAATAAAGAAATCGGATCAGTTTCCTGAAAGACTGATTCCCTCATGTTGTTCTTTCTTGCTCCCCGTTTTTCTGGCTGAATTCCCATCTGGAGCGTGGGTGCTCACCATGTCTGCTTATTTGCCCTGGTTTTCAAGCCCACGCAAGGATCCCAAGGAGGGGCATCTTCTGATATTCAAGTGGTACCGGTGGCCCAAAGTAGATGGTGCAAATTCCTTGTCTTGGAATTTTATTGGTATCCCATGTAAACTAAGTTATTCAGCCTCTTTTTCTCTCCTACTATTTTCTGGCCAAATTCCCATTTGGTACATGGGTACCCACCAAGCCTACTAATTTTGCCTGGGCTTCTAAGATCAGACAGGCGGGGGGGGCCTCAGTGCCTCCTCTCCTTTGGGAGAATGGGAAGATGCCTGTGGCCTACATAGGTGGTGTTTGGTATTCCATGCAAACCAAATTATTCAGCCTCTTTTTCTCTGCTAATTTTCTAATCCCTCTCTATCTGTAATTAAATAAGTTATTTCCAAGGACTCCAACTCTGTCCCCACCTTCGAATTCCCTGGATCTGCCAGGGCTGGACCCTGGCACATGTCCAGTTCTAACTGTTGCTTCTTGACCTGCATACAGATTTCTCAGGAGACAGGTCAGGTGGGCTGGTATTCCCATCTCTTTCCGAATTTTCCAGAGCTTATTGTTGTCCACACAGTCAAAAGTCTCATCACTTCATGGCAAATAGATGAGGAAACAATGGAAACAATGACACTTTATTTTCTTGAGGTCCAAAATCACTGCAGATGGTGACTGCAGCCATGAAACTAAAAGATGCTTGCTCCTTGGAAGAAAAGCTTGTGACAAACCTGGATGGCATATTAAAAAGCAGAGACATTACTTTGCCAACAAAGGTCCATGTAGTCAAGGCTATGGTTCTTCCACTAGCCATGTAGGGATATGAGAGTTGGACCATAAAGAAGGCTGAGCACCAAAGAATTGATGCTTTAGGTCTGTGGTGTTGGAGAAGACTTGAGAGTCCCTTGGACTGCAGGGAGATCAAGCCAGTCAGTCCTATAGGAAATCAACTCTGAATATTCACTGGAAGGACTGATGCTGAAAGTGAAGCTCCAATACTTTGGCCACCTTATGGGAACAGCTGATTCATTAGAATACACCCTAATGTTGGAAAAGATTGAAGGCAGGAGGAGAAGGGGATGACAGAGAATGAGATGGTTGGATGGCATCACAGACTCAATGGACTTGAGCTTGAGCAAGCTTCAGGAGATGGTGAAGGACAGAGAAGCCTGGTGTGCTGCAGTCCATGGGGCTGCAAAGACTGAGCATGACTGCATAACAACAAATTATTATTTGTCTTGCTTTATTTTTTTGTTTCTGCAGTTTTTCACTTCTAATTAAATTTGTTCTTGGAAACTCATAGAAGGTCTAGGACCTAAAGTTTTCCTACAAATAAGAGACAGGGTACCTTGCAGGGGTGGGGCAGGGTGGGGGGACATGGTGTGTTCCTGGGAAAGCCCTGCAGGCCTCCTGCTCAGTTATATGATGAAACAGACTGACAGTGCCAAGGGTTTGATAAAAATTGAAATGCTAATACTGTAGTGAAAATACACATTGCTTCAATCACTTTGAAAAAGCATTTGCCTGTACCTGCATACTAGAATGGCTCAGTCAGTAACAAATCTGCCTGCAATGCAGGAGACCCAGGTTTGAACCTTGGGTCAGGAAAAACCTCTGGAGAAGGAAATGCCAACCCATTGTGGTATTCTTGCCTGGGAAATCCCATGGACGGTGGAGCCTGGTGGGCTAGAGTCTATGGGGCTGCAAGAGTCAAATACCACTTGGCGACTAAACCACTACCACATGCATCATCAGAGAATCTCACATCTGGACATGCAGATATAGCCATCCTAGAGAAAGTACTGTGAAGGACACACACAGGTTCATAGGCGGTTTATTCAAAAAGGCAAAATAAGAGCCTCAAATTTCAGGCACAGTAAAATGGACATATAAGACTATGCCCATTCATCCAAGGGAATTCTACCCAGCAACGAAAAAGAATGTTCCACAGCTACCTACAATAAGGATGCGTCTCACTTATTTAAAAGAAAACCAAGACTAGGGAACAGAAAGTTTATTGTGTAATTCTATTTATTTAAATTTTAAAACATAGAAAAATGAATCCCTGGTGCTAGAGGTCAGAGAAGTGGTTACTTTGGGGAGCAGAGAGTGTCCAGGAAGGAACATGGAGATTTCAAAGCTACTTGATGGTAGAGAGATGAAGCAAGTACAATTTCAGTTACAGTAAAGCCAGACTTTATTTTCTTGGGCTCCGAAATAACTGTGGATGGTTACTGAGGCCGTGAAATTAAAAGATGCTCACTCCTTGGAAGAAAAGCTGTACAGCGTATTAAAAGACAGAGACGTTACTTTGACAACAAATGTCCATAAAGTCAAAGCTATAGTTTTCCCAGTAGTCAGATACAGATGGAAGAGCTGGACCATAAAGAAGGCTGAGTGCTGAAGAATTGATCTTTTCAAACTGTGGTGCTGGAGAATGGAGAAGACTCTTGAGAGTCTTCTGCAAGGAGATCCAACCAGTCAATCCTAAGGGAAATCAACCCTGAATATTCAGTGGAAGAACTGATGCTGAAGCTCCAATATTTTGGCCAGCTGATGGGAAGAGTCAACTCATTGGAAAAAAAAAAACCCTGATGCTGGGAAATATTGAAGGCAGGAGCAGAAGGAGTGACAGAGGGTGAGATGGTTGGATGGCATCAGCAACCCAACGGGATGAGTTTGAGCAAGCTTCAGGAGATGGTGATGGACAGGGAAGCCTGGTGTACTGAAGTTCATATGGTCACAGGGAGTCAGACACAACTGAGCAACTGAACAACAAAGGCCAGACGGGGTCTTTATGTACAGCTGGCTGAACCGCCATAGGGCTTTTTCGAATTTCGGGAGGTGGGTAGAACATAATTTTTAGCCAGATCCCTTGCTGCAGGACGTCGGGAATATTTTGTGTTCGTAGTCATCTTCTGTGTAGCCTTTCTGGGTGGCGCTTGGGAGTCAGTGCGCCTCACAAGGATGGATGCTGTCTCTCTCAGTCCCAGCTGAACTGAAGTTCGGATCATGACCTCTGTTTCAGGAGGCAGCCCTCGCAATTGCTCTGGCTTTTTGAATGACTGATGATCCTTGGTTTGGTGCTCTGCCTTCTCCTTGAGGTTCAAAAACTGTAGCCGGCACTTGGAACATGGAAAGACCCTCCTGTTCCAGTGCCTCCAAGCGTGATTTACGAAGGATGTCGTCAGTCTGAAAGTTTTGAGGCAAAGCAGACAGAGCGACTTGTTCGTGTTTCCATGCCACGCTCTAAAATGCGCCTCTACGTCGGCGAAGGCTGACGATCAGTAATTGCAAACGCGGCACACGCAGGGCATTTCACCAGGTTTGTGACTGTCCTTCATGTGCTGTAAGAGAACCTGATCTGTTTCGAAGGACAGTTCACAGATTTTACAGACCGCGGCGGGCTCCCGGGAAGCGTGGACACTTTCAACGTGACACTGCAGCTGGAAGGCGGTGGGGGACTGGCGGCGGCAGCGCAGGCAGGTGGTGTGCGTTTCCCAGCCGTCTCCCCTCTGCCTCTCCAGCTCCAGATGGTTCCTCACGTGGGTCATAAACTTGACATTTTTTAGAACCCTCAAGCAGCTGCGGCATTTAAAGGCTGTGTGGGTCTTCTGGCTGCCCATCTCCTGTATGTTGTCCATAGTAAAAGTCATCAAGTAACATGATCAGATTTCCTTTCAGGGGGTCAACAGTCTTGCTCTGACTTGCTAGAGTCAAAAAGTCTGTTTTCTCCAGCCTTTCCAAACTACATGTTCTGTCTGGATCCATAAGACTGAAGCATGCCTGGTCATTTGCGTGAGTCCTTGAAAATGATGCCCCACCGTGAACATGGCTCGGTGAGGTCGGGAGATCTTCCAAGGTCATAATCATGTTCTTTGTAGGAGAGATTCCTGGAGGGGACATGGTGGAGGCAGGTCCCCCTGGGATTCCATCGCTGAGTTTAGGTCTTTTGGGATTCCCACTGTTAAAATTTATATCTAAAGTGAAACATCGCTTTGAATCAAGAGGACTTTCATCCTTGCCTCCTAAAGAGAGAACAGCTCCAGATAGAGAGTGAGACCGCGGAGAGAGCAATTCTGAATTGTGAAGCACGGCTTGCAGAGAGCTCGTTTTATAATCAGGTTTAGACGAAGGCTTGAAAATAATAGGACTGTCTCTTCCTCCCCATTCAGACTGAGAAGCTGGAGAGACAGCCGCTGGCTCTGATGCTGGGCTCCTGAGATTTGCAGGTTGCAACGTGCAGGAGGGATCTGGACTCACGTGGCCCTTCCTACTTCTTGAAGATGAGTCCCTGGTCACTCTGTTCAAAATGTTAGAAATGACTGGCTTTGAACTTGAAATCACTCTGACAAAGAGGGTTTCAGCATCCTCAATGACGTGCTCCACTCCAACAAAGATGACTTCAGCCTCGCCATCGTCCTCATCTCTGGCTTTGGACCCTCTGGTCTTTTGCTTGGGTTGTGGTGATACTTGTGCTTCCCCACACAGGAAGAGATGGGCCATTTTACAATCGATTTTGGCTTCAAGGGGCCCCTTCTTCTAGTGCTTTTTCCACCTAAAGGCAACCACAGGACAAGGTCATCCCCTCTGATCTCAGATGCTGCTCTCTGTGGTTTCAGTTAACCCTCAGTTGTTCACCAAAAATATTAAATGGAAAATTCCAGAAATAAGTAACTCGCAAGTTTTAAATTGCATCTCATTCTGAGGAGTGTGATTGGAATCTCACACCATCCTGCTTCCTCCTGCCCATAATGTGAATCGTTCCTTAGTCCTACGCATCCCACCCGTTTGTCACTTGGTACCACACGACTGTTGAGATATCACAGGGCTTGTGACCAAGTCACTCTTATTTTACTCAATAATGGCCTCAAAGCATAAGTGGAGTGATGCTGGCAATTTAGATATGCCAGAGAAAATCCATTAAGTGCTTCCTTTAAGTGAAAAGATCGAAGTTCTCAATTTGATATAAAAAAAGAAAAAAATGTATGCTGAGGTTGCTAAGATCTGTGGTGAATGTGAAGAAGAGAAAAGACATCTGGGTTAGTTTTGCTGTCAAACCTCAAACTGCAAAAGGTATGGCCACAGGGCATAGTCAGTGCTCAGTTAGGGCAAAAAAAAAAATCTCTAAATTAGTACAGTAATATTTTTTACATAGAGACTACATTCAGAAAACTTTTATAAAAGTATATTGTTATAATTGTTCTATGTTATTATTACACCTTCCCTGGTGGGTCAGATGGTAAAGTGTCTGCCTATAATTGGGGATACCCGGATTCGATCCTTGGGTCGGGAAGATCCTCTGGAGAAGGAAATGGCAGCCCACTCCAGAATTCTTGCCTGGGAAATCCCATGGACAGAGGAGTGTAGTAAGCTGCAGTCCATGGGGTCGCAAAGAGTCGGACATGACTGAGCGACTTCACTTTCACTTTCCTGTTAGTATTAGTTAGCTGCCAGTCTCTTACTGTGCTTTTGTAAAATAAACTGCATCACAGGTATGTTTGTATAGAAAAAACATTGTGTATGTAGGATTTGATACTATGTGAGGTTACAGATGTCCGCTGGGGGTCTTGGAACTTACTCTCTGCAGATAAGTGATGATATTTCTTTCAAAAGACAAAATTAATGCCTGATTTAATCATCGGCTGAAACATTGAGATATCTATTAACACCCTTAGACATAAGGAAACATCTCAAACTCAGTAAGTGACATGACCGTTTTAAACTTCCTTCTCCAGCCACCACTTTTGCCTTGTCTCCCCATGGTGGCCCAGCGCTCCTGTTAAACTCTGCAGGAGAGCTGGTAGGCACCTTCTTGCTTACAGCTCTCCACTCTCACTCAGAAATGCTGACCAACATAAAATGTCCAAAAGAGCCCCCAGCTGTCCCTTGGGGGTGCCCCTCACTCCCTCCATTCTGTGAGTCCAGAAGGCACCAGACTCTATACATGGATCAAAAATATTAAAAAAAAAAAAATTCCAGAAAGTTCTAACAGCAAAACTTGAAGCTGCCTCGTGCTGGCCACTATATATATATAGCGTTTACACTGTACTTGAAACTACTTACACAGCATCGACATTGTACTAGGTGTTATAAGGGATGTGGAGATGATTTAAAGCATGCGGGAACCTCCCCTTAAGTTCCATGCAAAGACTGCACCATTTTACATAAGGGACTTGAGCACCCATGGACTTTGGTCACGGCAGGTGCAGGGTTCCCGGACCCAAAAGACAAGAGTCTCGCAAGGGCACCGAGGAGAGAGGACAGGGCCATCTCACGACTTCTGTCGCCCCCCTTGCCTTGGACGCTGTCCCAAGTACGGCCACCCAGCTCCTGACCTGCCTCGGTCCACAGTTCCTCTGCCAGGCTTCCCTGACCATGATGTCAGAAATCACAGCCTCCCCCAGCTCACGTGCCATATGCATCTCCAGAGCTCCTGGTCTCTGTATTTTTGTTTCTAGAACAACATGTGGCATCTGTCAGTGCTGCATGTCTGCTGCATAAATAAACAGTGACTGTTATTAACACAATCGTTTATCTGGACCACAGGCTCGACCCACTCATTCCTGGCTCCCCAGGTACTTACACTTGATCTTAGCCAGAAGGCTGAGAAGCGATTTCGCCAAGCATTTAATGAAATCCAGATCTTAATGATTTAAAACTATCATGCAAGGGAGAAAGTCGGCCAGTACGTAGCTGGATGCTGACAGGGGCGGTGGTGGTCACTGAAATAAAAGGTTTGTAACACAGTTTGTCTCTGTTTAACACATTTGTTGATAGCTTCCATGCCATTAACACGTTTCACTGACATTAAGGGACATTCTAAAGTTTACGTGTGACCACTTCTGATACCAGATCACGTTTCCTCAGTAGCATATCATAGTTTGTTTGGCTGTGTGTAAATGGTGGCCCTAGCGGTAAAGGACCCTCCTGCCATTGCAGAAAACGTTATAGATGCAGGTTCCATCTCTGGGTCAGGGAGGACCCTTGGAGGAGGGCATGGGAACCCACTCCAGTATTCCTGCCTGAAGAATCCTATGGACAGAGGAGCCTGGTGGGCTATGGTCCACAGGGTTGCAAAGACTCAAACATGACGGAAGCAACTGGGGACACATGCATACATATGTATGTGTATATATATATAATTTTATAGTGGTATAAATGAAAAATAATGCTGTAGGACTTCCCTGGTGATCCAATATTTAAGACTCCTCACTTCCACTCCAGGGGACATGGGTTCAATCCCTGGTTGGGGACCTATATCCCACACGCCACAGGGTGTGGCCAAAAAAAAAAAAAAAAAAGGAATAATGTTGTATCTTCCAGCTGATGTCATCTGAGATTTAATGGAAATTTCTATTTTTCATAAGCAGAATCCAGCCTACTAAATTCATGTCACAAGTCACTAATGGGTTGCTAGCTGCATTATATAGGCAAACAGTTTAGACAAGGATTGACAAATTGGCTTGCCTCCTGTTTGCTTTTTTCTCCCAACAAGGAAGCTAAGAATGATTTTTATGTTTTAGGTTTTTTTTTAACTTTTAAAAATACGTTTAATATTTTTACATTTTTTTTAAATTTGGGGGGAACAAAGGAATATTTTGTGACATGTGAAAATTACATGATATCTAAATTTCAGTGTCACAAATAAAGTTTTATTGGAACACAGCCGTGATCATTTGCCGCGCTGCCCAAGGCTGTTTCACACTGCTAATGGCAGAGACCCCGTGGCCCTTAATGCCTGGTTACTCTCTAGCCCTTTACAGAGAAATGTTGCAAACTCATGGCTGCAGAGAACAAAATGAAGCATTCCACACCCCAGGGCTCAGCAGCGCCTGAAGCCCAGCTGACTCAGTGTAGCTAAGGGTGAAGCTGGAGTGTCTCCGTCTCCACGTCCCAGAAAGATTTCTCTCGAAATACCAGCACCGCTTCCTGTGTCCGTGGAACCCCTACCTGGCTCTCCGAAAGCCTTTTCTCAGTGAGGCTGGATCAGGAGATTCCAAGCCTTTTAAAGCCCTTTATAATCCAATCCATAGTATCTAAACCGGGCTCCAATCAGGTTTCTGAACCAGTTTTTCCCCATAGGATCTTTCAACTAGAAACCTTTCTACTAAATTGCTAGAGAGAGGAAAGAATGTGAAGCCCCACCCAGGGGCTGTTTTCCAGGTCTCAGTGTGGTGAGAGTCCCCACTTACCTCTCTGACATCCAGAGGCCCACCACCTTATCTCCAATTTATCTGCATCTTTAGTTATTTGCGGTTCAATAGCTTAAGGGCAGCGGAAGGTGGTCCACACAGCTATTCCAACAGAGCTCGGGCTGATGTCAGGAACCTAAAAAGGCAGGGGTCCTCTTCTAATGCTAGAAAATTCTCCAGCTGCAAACAGCAAACCCCTGTTCTCTTCCAGCGGCAAGGGGGGTGGGTTGGGGGGCAGTGGGGCAGGGTGAGGGGTCAGGAAGCAAGCTTACTCCCAAGTGATCTTGAAGACTCAGTAACCCCTGGATTCCCGGGGTCCTGACTGTGAACCGCAGGAGCTTTTCTAGGCAGGGGCTCATGATTTCTTAAACCACGTCAGGAGTGTCAGGCCACACTCTGGTCCCTCTCCTTGTCCCTTCCTCCCACACTCCCCCTCTTCTCTCTCCTTCCCCTTTGCACCACCAAGATTATATCTCAAGCTTTCCCTCCCACTGCCTTTACAGCCCTCTGCACACAGATTCTTAAGGGGAGGGAGGGTTTCCGAGAAGAAATATGTGTATTTCCACTCCTTATAAGGTAACAGAGTCACTGAATTAGAACAAAAATGAAGTTCACTAATGAACATGATCTCAAGTGCTGTAACCAGATATAACATCAAAAATACCTTTCTCATCAAATCAAGACGTGTTCACCTTAAATTTACACAATATATGTCCATTACATCTCAATGAAGCTGGTAAAAAAAACAACCTGGCCATTAGAAAGAGCTGGTTTTACACTCTGTTAAGATGGTTGATGCTGAGTGCTGTGCCCAGTTGCTCAGTCCTGTCTGACTCTTTGCGACCCCATGGACTGCAGCCAGCCAGGCTCCTCTATCCATGGAATTCTCCATGCAAAAATACTGGTGTGGGCTGCCATGTCCTTCTCCAATGCTGGTGAGTATCAAAACCCAAGGCTAGGGACTTCCCTGGTGGTCTAGTGACTGAGAATCTGCCTTCCAGCGCAGGGAACGTGGGCCTGATCCGTGGCTGGGGAACTAAGATCCCACAGGCCGGAGGGCAGCGGACCCGACAAGGGACCCTGCATGCCACAGCTAAGACCCCAGGCAGCCAGTAAGCAAATGAAAATAAATACTTTTTAAAACTCTATGTGATTTACATTCTTCTGGATATATTTGAAAGCATGATATTAGCAGCTTTATTTATTTATGGCCACACCATGCGACTTCCTGCAGGATCTTAGTTTCCTGACCAGGGACTGAGCCCAGGTCGCCAGAGTGAAAGCATCGAGCACCACCCACTGGCTTGCCAGGGGACTTCTAGTTTCATTTACTTAAAGGGTTTATTTTTCTTGTATGCCAAAAGCTTCATCCTTTGCAGTGTTTACACTTATGACAAAAACATTTTGGATGTCAATTTTTAAATGTTTGCAAAAACTTAGGAGAAAGAAAGGAAAATTTTGACTACTTATTTATGCTTCCAGGCTTCCCTGATGGCTCAGACAGTAAACAATCTGCCTGCAGTCCAGAAGACTGGGGTTTGACCCCTGGGTCAGGAAGATCTCCTGGAGAAGGGAATGGATCCACTCCAATATTCTTGCTTGGAGAATTCCATGGACAGAGGAGCCTAGGGAGCTACTATCCATGGGTCTGCAAAGAGTCGAACACAACTGGATGACTAACACTTTCACTTTCATATGCTTCTAAAGATTGCTCAAATCTCAGAATCACCTGGGACATTGTTAAACATAGAGATTCCAGGGCTGCATATCACACCTAAGAAACTCAAACTGCCCAAGGAGGGGGCCTGGGAATCTGAAAGTCCAATGTTTGCCTCACTTGATTCTGAAGTGAAGTGAATCCCAGGGTGTAAAATCCTCCAATACTTTGGGAAACATTGATCCCTGGTGGCTCAGCAGGAAAGAATCCACCTGTTAATGCAGGAGACCTGGGTTCCATCTCTGGGTTGGAAAGATCCCCTGGAGGAAGAAATGGCAAAGCACTTCAGTATTCTTGCCTGGGAAATCCCATGGACAGAGGAGCCCGGCAGGCTACAGCCTGCCTATGGGGTCACAAAAGATCGGACACAACTTAGCAACTAAACCACAACAGTGAAAGTGAAACTCACTCAGCCGTGTCCCACCCTTCTCGTCCTCATGGAATATACAGTGCATGGAACCCTCCAGGCTAGAATACTGGAGTGGGTAGCCTTTCCCTTCTCCAGGGGATCTTCCCAACCCAGGGATCAAACCCAGGTCTCCCACATTGCAGGCAGATTCTTTACCAGCTGAGCCACGAGGGGAGCCCAAACAGCAATAAGAACGTGTTTAAAATACCCAAGAATCTGCTCCTTCAGGAGACCCTGAGCGTTGAGGGTCAGGAATTCATTTTTCCTTCATGTGACACACTGAGCTCCTGTCCTGGGAGGAGCAGGTTATTGGTAATTCAATCAAGCAATCAGATGCTGTAGCTTGAGCTGGGAGCTCATCCTCCCCACCACCCTTCAGGGATTCTAGGACTCCCATACCCTCTCTCGGGGCTTCTGGATGTCCTTCATATTGAAGGAAGTTAGGGTATAAGCAAAGCCCAGAGATCTGGATCCAAAATTCTCAGTTTGGGCCACACGTTCAAATCTCCTGGGCTGTGCTTCTTAACCCTCAGTGAATCTAAGGAATTGCCTACGTGTCTTGTGCAAAAACACATTCTCGTCCAACAGTTGTGGGTGGGGCCTGAGAGTCTGAGCTTCTCACAAGCTCCAGGTGTTTCCCAGGCTGCTAAAGGTGTCCCTATTAAACAGTGAGTACTAGAGAGCTTTTGAAAAGTACTGATGTTCTGGTTGATTCTGCTCTCCAAGAATGGGACCAGGAGTCAACGTTATTAAAGGTCTCAGATATTCCTAAGGAGCAGGTAGGGTGCAAATTTGTAGCCAGGCAAATCACCCTACCATCAACCCTGTGTGGGGCTTCACTGTGTCCTGCACAATCCGTGTGTGGCGGGGACTTTCGCAAGGGCCAGTGGCTAAGACTGCACTCCCAGTGCCGGGGGCTGGGCCCCGGGCCCCGGTCAGGGAGCTGGATCCCACGTGCTGCCGGGAAGACCCAAGACCCCACGTGCCACCACTAACACCTGGTGCAGTCAAAGAAATTCGTCCCTAACCCCAACACTTTGGAATGCAACCGTATCTGGAGATAATACCTTTAACGAGGTGATGAAGTTAAAGGGAGGTCTCTAGGGTGGGGCCTAGTCCAATCTGATGATTCTCCATATAAAAAGAGAGAGGGGAATTCCTTGGCAGGCCAGGGGTTAGGGCTCAGAGCTTTCACTGCCAAGGGCCCAAGTTCAATCCCTGGTTTGGAAACTAAGACCCAGAAGGGAAGCAGCACAGACAGAAAAAAATAAGAGGAAATTAGGACACACAAGACATCAAACATGCTTGGACACAAGGGGACAGGAGGACAGGAGAATGCAGCTGTCTGCACATCAAGGAAAGAGGCCTCCGGAGACACCACACTGTCAGCACCTAGATCCTGGACTTCTCGCCTCCACAACTGGGAAAAAAAAACCAATTTCCTGTTGTTTATAAGCCTGTGATATTTCTGGTGGCCACCTTAGTACTTTAACACGTTCTTTAGATCAGGAGTCCCTAGAGAGGGCTCACCTCAAGGACAGGTAGGGGGTACGCAGGTGATGACTCAGCTCCCAGGTGACTCCCACCCATCGACAAATGCCCACCCACCCAGATTTTCCAGGATGCAGCCTGTTCATCCTGGATGTGAAGGGGAGTGTGTTTTAACCAAAAAAAAAAAAGGAAGAAAAACCACAGCTGTCCAGCAAAACACACTGAAGCTTATCACCAGATGTACAGAAAAGCCTTCACATGCTGGGTTAGGGAGAAGCAGAGGACGGGAGCTCAGCCTCTTCTGCAGGGAAGGCTTCCAGGAAGGAGGACAGCGTGCTTTCTGTAGATGGGTTGAGAGCAGATGAATTGATTGGAAGGCATTTGGGTCTGTAGCCAGGAAAGGAATATGAGCGGGGAGCGGGTATGTCATCCTTCAGTTCTCTCTACCTCCAGAAGTTTCTATGATATGGGCCATGGTCACAGGGCTCCCAGAGGTCAGGGAGAGAGGAATGTTTGGTGACTTCATCAAAACCTGACCCATAGAAGGCTGCCTCTCAGCAGCCAATGTCAGACTTCTGGGCCGTCTGCCAGGCTCAAGAAATGACCTACTGGGAACTCTCTGGTAGTCTTGGAGTGGTTAGGACTCTGCACTTTCACTGCTGAGGACGTGGATTCTATCCTTAGTTGGGGAACTAAGATCCTGCAAGCTGTGTTGGCTGGCCACCAAAAGAAACAAAAAGAGAAAGACATGACCTGTTCCCACCTTTCCTTCCATGGACAACCCCAAGGCCAACTCCAGCCCAGGTGGACCTCTAGACCATTGCTGTGGTCAAGAAGGAAGCTCCCTGGGGCTTGTGGCCATGGTGACATGTGGTCAGCCTGAGTGTCCACCAACAGGGCTGGGCATCTCACACAAACTGAGAACCTGGTACCTGGGAGATCAGGCCCTCGGGACACAGGCTGGTGCCTGCTGACCTACAGATCAGGGATGTGTGAGAAGTGGACTCGACAAGGTGGCCAGAAGGCACACCTTTCAAGAGGGCACTCATCCAGGTGGCCAGCCTCGGCCCACTTCCTCCGCCCCTAGGGGAGAGCTTGGTGCTTCCATTGTTCTCACGAACCTTTTCCTCTTCTGCTCTCCCTGAGACAGCTTTATCTCAAGAGATTGTTGTTATTCATTTGCCCAGTTGTATCTGCAGCCCCATGGACTGCAGGGCACCAGACCTCCCTGTGCCTCACCATCTCCTGAAGTTTGCCCAAGTTCATGTCCATTGCATTGGTGATGCCATCCAGCTGTCTCATTCTCTGTCGCCCTCTTCTCCTTCTGCCCCCAGTCTTGCCCAGCATCAGGGACTTTTCCAGTAAATCAGCTGTTCACATCAGATGACCAATATAGGGGACCTTCAGCTTCAGCATCAGTCCTTCTAACAAGTATTCAGGATTGATCTCCCTTAAGATTGACTGCTTTGATCTCCTTGCTGTCCAAGGGACTTTCAGGAGTCTTCACCAGCACAATTCGAAAGCAACAATTCTTTGGCACTCTGCCTTCTTTGTGGTCCAGCTCTCACAACCGTACACAACCACTAGGAAGACGATAGCCTCGACTATACAGACCTTTGTTGGCAGAGCAACGTCTCTGCTTTACAACACACTGTCTAGGTTTGTCATAGCTTTCCTGCCAAGAAGCAACCGTCTTTTGATTTCATGGTTGCAATCACCATTGCAGTGATTGTACAGCCCGAGAAGAGGAAACCTGTCAGTACTCCCACCTTCTCCCCTTCCATTTGCCATAGGGTAATGGGGCCAGATGCCACGATCTTAAGTTTTTTTAACACTTAGTCTTAAGCCGGCTCTTTCACTCTCCTCCTTCATCTTCACCTAATCAGTGCAGAGTGTCTGGCTTCTTGCTGCTTCTGCTCCCAGTTCTAATTCCCTGAGTGAAAAATCATAAAAGGATGGTTTCGCAGCTTAAATGCAAGGGTGGGACAGAGAGGGAACGAAACATAAGGGACCATGACACACTGAAAAACTCAGTCAGTGACGACTTGCGCCACCTGCGTCCCCACAGGAGTAAAGGCGCAGTGAGAGTGGCAGTCAGTCCTGCCTGGCTCACTGCGCTGCAGTGAGCTGCAGAGGTACCGTAGCCCGACAGGTTCCTCTGTGGACTTCTCCAGGAAAGAACACTGGAGTGGGTGGCCACCCCCTTCTCCAGGGGATCTTCCTGATTCAGGGACCAAGCCTGAGTCTCCTGCATTGCAGGTAGATTCTTTACCATCTGAGCCACCAGGAAAGCTCAAATCACGGTGATGCTAGTTTCCAGGACTTTCCTAGATCAAAATTTTGGTGATCCATGCCTGTCCCAGCTCTTTCGGTCACAAAAAGGGGTATAGCTGGAGCCCTCCATTCTGAAGGGGTGCTGTTATTTTGTTTAGTTGCTAAATCTTCTCTGAATCTTAGAGGACTTGGTCTCAGCAAAGAGCTCTGATGGGCAAAGAGAATTAAAAGCCTCAGTGCTGCCAGGTTGGCAGAGAACCAGGATTTGGAGGAAATTTTATCTTTACCATGTGGCTTAAGGTAAAAACTTAAGGATTAAAGGTTTTAAAAAAAAGTTACAGATGAAGCACACCAGGGAGGAAGATGCCAAGCTACACTCAACACTGAAATACTGAACCGGAAGGGACTTTTTCTGACGATTGGGAATGGACTTCTGTCAGCCTTTGAATAAATAATTGTGTGTGAACGTTTTTATTAATGTAAAGACAAAATAAAACCTGTGGGGACATTAGTGGCATAAAGCACATTTAGACAATGGATTCAGGGATGTTGGGTTGTCTCTCAGAAACTGGAGGCTTTCCTGGCGGCTCAGATGGTAAAGAACCTGCCTGCGATCCCTGGGTTGGGAAGATCTCCTGGAAAAGAGAACGGCTACCCACTGCAGTACTCTCACCTGTAGAATTCCATGGGCAGAGAAGCCTGGCAGGCTAAGGTCCATGGGGTCCCAAAGAGTCAGATACGGCTGAGCAGTGGGAAGGTGGGCACAGGCTGGTGGGTCCCAGAGGTTCCAGATGGTCTGCTGGTGAATATCCCCCAGGACTCCGGGCCTGACTTTGCACAGTGAACCCGTCATGGCACCGCCCAGGGTCCTAGATGGAGGCTTTGCATCTGCCGGATCCACTGGGGAAAATGCTCGAGTTCAGGGCCCGGGTGGGGTTAGCAGAGAGGGCCCCTGGGAGGAAGGTTCCCTCCAGCAGTGCTCGCTCCTGGACGCTTAGTTCGTTCCAGGCCCTGAGGATGCCCCTTGTATATGATGACAGATTGAACAGCCTCAGAAATAAGTGAGGAGGTGGCTGCCCTGGAAATGAGAACCACAGGGAGTGGGTAAATAGTGCCCTGACCCCCTGTAGCCGATCCTTGCCTGTCAGAGAGCATCTAGGCCCCACTCACGCTCAGGCCCTTTTATTTAACCACTCACAGGAGAGTTATGAGCTGAAAGGGGAGAATCATGGTCACAGATCACAGAGGACACTGAATGACTGACACTGGAGTTCCCTTTATTTCCTTGTAACAATCCAACACGGGGGTAACGACCCCATCAACCTCCCAAGCCCAAATTCCCCCTCCAAAATTCAGATTCACATTTCTAACTTTGCAGGAACACATCTCTCCAAAAATCCCACCAACCCCTCCCGCTGCCCGCTGTCTAAATCACCTTTCCTTTTCCTGAATGCCCGGAACAGTTGTCTGGAACTGTGGTTTGTGTCCCTGCTAGAAGCACTGAGGTCTGGCTGGCAGTGTCCCACTGCCGGGGTGGGACTAGGCTGGGCTAGGCGGGCATGGAGCAGGAGCACGGGATGGGCTCGGTGTCGGTGTCGTAGATGATCGGCTCACCGCACTGTGGACAGGGGTTGGTGCTGAACGAGACCATGATGGCCCGCCCAGAGGCGCACCGCAGCTGCTTGAGCCGGGCGTGCAGCTGAGCCAGGCGGCCCAGGTGCAGGGTGCCGCGCACATCCTCATAGCTCTCCAGGGGTGGGGGTCACAGCACGAGGCTCAGCTTGCTCAGCGCCTCGGTGTGGTGCAGCCGGCTCTCCAGCACGGCCGTGGAGACGGGGTTGCTGCAGAAGCTGAAGGTGGTGAGCTGGGAGCAGCGGCTCAGGGAGGGCAGGAGGGCGCTGAACTGGGAGTCCACGATGCCACAGTCGTACAGGTCCAGGTCCTGCAGGGTGGCCGAGGTCCTCTCGGTCAGGACCCGCAGGGGCTCCAAGCTGAGGCTGGTCAGGTTGACCCTGCCGAGGCCCAGGTCCTTCAGCAGGCTGACGCTCGGGCACTGCAACAGGTACGTCAGGTCTGACTCTGAAATCAGGCAGTTGGTGATCGACAGGGTCTCCAGAGGGGTCTCTCCTAGGGAGAGACAGGGCAGTCAGTCCCAGGGACGGAGGTGGCGGGTGGAGGGATGTGGGGAGGAGAGGCCTGTTTCACCGGAACACAGGGCATCTCACTGGATTCGAGCTGGCCTCTCACCTTCTTGACGGGAAGGCAGGGGGTCTTCCGGGGGGGAAGGTCATGCTCACATGGGTATGACCTCCCCCTGCACAAAATGATGAACTATTTTCAATGTGGGAAACAAACAGTAAACAAATGTTATATGCCTATTTCAGCTTACTAGGATTTGGTTAGCAGGAATTAAGATGTTTTTACAGGACACGACTAGTTGAAGTCAACAGCAGGCTGGATGCAGTGGACATGGGCTGGTGGGTCCCAGCTGTTACAGACGATCCCTGGGTGAATATCCCCCAGATGTTCGGGGGCCACAAAGCATCCATCACCACCTGAAATTCTTTTTTTCCTTTCTTTCTTCTGATTTCTCAGTGAACATATTTATTCCTAATGCTTGGAGTTTGCAACTGCCAAAAAGGGAATTGACACAACTCATACAGACAGACTAGGCTGCGCCCTCTCAGCTTCTGTCACTGTGTCCAGGGCACAGCCGTAACCTGCTGCTGAGGACCTCCTACGTATTCAGAAGGCTGAGAGGAAAGTAATAGTTGTAATTTGGACTTAAAGAGATTGGAGCCACTTCAACAATGATGCTCATTTGACTTTTTCTCTTCTCTGGACTGCTTAGGAGCCACAGTTTTCCCCTCGTGATCCCTTCTTGTCATCTCCACAATCACCCACTTCCCGCAGCTCACCTGGAGCCTGAAACAGCTCAGGACAGAAGCGGCAAGTGGGAGAGACAGAGCTTCGGACTTCTTACCTCAGGCCTGATGGACCAACGTCCTTCTGGCTTAGTTATCTGTCATCATCTCAGCGAAGACATCACTCTCTCGGAAAGAATTCCCAAGAGCACCACACCTGACCTCCACTATGCGGACTCCCAGCAAGAAGTCCCCTTTGACAGTATCTAACCTGGGCTGCGCCTCTGACCCTGACCAGGGAGGTGACCTGAGAAGATGCCCAGGGACAGAGCAGCGGCATCGTGAGGACTTCCAAGCGGCCCAGGCACCCTGGCAATGTCCCCAGCGGGCACAAAACAAGAGTGGCCTGCTCCAGTCTGCAGAGCTGGCGCCTCACCTGAGCACCTGGCGCAGCCGGCCCTCCAGGGAGATGGGGTCCAGGCAGAGCTCCTGCAGGTGGGGCAGGCTCAGGAACTGGGCGGGGAGCTGACCGGCGCGGTGCTCCTCCTGGTCCGGGGTGGTGTGCGGCAACATGTGGATGTGAGACAGCAGCAGCCGGCGCAGGTTGCCCATCGGGCCCAGGTGCAACACAAACCTGCCCACCGCGGCCAGCTTCCAGGCGCAGTTCGCCTCCAGGTCCTGGACGGAGTCCAGCCGCACCAGCTTCAGGGTCCTCCTGATGCCCTGCACGGGCATGGCGAAGATCCTCAGCTTCGGGCAGCGCAGGTGCAGCAGGCCCCTCCTCTGCCTGGCCTTCTTCAGCAGGTAGCTGAGGGTCTCGTCCAGGGTGTCCTCCTTGAGCCACAGGTCGACCAGCACCTCCACAGGGGCCCGCGCCGGCTTCAGCCCCACCTTGGAACCCTCCACCCTGCGCCTCTTCTGCATGGGCTGGGCTGCCTCGGGCTCCAGCAGCGAGCACACGATGGCCTTGATGCTGGACGACACGGTCCAGAAGTCCTGGTGGGCATTCCAGCGCAAGTCCAGCACCTGCAGCTTCCACCGCCTGCAGGGCCGCGGGGGACACGCTGAGCTGTGCAGAGGCCGACGCAGGCCCGTCTTGGTCCCCACTTTCAGGGACACTGGAGCGGGGGGCATGTGCCTTTTGTCCCCTCTGCCCCTGAACCAGTCCTGTACACCCAGACGCCTGTTCCCAGGTGAGCCCTCATCCTCCTGCCCTGGCTGTGTCTTGCTCACACCCCCAGGCCCCATCAGTCTGCCAAGTCGACCTTACCTGGGGTGGACCTCCTGAGCAAGCAGGGCGTCCAGGCCTTTGAGCGCAGCCTGGAAGGCCTCCAGATGAGGCTGGTGGTCCTTCTTCACGGACCCCAGCGGGAGGCAGGGGAAGGGCCATGCCGGCACCATCGCCTTCAGGGCCTGGGTGTGCCTCCCAGCAAAGGCTGTGGTAAACAGCGGCGGGAAGAGCTCGATGGGCAGCTCCTCCAAGGCCGCAATGGCCAAGGCCTCATTCCGCAGCAGGCTCTGGCCAGCCAGCTCCAGGAGTCGGGGTGGGCCCGGACGCCCATCCTGAAGAACCTACTCTGGAATGAGTCCTGGGGGGATGTCAGAGAGCAAGGGGTGGGGGTCCTTCTCTGGCCAAGGAACTGGGGAGACCCTGCTGTCCCTCCACCCTCAGGGAACCCAAGGCAGGGTCAGAGACTTCCTGCGGCCACAAAGTCACAGTTTTGGCCCCACTGGCACCAGGACAAGCATCTCTCCAGGCAGCAACAAAGGGACAAGGTGACCTCTTGCCCCATCCCGTACCTACCGACTGCTGCATTTAATCCCAGCCCTGCTGGCCCGTAGATACCTAGGAGTCTGACAGCTGACCCCACTCTCTTCAGAGAAAGCTTCTGATTATTACTCAAGGGCTGAAAACAGGAATAAGGAGTTTAGCCCAACATGGCCTGTCTCTAAACTCCAGCCAATAACTCACGCAATGGGTGCTGTTATGTTACTTAATAAAAAGACATACCTTTCACTGTGCGTCTCTTCTACAAATGTTATTACCATTCGGTTCAGTGGAGAAAAGTTCTCATATTCAGAACAAAGCCTCCACTCTTTAAAATATTCTACAGATTTTTTTTTATTCCATGGAATTAAAAAACAGATTTTAGCTTTTAAAACAAAAAGAAACCCCCAAAACCCTTTAAGCGAGTAAAATCACAAAACTATAAAATGATATGAACTATAATCACTGGTTACAAACTAAAATGTAAAATGTCACCTCAGATTCCTAATTAGATGCCTTTCATTAAATCAGTTCAGTGAGGAGGACTCTGTGCCGTCGCTGCAGGGCCATGAGTATCCCCACCAGGGAGCCACGACCCCAGACGCTGCTCGGTGCGGCCCCCTCCCCTCACTCTCACCCCACCCTCTCCCATCC
>SJYQ01000271.1:42147-56394 GCA_006410935.1 Redunca redunca | reverse complement strand
CCTGCCAAATTCTATTTGGTTAAGAAATATTGTAACGGTCTGTACAATTGGTGACAATCAGAGAAGAAACCAAACTGTCTGGGATAAAGGTAAAAGTGCACGTAGAAGCAAAAGCAGGCGTGCAGCTGCCACGTGATGGGAAGGCGAAGAAAACTCTCAGCAGGGTCCTGGCTTGCGCGGCCTGCCCCGTGAAGACCCCAGCGGGGACTGCTGTCAGGGCCCGAGGCACCGGCATGGAGCAGCATGCTCGGGCCCGAGTCCCTCTTCTCCGTCCAGGACACGCTTCTCAGATTCTGGCTGCAATTTCCATTTCCAGCTAGTGTGCTATCTTACTACTACACCTCCATCCAGCTAAGGCTGAGTGGGTTTTTTACTTTCTCACTACATACGACTGAAGGGATCCTATGTCTGTTCACAAAAGCAAAAGATAAAAGAAGAAAACCAACTTGAAGGTACATTCATCGGGGGAGTCTGGGCCACATCAAAATCACCCAAATGTTCATGTTCAGACAGCTTTGTGCGGATGGTGGTGTCACCCCAGAAGAAAAAGAAACAGAGTAAGTTTCCCGAGTATCACACAGTCACTTATCACTACACCAGACAGCGAGACACGTGCCCATTCACAGGGGAGCAGAGGTGTGATGGAGGGATGCTGGGTCCTACAGATTTTGAGGGTCCAGGCTCCCTTTGACCAGTCAGGTCAGAATGACACCTAGGAGCTGGCCAGGAGAACAGAGGGACCAGACATCTGTAACGAAACCAAGGAAAGTACCCAAGACAAGTGTGTTTTGTTTGGAGGAATTCAAAGACTTTTCTTAGGCTAGGCTTGAGAAATTGCCAGCATGGGGAGTGGCTAAAAAGGGACCGGGTGGATCCCTTAAACCCAAGGCAAACCCAAGATCCATGCTTCCTCCCTCCCTGGAGGCAAAGGGCATTTCCTCCCTGAAGCTAGGTTATTAAATTTAGGACTGTGGGTTAGGAGAGGATGGAACTGTTTTGGCTGGCCAAACCTGGGACACACGTTGTTCTGCCTGAAAGCCACTGAGGGCTTAGGACTGTGGGGCATCCTGAAGGGAAATAAATGTGGGCCAAGGACACAAATCTTTGTCAGCAAACGGCTGCAACCAGAGGCTCAGGCGTCCCCCTGCACATCCCAGCCTGGGCTCTGGCCAGCGACTTGCACCCTCACCATGGCCTTCAAAGGCTCCTTCCCAAGTGTAGTGGGTGACCTGACGTTCCCTCAGTGCCAGTGAGCAAAGAATGCAAAAAGCCTTCGAAACCCCCACCCCTCACCCCTCTCCCTCCCCTAAGGCTCTCACAGATTCTGCTGGGAGCTCAACTTAAGCCCACAAATACAATTCAGTTTTTCCTTTGCTCTGCATTAAGCACAGGTGGCAGCATGGACTTTCTCCCTGGGGAGGTGCAAAGCCTGCATCAAAGGGTCTGGGGTGAAGCCCCTGCTAGGCTGGCTGACACGCTGGTTCTGCTGCGGTCTCAGAACACAGACGGACGGAACCTCTCCACCCCTGGCATTTGTGATGCCCCAACAGTTCTTCTATTTGGAGGGCAAGAAGGCCTTCCCTGAAGGATACTCTACAGTTTGGTAACTTCCTAGAGATGGCATTTACCAAATTCCTACCATCCCCATCAGCAGCCAGAGACATGGGTGTCCCTTAAATAGAGTTAAAACCCTAAAATAGGGTTAAGCTGGAATGTACCTTCTGGGTATTTTGACTTCCGGCAATCACCTTGACCAATTGGCTTCAGGAGCTCAAGATAATCATCAATGAAGATAATCATCAAGTCGCTGATTAAGGAGCAGCCATGATGACAATGAAGACAGTGCAGAAGATACTAAGGAGAGGCGGCAAGGATACACGGAAGATACTAAGAAGAGGCGGCAAGGATACACGGAAGATACTAAGGAGAGGCGGCAAGGATACACGGAAGATACTAAGGAGAGGCGGCAAGGATACACGGAAGATACTAAGGAGAGGCGGCAGGAATACACGGAAGATACTAAGGAGAGGCGGCAAGGATACACGGAAGAGCTGTACAAAGAAGATCTTCACGACCCAGACAATCACGATGGTGTCATCACTCACCTAGAGCCGGGCATCCTGGAATGTGAAGTCAAGTGGGCCTTAGAAAGCATTGCTACGAACAAAGCTAGTGGAGGTGATGGAATTCCAGTGGCGCTCTTTCAAATCCTGAGAGATGATGCTGTGAAAGTGCTGCACTCAATATGCCAGCCAATTTGGAAAACTCAGCAGTGGCCACAGGACTGGAAAAGGTCAGTTTTCATTCCAATCCCAAAGAAAGGCAATGCCAAAGAATGCTCAAACTACCGCACAATTGCAATCATCTCACATGCTAGGAAAGTAATGCTGAAAATTCTCCAAGCCAGGCTTCAGCAATACGTGAACCATGAACTCCCTGATGTCCAAGCTGGTTTTAGAAAAGGCAGAGGAACCAGAGATCAAATTGCCAACATCCGCTGGATCATGAACAAAGCAAGAGAGTTCCAGAAAAACATCTATTTCTGCTTTATTGACTATGCCAAAGCCTTTGAGTGTGTGGATCACAATCAACTGTGGAAAATTCTGAAACAGATGGGAATACCAGACCACCTGACCTGCCTCTTGAGAAATCTGTATGCAGGTCAGGAAGCGACAGTTAGAACTGGACATGGAACAACAGANATGGTGATTGCAGCCATGAAATTAAAAGACGCTTACTCCTTGGAAGAAAAGTTATGACCAACCTAGACAGCATATTCAAAAGCAGAGACATTACCTTGCCGACTAAGGTCCGTCTAGTCAAGGCTATGGTTTTCCCTATGGTCATATATGGATGTGAGAGTTGGACTGTGAAGAAGGCTGAGCACCAATGAATTGATGCTTTTGAACTGTGGTGTTGGAGAAGACTCTTTTTTTTTTATTTTTTTTTTATGCTTTATTCTAATTTATTTATTTTTTATTTTATTTTATTTTTTTTTTGGAGAAGACTCTTGAAAGTCCCTTGGACTGCAAGGAGATCCAACCAGTCCATTCTGAAGGAGATCAGCCCTGGGATTTCTTTGGAAGGAATGATGCTAAAGCTGAAGCTCCAGTACTTTGTCCACCTCATGCAAAGAGTTGACTCATTGGAAAAGACTCTGATGCTGGGAGGGATTGGGGGCAGGAGGAGAAGGGGACGACCGAGGAATAGATGGCTGGATGGCATCACTGACTCAATGGATGTGAGTTTGAGTGAAATCCGGGAGTTGGTGCTGAACAGGGAGACCTGGCGAGCTGCGATTCATGGGGTTGCAAAGAGTCAGACACGGCTGAGTGACTGAACTGAACTGAACTGGAAGAGCCATAGCGTTCACTCTACAGACCTTTGTCAGCAAAGTGATGTCTCTGCTTTTTAATCCGTTGTCTAGGTTTATCATAGCTTTTCTTCCAAGGAGCAAGCATCTTTTAATTTCATGGCTCCAGTCACCGTCCACAGTGATTCTGGAGCCCAAGAAAATAAAGTCTGTCACTGTTTCCTTTGTTTCCCCATCTATTTGCCATCAAGTGATGGGACCAGATGCCATGATCTTCGTTTTTTTGAATGTTGACTCTTAAGCATTGTTTTAAGCATACTGTTGTTCCATCTGGACCTAGGATGTTCACCTGGAACAGAACTGATCAAAACTCAATTTTTTCATCTAGAAACACGAGGATCAGCCCTCCCTTCCTTCCTCTCATCCAGACTCTTTCAACAAACATTTGTCCTTGAGCGGCTGCTGGTGCGACGCTCAAGAAAGCATGTGCTCATAAGTTTTAGGGTGGAAACAGAAAAACACCAAAACAAAACCAAAACAAGACCATAGTTTTAAAGACTGAGGTTGTAACTGATTCTCTGAAGAAAACAGAGAGGGCAAAGAATGCCTCTGTGGGATGTGAAATGGAAAGGGGATCCCTTTAGCTTTGCCCTTCATTGGCCGCCGAGTCACCTCTCTAGTGCTTCTGAAGTGTGTGTCAGTTGGTATAAGTAGCTGCCTCCCAGGTGACCTGGTGCCTACCTAGGCTGTGATGGGATGAGTTATACAGTCTCGGGTGAGGGTCCGTCCACCTGGTGGAGCAGGTGATACATCCCATCCTGGAGGGAATTAGAGGACCAAGAGACCTGAGCTTAGAGGGGATTGGGGCATGGAGGGCAGCGGGGTGGAGGGAGCGGTCTGGTACTGAGCTGGATGGGAAGGGGAGGGCAGAAGGGAGGCATTTCCAGCTGCCACTCAGCTGCCTCCCTGGGCTTGGTTGGCAACGTCTGCAGCCACCAGGGGGCAGTCAAGGCCAGGATTTGGGGAAGGTTCTGGTGGCTTATGCTGTCCCATGAGAAGGTTCAACAGGCTTCCCAGTGGTTCCGTGGTAAAGGACCCAGCTGCCAATGCAGGAGACTTGGGTTCAATCTCTGGGTCAGGAAGACCCCTGGAAAGGAAATGGCGCCCACTGCACTGTTCCTGCCTGGAAAAGCGCATGGACAGAGGATTCTGCTGGGTACAGTGCATGGGGCCCCTCAGCGCTAACACCACATGGCGCCTAAACAACAGCAGCACGTGAAGTGTCAACAGCTGCTTCTCCCAGATCCCTTTTTATGTCCCAACACATCTGCGCTGCAATAAACCATCTTCAGAAGTGATAACAAATGGCCAACGGCTCAGGCTCAGGTATCAGACTCAGAGCACTGCCGAGACAGGGTGGAGGAGAACATGAGGACTCTCCAAAGAGAGGGGGACAAGAAGGAGCTCCATGGGAGTTTGGGACAAGCAGAACAGACTCTTATCCATTGGATGGATAAACATCAAGGTCCTATGTACAGCACAGAAAATTGCATTCAATATCCTGTGATAAACCATGTCAGAAAAGAACATGAAGAAAGGATGTATACATGAGTATAACCAAATCACTGTCTTCTACAGCAGAATTAACACTGCGTTGTAAATCAACTGTACTTCAATACAATCTTCTGTTTCTCTTTTTCTTTTTCTTTTTGTCTGCACCTCGCAGGATGCAGGATCTTAGCTCCCAGTGATCACACCCTAGCACCATGCGGCGGAAGCTGAGAGAGGTAACCACAGGACCACCAGGGAAGTCCCTTCAATAACACTTTTTTAAAAAGAAGGAACTCAGGGATCATGGTTTCCACCTCTGCGTTTGACTCCTGGAATGTGGGACAGCGGGATCTTTGAGCCTTCGGGGCCCCAGTTCTCTCTTTGCGGATCAGCCCACAGGATATTCTGGGATTTCTCCTCCAGGAATCACGATGGCTTGTGGAAAGATTGGAAACCCAAGGTTCATTCCCCACATCCTGTCATGGACTTGGTCTGTCCTCACTCAACCCGTGAAAGAGTTAATTCACAGGATGTTGTGCTAACCAGGGAGGGAGAAGTATCTAGAACAAAGGGCCAGGTCAGAGAGGCTGAGCAGAGGGGGTGAGGAGGGCAGCAGCAGGAAGCAGATTTGCATGGGGGCCCCGCCCTCCTCTGGGGGAGGGGATAAGAGAGGTATGGGGACCAGGCCCAGGGCTGCGGGCTCAGAAGGCAGCATCTGGGGCGTCTCCACCATGGCCTAGGCTCTGCTCCTCATCACCATCCTCACTCAGGGCACAGGTGAGGCCTCCAGGGAAGGGACCCCGGGGACCTGACTCATCCCTGGTGTCTTTGTGCTCAGGGTGACCTGGGCCCGAGCAGGGAACTGACCACGTGTGTTTCTCCTCTTTGCAGGGTCCTGGGCCCAGTCTACCCTGACTCAGCCTGCCTCAGTGTCTGGAAATCTGGGACAGACGGTCACCATCTCCTGTGCTGGGACCAGCAATGACATCGGGAATAATAACTATGTTGAGTGGTACCAACAGCACCCGGGCTCAGCCCCCAAAACTCTGATATATTATGTCAACAAACGGCCCTCAGGGATCCCCGATCGGTTCTCCGGCTCCAAGTCCGGGAACACAGCCACCCTGACCATCTCTGGGCTCCAGGCAGAGGACGAGGTCGACTATTACTGCAGCTCATATAAGAGTGGTGGTACTGTGCACAGTGGTTCAAGTTCATGCGGAAGTGAGACCCAAACCCCCTGGGGTCACAGGCTCACGGTTGCTCTCACTCTGCTGGTAGTTCGTCTGCATCTGGTGTTGAGGCGTCAGCAGCTGAGTGGGCCCCTGAGGACCCTTCTGAGGGGTGAGGAGAAGAGGAGGGGGTGGTTTCATGGTTGTCCCTCCTCTTTAAGCCGCATCTGAGTGGGACCATGTCCCAACAAAATAGTCACGGCTTGTGAGGAAGCTGCCACGTGGGCCTGTGCTGATTCTCCATTGGGCCCTCACCCGTGATGCCCCCCTTTGCTTCTAGACCCACAGCTGCAATCAGCTCAGCAGGTTCCTAGGCGCATAGACACTGTGACCCACAGGAGGGACACTGCCGGGACCGATTGGTCTCCTATTTCATAGGCGGGACACACCTAGACCAAACGGGCAGGGGACAGGAAGGGTGGTGGTCAGCGGTGGGTGGAGCACACAGCTGGATCAGCTGGACTCACTGACCTGGGCTCCCTTCACACAGACTCTGCGTTTCCTGCTATCTGAAGCTGGCAGGGGTGGCAGAGGGTACAGGGGAGTCCCAGTGGTGTGGTTGACTAGTTGCTGGAAGTGGAGTCCAAAACTTGATCCTTCATGAAAGGTTATTGCTGAGCCATGAAAGTCGCTGGGATTGCTGGCCTCTGCAGGAGAAGAATTCGATCCGGGGCCAGTGACGAGGCTTGATTGCTCAGAGCTTTTCAGTTATAAAGTTTTATTAAAGTATAAAAGAGATAGAGAAAGCTTCTGACATAGCATCAGAAGCAGGCAGAAAGAGTGGCCACTTGCTAGATTTTAGCAAGAAGTTATGTACCTATGAGCAGGCTGCTAAAAGGAAATGTCTCAAAATCAGAGAGAGGCACCAGGCCCCTCAACCACAGCATGCATTTTGAGATAGTATTGGCACAAGGTAAGTCTCCCCAGGCCGTAAAACATTTGACGTGATTTAAAGAAAGCTAGATTTCCAAGCAAATACATAGTCTCATTCATATAGCGTAAGAAAACATTTGCATGAGTAAAACATACTGGTTTGTTGAGCCATTATGGTTCTGAGCCTTAGGGAGAATCAACTTGAAGAAAAACAAGAGTCTAGGGTAAATACAAGGCTTCCCTGGTCGCTCAGACAAGAGTGTCTGTCTACAATGCGGGAGACCCGGATTCTATCGCTGGGTTGGGAAGATGCCCTGGAGAAGGAAATGGCAATGCACTCCAGGAGTATTGCTTGGAAAATCCCATGGACAGAGGAATCTGGTAGGCTACAGGCCTTAGGGTCCCAAAGAGTCAGACACAACTGAGTGACTTCACTTTCACTTTCAGGGTAAATACATAGCTCATTAACATAACTTAAGCATTTCCATGAGAAACTGCACTGGTTAAGAAAATGCACTGGTTAGCTCAAGGTTTGAGAAAAGCTAAGTTCTTGTGGAACCAGGTGTCGTCATGGCAACACAGATTTGTAAAAGAAACCTGTTGTAATTCCGCATAGAGAAGGGAAAAAACCTGACACTCCTGGCTTGTTTCCTCCTGGCCCTTAAGAGAGAGAGAAACAAGGCCTGACACTTGCAGCCTGTTTCCTCCATTGGAGCCCCACAGCCTTCCTTCCTGTTACCCTCTCACTAGTGAGTGAACTAGAGGACCCAGACCTGTCTTCCAGGACCCAACACGTGAGGAGATTGTAAGGTTAGAGGAGATTTATGCTTTAAGACCTGCTACCCATGCTTGGAGGGGACTTCCCAGGTGGTGCAGTGCTAAAGAATCAACCTGCCCAGCAGGAGACCAGAGTTCAGTCCCTGGGTGGGGAAGATGCCCTGGAGAAGGAAATGGCAAGCCATTCCAGTATTCTTGCCTGGGAAATCCCATGGATAGAGGATCCTGGTGGGTCACAGTCCCTGGGATCACAAGAGAAGGACACAACTTAGCAATTGAACCACCGCCAAACTTCGACTTTGCCCCCAAACCTTCTAGGTCAAGTGAACAAAAGCCTAACTCAAGTCACAGTGCCTGGATCAGTTTCCAGCCTTGAGCCAGGCTGGTGGTGGTGGTGGTTTAGCTGCTGAGTCATGTCCTACTCTTGCAACCCCCTGGACTGTAGCCCTCCAGGCTCCTCTGTCCACTTGCCAAGACTGGAGAAAGCCCACTGTGCAATGAAGACTCGGTGCACTCAAAAAGAAATATAAATAAATAAATAAATTTTCTAAAAAAGAGCCAAAGGTACTTAAAAAAAAATGGCTGAACTGCCGGGAGCCAGCATGGGAGATCCCACCCATGAGAAGGACACGTGGAACAGAGCTGTTAAACAAGGCTTCAGGACTCAAGGGGTTCCTAGACCAGCTTGAGCATCTACCCCAACACCAGAATCTGTCTTACTATTTTGTGCCTTTCACCAACTCTCCTGACATTAACAAGGGGCTATCCCTGACCACCTCTCTCTGGAGAAAATCAACTTAGGGCTGTAGCTAATAAGTTTCCTGGACATGAGAGGAATACTTCCAATGAAACCCCCTCTGTTAGCATTCTAGCTTGCTTGGCAGGTTTCTCCAGACGCTTGCAGCTATGCATATGATTGTTCACAGCCTCCCAACTGCCAGAGGCTCGGGAAGCCTAAAACATAGAACTTTCAAAGAGTTAAAATTATTAGAGTAGTGCTGGTGTAGGATTTCATTATTGGGCCAATGCTTGTTGCTAAGTTCCCATATCTCTTATCCACTGTGCACCGGGGAGTGCATTAGTTAACATAGTTGGAAAGTAAGACAAACAAGTGTAGCCTTGAATTAACCACATCAGACCTTTGAGCTAATTGGTTCTTTCTTGTAACTCACTGCACCTTTGCTCCATGAGAAATGTAACTTGTTGAATACTTTCTGAGGCTGAAATAGATTAGAAATATAAAGAGAAAAAACATTTCAAGGGAAAATAAGTTTTCTGGTTGAGCAGCCTTTATCAAAAGTGGGTCATAAAAAGTTCACAGGCCTCCAAGGCCAGAAGATAATGTACACAATATTGTTTATGGGAAAGGTGTGCAGAAAAAATCCTGGTTTTGATAAAGACAAAACAGATGTAATGTTTGGGCTGACTCTGTATGACTTTGCATCTTTCCTTTCCCTCGATGTACAAGTTGAGGTATAAAAGTCCCTTTGAAAAATAAATAATGGGCCTCGCTCACCGAAGACGCTTGGTCACCCGGTGTTTTTCTTTCTTTCTCTCTTTCTTTCTTTCTCTCTCCCCCTCCCTCCCTCTTTTTTCAGGCTGATCCTTTGAACCACAGAGGCTCTCGGCGTTCACTTTCTTCCCTGAGCTTCTAAGAATTTGTTAGCTTTCTGTGTAAACCAAGGGATATCAGCCTCTTTCTCTCCTCTATTTGCTTATCTACAACAATCTTTCCTTATCTCTCTCTAAATCATTCACCAACGCTGTTTCTCCTTTGGGTTCCCCTGATTCCAGCGGGGGCTGAACCCTCGCTGAAGCTTATTTTAGAGGACATCAACCAGAGGCCCATAGTCAAGTCTATCAGGCCTGGAGTCTGGGGAAAGGAGACTTTCAGACTTTTGAGTAGCAGGGGGCACTGTGAGTCCCTGTCTCCGTTAGTGGGAGCTGGCCCAGCTGAGTCTCTTTTCATCTGACGCCATTCTCATTTCCCATAAGTGGTCCTCGTGCGTGCATCAGGAGCCATGAGGGCCCTGATGCCCGGGGACTGTGGGTGGCAGCCGAAGGAAAGCAGGCACGAAGCCTTCACCACCACCCACCACCCGCCCTTTTTCAGGCAGGGGTCCCCAGCTGGGAACCAGCCCGGGTGCAGGCAGGAAGCTGGGTGTCTGAGGGATGGGCCTGAGGGCCACTGCTCCCTGGAGAGACAGAGGGGAGTTCACGGGGCGGGAGGCCGGCCGCAGCCACGAGGTCCTCAGGAAGCAGCACGTGTAGAAGCATCACCAGCATGTCTTGGGCCACTGTCCCCTCTCGGGCCTCTGCATAGGTCAGGGCAGACGCCCTGGGCGGTGGGGAGGGCGCCTGGGCAGGGGGCCCTGTGGAGGAGGGGCCCTAACGGGGTTCCCATGGGCGTGTCCTTCTGTTCTCTTCAGCCGTCAGCTCCCAACCTGTGGGGACTCAAGACCCTTCCTTACACTGTCATCCAGGCCCACGGACACCCTCACCTGCATCCACCCCAGTCACTCTTTCCATCCATCCCTGGGGGCAGAGCAGCCTCACCATCGCTGAGGACAAGGCTGAGGACCTCTGTATAGTCTGGCCCCATGCACCAGCTTCACACTCACAGCTTCTCAGAGGGAGGCTGAATCAGCCTGGCATAGCCCAGTCCATCTTCCTCCCTGCCTGGTCCTTCCAGAGCCCAGAGCCTGGATCAGCTCCACAGACAGGGCGTCCCTTCCCCATAGGAAGAGCAGCTCCTTTCTCAGCTGACGGTGGGCAGAGCACACCAACGACAAAGACCAGATCAGAGGCTGAGCCAGTGATGACCTTCACAGGTCCGTCCAGCCATGCTGATCCAGCGTTTTCAAGCAAGACCTCTTTAACCTGAGACTTCAGAAGAATGGTTTTCAAGGTCCACCAGAAAGAACCTCTTCCTCCCCAAGGGAACTTGGCATTGTTATTACCTCTCTCAGCCCCTGCTGTTCCCGTCAAGGCCGCTCCCTAAATCCTGTGCTGCATGCACAGCAGAAAATCTGCAAATATCTGGGGAAGGCATGGATGGTCACCACGGTGACAGGAGACAGGGCTCAGGCCCAGAGGACCTTCAACCACCCAGCAGCAGAACCTCCTTGAAGGTCTTCAGGCCCCAGATAAAGTAGTGGAGGTCAAGGCTGGCCTCGACTGCCCGAGTCAGTCCTCCTCCGCTCCTCGGGCGCCATCCTGGGCCAGGCAGCTGCAAACACCCAGATGTATTACCCAGAAGCTCTCCTGTCCACTGCCTGACCTCATGTCACTCCTGCCCTTCAGATTCTTACCTCAGAGGCAATATCACACTGGCCCTGAGCTGCGTCTGAATCCCAGACCCCTCAGGCTGTGTCCATGTGTAGATGCTGTAAGTGACAAGGGCCACCAGGAACACCTGTTCTGTTTCTAAGTGCTGCCCCAGCCTTGAGAGCAAACACCCCAATTACACCAAAGGATTGTCGTCCTCTGAGACAAGGTCCAGGGAGGAACTGGCTTGCTACCTGGACAGCTATTGACCCACCATTTGTTGGCTGGATATGTTTCTCCTTCACATGAAAAAAGAAAATTCAGACCATCTCAGTGGTCTGCTCAGCAGGCCACTGTCCAAAGTCTCAGAGGTGCAAGAGGAAATTTCTGGGTGTCCTACAAAAACAGTGAATTTTCATACGAAGAAGATTTCCCTGGAGAATATTTGAATAACCATGTGACAACCTGGACCAGGGGTGCAGAAACCTCCTGCTTGACACAGAATTCCAGCGGCTGCAGGGGAATGTCCACATCAGAAATAGGAAAATTTCACATGTGAATTGCTTTGAAAAGAAAGGCAAAACTTTCCTCCAGGTATACCCCTGTCTAGCTTGAGAGCTGACATCTAATACGGGGATGGAAGCAAAATGAGGGGAAGTTGCCATCAACAATATGGAGAATTCAGTTCAGTTCAGTTCAGTCGCTCAGTCGGGTCCGACTCTTTGTGACCCCACAGACTGCAGCATGTTAGACCTCCCTGTCCATCACCAACTCCCGGAGTTTACCCAAACTCATGTCCATTCAGTCGGTGATGCCTTCCAGCCATTTCATCCTCTGTCGTCCCCTTCGCCTCCTGCCTTCAATCTTTCCCACCATCGGGGTCTTTTCCAATGAGTCAGTTCTTCGCATCAGGTGGGCAAAGTATTAGAGTTTCGGTTTCAGCATCAGTCCTTCCATTGAACACTCAGCACTGATCTCTTTAGGATGGACCGGTTGGATCTCCTTGCAGTCCGAGAGACTCTCAAGAGTCTTCTCCAGCACCACAGTTTGAAAGCATCAATTCTTTAGCACTCAGCCTTCCTTAGGGTGGAACTCTCATGTCTGTACATGACTACCGGAAAAGCCATAGCTTTGACTCTACAGACCTTTGTCAGCAATGTGATGTCTCTGCTTTTTAATCCGTTGTCTAGATTTATCATAGCTTTTCTTCCAAGGAGCAAGCATCTTTTAATTTCATGGCTGCAGTCACTGTCCACAGTGATTCTGGAGCCCAAGAAAATAACGTCTGTTACTGTTTCCTTTGTTTCCCCATCTATGTGCCATCAAGTGATGGGACCAGATGCCATGATCTTCGTTTTTTTGAATGTTGACTCTTAAGCATTGTTTTAAGCATACTGTTGTTCCATCTGGACCTAGGATGTTCACCCGGAACAGAGCTGATCAAAACTCAATTTCTTCATCTTGAAACAGGAAGCTCAGCCCTCCCCTCCTTCCTCTCATCTAGACTCATTCAAGAAACACTTGTCCTTGAGCGGCTGCTGGTGCGATGCTCAAGAAGGCATGTGCTCAAAAGTTTTAGGGTGGAAACAGAAAAACAGCAAAACAAAATCAAAACAAGACCATAGTTTTGAAGAGTGAGGTTGTAACTGATTCTTGAAGAAAACAGAGAGGGCAAAGAATGCCTCTGTGGGACGTGAACTGGAAAGGGGATCCCTTTAGCTTTGCCCTTCATCGGCCACGGAGTCACCGCTCTTGTGCTTCTGAAGTGTGTGTCACGGTATAAACAGCTGCCTCCCAGGTGACCTGGTGCCTAGGCTGTGGTGGGATGAGTTATACAGTCTGGAGTGAGGGTCTGTCCACCTGGTGGGGCAGGTGATACATCCCATCCTGGAGGGAGTTAGAGGACCAAGAGACCTGAGCTTAGAGGGGATTGGGGCAGGGAGGGCAGCGGGGTGGAGGGAGTGGTCTGGTACTGATCTGGATGGGAAGGGGAGGGCAGGAGGGAGGCATTTCCAGCTGCCACTCAGCTGCCTCCCTGGGCTTGGTTGGCAATGTCAGCAGCCACCAGGGGGCAGACAAGGCCAGGATTTGGGGAAGGTTCTGGTGGCTTATGCTGTCCCACGGGAAGGTTCAACAGGCTTCCCCAGGGGTTCTGTGGTGAATGACTCAGCTGCCAATGCAGGAGACTTGGGTTCAATCTCTGGGTCAGGAAGACCCCTGGAAAGGAAATGGCGCCCACTGCAGTGTTCCTGCCTGGAAAAGCGCATGGACAGAGGAGTCTGCTGGGTACAGTGCATGGGTCCCCACAGAGTTAACACCACAAGGCGCCTAAACAACAGCAGCAAGTGAAGTGTCAACAGCTGCTTCTCCCAGATCCCTTATTATGTCCCAACGCATCTGTGCTGCAATAAACTATCTTCAGAAGTGCTAACAAATGGCCAACGGCTCAGGCTCAGGTCTCAGACTCAGAGCACCACCGAGACAGGGTGGAGGAGAACATGAGGACTCTCCAAAGAGACGGGGACAAGAAGGAGCTCCATGGGAGTTTGGGACATGCAGAACAGACTCTTATCCATTGGATGGATAAACACCAATGTCTTATGTACAACACAGAGAATTGCATTCAACATCCTGTGATAAACCATATCGCAAAAGAACATGAAGAAAGAATGTCTACGTGAGTATAACCGAATCACTGTCTTCTACAGCAGAATTAACACTGAGTTGTAAATCAACTGTACTTCAATATAACCTTCTGTTTCTCTTTTTCTTTTTCTTTTAGGCTGTGCCTCGCAGGATGCAGGATCTTAGTTCCCAGTGATCACACCCCAGCCCCATGCGGTGGAAGCTCAGAGAGGTAACCACGGGACCACCATGGAAGTCCCTTCAATACCACTTTTTTAAAACAGAAGGAGCTCAGGGGTCATGGTTTCCAGCTCTGTGTTTGACTCCTGGATTGTGGGACAGCGGGATCTTTGAGCCTTCGGGGCCCCAGGTCTCTCTTTGCAGATCAGCCCACAGGACATTCTGGGATTTATCCTCCAGGAATCACGATGGCGTGTGGAAAGATAGGAAACCCCAGGTTCATTCCCTACATCCTGTCATGGACTTGGTCTGTCCTCACTCAACCCGTGAAAGAGTTAATTCTCAGGAAGTTCTGCTCTCCAGGGAAGGAGAAGTATCTAGAACAAAGGGCCAGGTCAGAGAGGGTGAGCAGAGGGGGTGAGGAGGGGC
>SJYQ01000271.1:4188-39331 GCA_006410935.1 Redunca redunca | reverse complement strand
TGGTACCAACAGCTCCCGGGCTCAGCCCCCAAAACTCTGATTTATCAAGTCAGTAAACGGCCCTCAGGGATCCCTGCTCGGTTCTCCGGCTCCAAGTCCGGGAACACAGCCACCCTGACCATCTCTGGGCTCCAGGCAGAGGACGAGGCCGACTATTTCTGCAGCTCACCTAAAAGTGGTGGTATTATGCACAGTGGTTCAAGTTCATGGGGAAGTGAGACCCAAACCCCCTGCGGTCAGAGGTTCCCGGTTGCTCAGACCCTGCTGGTAGTTCGTCTGCATCTGGTGTTGAGGCGTCAGCAGCTGAGGGGGCCCCTGAGGACCCTTCTGAGGGATGAGGAGAAGAGGAGGGGGTGGTTTCATGGTTGTTGTCCCTCCTCTTTAAGCTGCATCTGAGTGGGAGCATGACCCAAGAAAATAGTCACGGCTCGTGAGGAAGCTGCCACGTGGGCCTGTGCTGATTCTCCACTGGGCCCCCACCCGTGATGCCTCCCTTTGCTTCTAGACCAACAGCTACAATCAGCTCAGCAGGTTCCTAGGCGCATAGAGACTGTGACCCACAGGAGGGACACTGCCGGGACCGCTTGGTCTCCTATTTCATAGGCCGGAAACCCCTAGAGCAAACGGGCAGGGGACAGGAAGGGAGGTGGTCAGTGGTGGGTGGAGCACACAGCTGGATCAGCTGGACTCACTGACCTGGCCTCAGTGATGAGGCTTGATCGCTCAGAGCTTTTCAGTTATATAGTTTTATTAAAGTATAAAAGAGATAGAGAAAGCTTCTGACATAGACATCAGAAGCAGGCAGAAAGAGTGGCCACTTGCTAGTTTTTAGCAAGAAGTTATATACCTATGAGCAGGCTGCTAAAAGGAAATGTCTCAAAACTCAGAGAGTGGCACCAGGGCCCTCAACCACAACATGCATTTTGAGATAGTATTGGCACAAGGTAAGTCACCCCAGGCCATAAAACATTTGAGGTGATTCTTAAAGAAAGCTAGGTTTCCAGGCAAATACATAGTCTCATTCATATAGCTTAAGAAAACATTTGCATGAGTAAAACATACTGGTTTGTTGAGCCATTATGGTTCTGAGCCTTAGGCAGAATCAACTTGAAGAAAAACAAGAGTCTAAGGTAAACACAAGGCTTCCCTGGTGGCTCAGACAAGAGTGTCTGTCTAGAATTCGGGAGACCCGGGTTCCATCCCTGAGTCGGGAAGATCCCCTGGAGAAGGAAATGGCAATGCACTCCAGGACTATTGCTTGGAAAATCCCATGGAGAGAGGAGCCTGGTAGGCTACAGGCCATGGTGTCCCAAAGAGTCAGACACAACTGAGTGACCTCACTTTCACTTTCAGGGTAAATACATAGTTCATTAACATAACTTAAGCATTTCCGTAAGAATCTGCACTGGTTAAGAAAATGCACTGGTTAGTTCAAGGTCTGAGAAAAGCTAATTCTGGTGAAACCAGGTGTCCTCATGGCAACACAGATTTGTAAAAGAAACCTGTTGTAATTCTGCATAGAGAAGAGAAAAAATGTGACACATGTAGTCTGTTTCCTCCTGGCCCTTAAGAGAGAGAGAAAAAACGCCTGACACTTGAAGCCTGTTTCCTCCATTTGGAGCCCCACAGCTTTCCTTCCTGTTACCCTCTCACTAGTGAGTGAAATAGAGGACCCAGACCTGTCTTCCAGGACCCAACACGTAAGGAGATTGTAAGGTTAGAGGAGATTTGTGCTTTAAGACCTGCTACCCACGCTTGGAGGGGACTTCCCAGGTGGTGCAGTTCTAAAGAATCAACCTGCCCAGCAGGAGACCAGAGTTCAGTCCCTGGGTGGGGAAGATGCCCTGGAGAAGAAATGGCAAGCCAGTCCAGTATTCTTGCCTGGGATATCCCATGGATAGAGAAACCTGGTGGGCTACAGTCCATGGGGTCACAAGAGAAGGACACAACTTAGCAATTGAACCACCGCCAAACTTCGACTTTGCCCCCAAACCTTCTAGGTCAAGTGAACAAAAGCCTAACTCAAGTCACAGCGCCTGGATCAATTTCCAGCCGTGAGCCAGGTTGGTGGTAGTGGTGGTTTAGCTGCTGAGTCGTGTCCTACTCTTGCAACCTGGTGGACTGTAGCCCTCCAGGCTCCTCTGTCCACTTGCCAAGACTGGAGAAAGCCCACTCCACAATGAAGACTCGGTGCACTCAAAATGAAATATAAATAAATAAATACATTTTCTAAAACAGAGCCAAAAGTTCTTAAAAAAAAAAAAAGACTGAAGTGCCGGGAGCCAGCTCGGGAGATCCCACCCATGACAAGGTCACATGGAACAGAACTGTTAAGCAAGGCTTCAGGACTCAAGGGGCTCCCTAGACCAGCTCGAGCATCTACCCCAACACCAGAATCTGTCTGTCTTACTATTTTGTGCCTTTCACCAACTCTCCTGACATTAACAAGGAGCTATCCCTGACCACCTCTCTCTGGAGAAAATCAACTTAGGGCTCTAGCTAATAAGTCTCCTGGACATGGGAGGAATATTTCTAATGAAACGCCCTCTATTAGCATTCTAGCTTGCTTGGCAGGTTTCTCCAGACGCTTGCAGCTATGCATATGATTGTTCACAGCCTCCCAACTGTGAGAGGCTCGGGAAGCCTAAAACATAGAGCCTTTCAAAGAGTTAAAAGTTATTAGAGTAGTGCTGGTGTAGGATTTCATTATTGGGCCAATGCTTGTTGCTAAGTTCCCATATCTCTTATCCACTGTGCACCGGGGAGTGCATTAGTTAACATAGTTGGAAAGGAAGAAAAACAAGTGTAGCCTTGAATTAACCACATCAGACCTTTGAGCTAAATGGTTCTTTCTTGTAACTCACTTCACCTTTGCTCCGTGAGAAATGTAACTTGTTTAATACTTTCTGAGGCTGACATAGATTAGAAATATAAAGAGAAAAAATATTTCAAGGGAAAATAACTTTTCTGGTTGAGCAACCTTTATCAAAACAGGGTCATAAAAAGTTCACAGGTCTCCAAGGCCAGAAGATAATGTACACAATACTGTTTATGGGAAAGGTGTGCAGAAAAAATCCTGCTTTTGATAAAGACAAAACAGATGTAATGTTTGGGCTGACTCTGTATGACTTTGCATCTTTCCTTTCCCTCGATGTACAAGTTGAGGTATAAAAGTCCCTTTGAAAAATAAATAATGGGCCTCGCTCACCGAAGATGCTTGGTCACCCCGTGTTTTTCTTTCTTTCTCTCTTTCTTTCTTTCTCTCTCCCTCTCCCTCCCTCTCTTTTTCAGGCTGATCCTTTGAAACACAGAGGCTCTCGGCGTTCACTTTCTTGCCTGAGCTTCTAAGAATTTGTTAGCTTTCTGTGTAAACCAAGGTATACCAGCCTCTTTATCTCCTCTATTTGCTTATCTACAACATTCTTTCCTTATCTCTCTCTACATCATTTGCCAACGCCGTTTCTCCTTTGGGTTCCCCTGATTCCGGCGGGGGCTGGATCCTGGCACTGAAGCTTATTTTAGAGGACATCAACCAGAGGCTCATAGTCAAGTCTATCAGGCCTGGAGTCTGGGGAAAGGAGACTTTCAGACTTTTGAGTAGCAGGGGCACTGTGAGTCCCTGTCTCCGATAGTGGGAGCTAGCCCAGCTGAGTCTCTTTTCATCTGATGCCATTTTGATTCCCATAAGTGGTTCTCGTGCGTGCGTCAGGAGCCATGAGGGCCCTCATGCCCAGGGACTGTGGGTGACAGCCGAAGGAAAGCAGGCACGAAGCCCTCACCACCACCCACCACCCGCCCTTCATTGGGCAGTGGTACCCAGCTGGGAACCAGCCCGGGTGCAGGCAGGAAGCTGGGTGTCTGGGGGATGGGCCTGAGGGCCGCTCCTCCCTAGAGAGACAGAGGGGAGTTCACGGGGCGGGAGGCCGGCCGCAGCCACGAGGTCCTCAGGAAGCAGCACGTGTAGAAGCATCACCAGCATGTCTTGGGCCACTGTCCCCTCTCGGGCCTCTGCATAGGTCAGGGCAGACGCCCTGGGCGGTGGGGAGGGCGCCTGGGCAGGGGGCCTGTGGAGGAGGGGCCCTAACGGGGTTCCCATGGGCGTGTCCTTCTGTTCTCTTCAGCCGTCAGCTCCCAGCCTGTGGGGACTCAAGACCCTTCCTTACACTGTCATTCAATCCCCCGGACACCCTCACCTGCATCCACCCCAGTCACTCTTTCCATCCATCCCTGGGGGCAGAGCAGCCTCACCATCGCTGAGGACAAGGCTGAGGACCTCTGTATAGTCTGGTCCCATGCACCTGCTTCACACTCACAGTTTCTCAGAGGGAGGCTGAATCAGCCTGGCATAGCCCAGTCCATCTTCCTCCCTGCCTGGTCCTTCCAGAGCTCAGAGCCTGGATCAGCTCCACAGACAGGGCGTCCCTTCCCCATAGGAAGAGCAGCTCCTTTCTCAGCTGACGGTGGGCAGAGCACACCAACGACAAAGACCAGATCAGAGGCTGAGCCAGTGATGACCTTCACAGGTCCGTCCAGCCATGCTGATCCAGCGTTTTCAAGCAAGACCTCTTTACCCTGAGACTTCAGAAGAATGGTTTTCAAGGTCCACCAGAAACAACCTCTTCCTCCCCAAGGGAACTTGACATTGTTATTCCCTCTCTCAGCCCCTGCCATTCCCATCAAGGCCGCTCTCTAAATCCTGTGCTACACACAGCAGAAAATCTGCAGATATCTGGGGAAGGCATGGGTGGTCACCACGGTGACAGGAGACAGAGCTCAAGCCCAGAGGACCTTCAACCACACAGCAGCTGAACCTCCTTGAAGGTCTTCAGGCCCCAGATAAAGTAGTGAAAGTCAAGGCTGGCCTCAACCCACCCGTGTCAATCCTTCTCTGCTCTTCAGGCACCATCCTGGGCCAGGCAGCTGCAAACACCCAGATATATTACCCAGAAGCTCCCCTATGCCAATGCCTGATCACACATCACTCCTGCCCTTCGAATTCTTACCTCAGAGGCAATATCACACTGGCCTTGAGCTGCGTCTGAATCCCAGACCCCTCAGGCTGTGTCCATGTGTAGGTGCTGTAAGTGACAAGGGCCACCAGGAACACCTGTTCTGTTTCTAAGTGCTGCCCCAGCCTTGAGAGCAAACACCCCAATTGCACCAAAGGCTTGACGTCCTCTGAGACAAGGTCCGGGGAGGAACTGGCTTGCTACCTGGACAGCTATTGACCCACCATTTGTTGGCTGGATATGTTTCTCCTTCACATGAAAAAAGAATATTCAGACCATCTCAGTGGTCTGCTCAGCAGGCCACTGTCCAATGTCTTAGAGGTGCAAGAGGAAATTTCTGGGTGTCCTACAAAAACAGTGAAGTTTCATACAAAGAAGATTTCCCTGGAGAATATTTGAATAACCATGTGACAACCTGGACCAGGGGTTCAGAAACCTCCTGCTTGACACAGAATTCCAGTGGCTGCAGGGGAATGTCCACATCAGAAATAGAAAAATGTCACCTGTGAATTGCTTTGAAAAGAAAAGGCAAAACTTTCCTCCATGTACACCCCTGTCTAGCTTGAGAGCTGACATCTAATACGAGGATGGAAGCAAAATGAGGGGAAGTTGCCATCAACAATATGGAGAATTCAGTTCAGTTCAGTTCAGTCGCTCAGTCGGGTCCGACTGTTTGTGACCACACGGACTGCAGCACGCCAGACCTCCCTGTCCATCACCGACTCCCGGAGTTTACCCAAACTCATGTCCATTGAGTCGGTGATGCCTTCCAGCCATTTCATCCTCTGTCGTCCCCTTCGCCTCCTGCCTTCAATCTTTCCCACCATCGGGGTCTTTTCCAATGAGTCAGTTCTTCGCATCAGGTGGGCAAAGTATCAGAGATTCAGTTTCAGCATCAGTCCTTCCATTGAACACTCAGCACTGATCTCTTTAGGATGGACTAGTTGAATCTCCTTGCAGTCTGAGAGACTCTCAAGAGTCTTCTCCAGCATCACAGTTTGAAAGCATCAATTCTTTAGCACTCAGCCTTCCTTAGGGTGGAACTCTCATGTCTGTACATGACTACGGGAAAAGCCATAGCTTTGACTCTACAGACCTTTGTCAGCAAAGTGATGTCTCTGCTTTTTAATCCGTTGTCTAGGTTTATCATAGCTTTTCTTCCAAGGAGCAAGCATCTTTTAATTTCATGGCTGCAGTCACTGTCCACAGTGATTCTGGAGTCCAAGAAAATAAAGTCTGTCACTGTTTCCTTTGTTTCCCCATCTATTTGCCATCAAGTGATGGGACCAGATGCCATGATCTTCGTTTTTTGAATGTTGACTCTTAAGCATTGTTTTAAGCATACTGTTGTTCCATCTGGACCTAGGATGTTCACCTGGAACAGAGCTGATCAAAACTCAGTTTCTTCATCTTGAAACAGGAAGCTCAGCCCTCCCCTCCTTCCTCTCATTCAGACTCATTCAACAAACATTTGTCCTTGAGCGGCTGCTGGTGCGATGCTCAAGAAGGCATGTGCTCATAAGTTTTAGGGTGGAAACAGAAAAACACCAAAACAAAATCAAAACAAGACCATGGTTTTAAAGAGTGAGGTTGTAACTGATTCTCTGAAGAAAACAGAGAGGGCAAAGAATGCCTCTGTGGGACGTGAACTGGAAAGGAGATACCTTTAGCTTTGCCCTTCATTGGCCGCAGAGTCACCTCTCTAGTGCTTCTGAAATGTGTGTCAGTCGGTATAAACAGCTGCCTCCCAGGTGACCTGGTCCCTAGGCTGTGCTGGGATGAGTTATACAGTCTCAGGTGAGGGTCCGTCCACCTGGTGGGGCAGGTGATACACCCCATCCTGGAGGGAGTTAGAGGACCAAGAGACATGAGCTTAGAGCGGATTGGGTCAGAGAGGACAGCGGGGTAGAGGGAGGAGTCTGGTACTGCTCTGGATGGGAAGGGGAGGGTAGGAGGGAGGCATTTCCAGCTGCCACTCAGCTGCCTCCCTGGCTTGGTTGGCAACGTCTGCAGCCACCAGGGGGCAGTCAAGGCCAGGATTTGGGGAAGGTTCTGGTGGCTTATACTGTCCCACGGGAAGGTTCAACAGGCTACCCCAGGGGTTCGGTGGTGAAGGACCCAGCTGCCAATGCAGGAGACTTGGGTTCAATCTCTGGGTCAGGAAGACCCCTGGAAAGGGAAATGGTGCCCACTGAAGTGTTCCTGCCTGGAAAAGAGCATGGACAGAGGAGTCTGCTGGGTACAGTGCATGGGGCCAAAAGAGTTAACACCACACGGCACCTAACAACAGCAGCAAGTGAAGTGTCAACAGCTGCTTCTCCCAGATCCCTTTTTATGTCCCAACGCATCTGCACTCCAATAAACCATCTTCAGAAGTGTTAACAAATGGCCAACGACTCAGGCTCGGGTCTCATACTGAGAGCATCACCGAGAGAGGGTGGAGGGGAACATGAGGACTCTCCAAAGAGAGGGGGACAAGAAGGAGCTGCGTGTTGAGGAGGGACATTTTGGGAGTTTGGGACAAGCAGAACAGACTCTTATCCATTGCATGGATAAACATCAAGGTCCTATGTACAGCACAGGGAATTGCATTCAACATCCTGTGATAAACCATGTTGGAAAAGGACATGAAGAAAGGATGTCTACGTGAGTATAACCGAATCACTGTCTTCTACAGCAGAATTAACACTGCATTGTAAATCAACTGTAATTCAGTATAATCTTCTATTTTCTCTTTTTCTTTTTCTTTTAGGCTGTGCCTCGCAGGATGCAGGATCTTACCTCCCAGTGATCACACTCGAGCCCCATGTGGCGGAACCTCAGAGAGGTAACCACAGGACCACCAGGGAAGTCCCTTCAATAACACTTTTTTAAAACAGAAGGCGCTCAGGGGTCATGGTTTCTAGCTCTGCGTTTGACTCCTGGAACGTGGGACAGCTGGATCTTTGAGCCGTCGGTCCCCAGTTTTCTTTTGTAGATCTGCCCTCAGGACATTCTGGGATTTCTCCTCCAGGAATCACGATGGCTTGTGGAACGATTGGAAACCCCAGGTTCATTCCCCACATCCTGTCATGGACTTGGTCTGTCCTCACTCAACCCGTGAAAGAGTTAATTCTCAGGAAGTTGTGCTAACCAGGGAGGGAGAAGTATCTAGAACAAAGGGCCAGGTCAGAGAGGGTGAGCAGAGGGGGTGAGGAGGGCAGCAGCAGGAAGCAGATTTGCATGGGGCCCCGCCCTCCTCTGGGGGAGGGGATAAGAGAGGTATGGGGACCAGGCCCAGGGCTGCGGGCTCAGAAGGCAGCATCTGGGGCGTCTCCACCATGGCCTGGGCTCTGCTCCTCATCTCCATCCTCACTCAGGGCACAGGTGAGGCCTCCAGGGAAGGGGCCCCGGGGACCTGACTCATCCCTGGTGTCTTTGTGCTCAGGGTGACCTGGGCCCCAGCAGGGAACTGACCACGTGTGTTTCTCCTCTTTGCAGGGTCCTGGGCCCAGTCTACCCTGACTCAGCCTGCCTCAGTGTCTGGGAATCTGGGAGAGACGGTCACCATCTCCTGTGCTGGGACCAGCAGTGATATTGGGGGTTATAACTATGTTGGCTGGTACCAACAGCTCCCGGGCTCAGCCCCCAAAACTCTGATTTATCAAGTCAGTAAACGGCCCTCAGGGATCCCTGCTCGGTTCTCCGGCTCCAAGTCCGGGAACACAGCCACCCTGACCATCTCTGGGCTCCAGGCAGAGGACGAGGCCGACTATTTCTGCAGCTCATATAAAAGTGGTGGTACTCAGCACAGTGGTTCAAGTTCATGGGGAAGTGAGACCCAAACCCCCCTGGGGTCACAGGCTCCCTGTTGCTCTCACTCTCCTGGAAGTTCGTCTGCATCTGGTGTTGAGGCGTCAGCAGCTGAGCGGGCCCCTGAGGACCCTTCTGAGGGATGAGGAGAAGAGGAGGTGGTGGTTTCATGGTTGTCCCTCCTCTTTAAGCCGCATCTGAGTGGGAGCATGTCCCAACAAAATAGTCACGGCACGTGAGGAAGCTGCAAATTGGGCCTGTGCTGATTCTCCGTTGGGCCCTCACCCGTGATCCCCCCCTTTGTTTCTAGACCCACAGCTGCAATCAGCTCAGCAGGTTACTAGGCGCATAGAGACTGTGACCCACAGGAGGGACACTGCCCGGACCGCTTGGTCTCCTATTTCATAGGCCAGACACCCCTAGACCAAACGGTCAGGGGACAGGAAGGGTGGTGGTCAGCGCTGGGTGGAGCACACAGCTGGATCAGCTGGACTCACTGACCTGGGGTCCCTTCTCACAGACTCTGCGTTTCCTGCTACCTGCAGCTGGCAGGGGTGGCAGAGGGTACAGGGGAGTCCCAGTGGTGTGGTTGACTAGTTGCTGGAAGCAGAGTCCAAAACGTGATCCTTCATGAAAGGTTATTGCTGAGCCATGAAAGACGCTGGGATTGCTGGCCTCTGGAGGAGAGGAATTCGATCCGGGGCCAGTGACGAGGCTTCATTGCTCAGAGCTTTTCAGTTATAAAGTTTTATTAAAGTATAAAAGAGATAGAGAAAGCTTCTGACATAGACATCAGAAGCAGGCAGAAAGAGTGGCCCCTTGCTAGTTTTTAGCAAGAAGTTATATACCTATGAGCAGGCTGCTAAAAGGAAATGTCTCAAAATCAGAGAGAGGCACCAGGGCCCTCAACCACAGCATGCATTTTGAGATAGTATTGGCACAAGGTAAGTCTCCCCAGGCCATAAAACATTTGACGTGATTTAAAGAAAACTAGATTTCCAAGCAAATACATAATCTCATTCATATAGCGTAAGAAAACATTTGCATGAATAAAACATACTGGTTTGTTGAGCCATTATGGTTCTGAGCCTTAGGCAGAATCAACTTGAAGAAAAACAAGAGTCTAGGGTAAATACAAGGCTTCCCTGCTCGCTCAGACAAGAGTGTCTGTCTACAGTCGGGGAGACCTGGGTTCCATCCCTGGGTTGGGAAGATCCCCTGGAGAAGGAAATGGCAATCCACTCCAGGACTATTGCTTGGAAAATCCCATGGACAGAGGAATCTGGTAGGCTACAGGCCTTAGGGTCCCAAAGAGTCAGACACGACTGAGTGACTTCAGTTTCACTTTCAGAGTAAATACATAGCTCATTAACATAACTTAAGCATTTCCATAAGAAACTGCACTGGTTAAGAAAATGCACTGGTTAGCTCAAGGTTTGAGAAAAGCTAAGTTCTTGTGGAACCAGGTGTCGTCATGGCAACACAGATTTGTAAAAGAAACCTGTTGTAATTCCCCATGGAGAAGGGAAAAAACCTGACACTCCTGGTTTGTTTCCTCCTGGCCCTTAAGAGAGAGAGAAACAACGCTGACACTTGCAGCCTGTTTCCTCCATTTGGAGCCCCACAGCCTTCCTTCCTGTTACCCTCTCACTAGTGAGTGATATAGAGGACCCAGACCTGTCTTCCAGGACCCAACACGTAAGGAGATTGTAAGGTTAGAGGAGATTTATGGTAAGACCTGCTACCCACGCTTGGAGGGGACTTCCCAGGTGGTGCAGTGCTAAAGAATCAACCTGCCCAGCAGGAGACCGGAGTTCAGTCCCTGGATGGGGAAGATGCCCTGGAGAAGGGAATGGCAAAGCCAGTCCAGTATTCTTGCCAGGGAAATCCCATGGAGAGAGGATCCTGGTGGGTCACAGTCCCTGGGGTCACAAGAGAAGGACACAACTTAGCAATTGAACCACCGCCAAACTTCGACTTTGCCCCCAAACCTTCTAGGTCAAGTGAACAAAAGCCTAACTCAAGTCACAGCGCCTGGATCAATTTCCAGCCGTGAGCCAGGCTGGTGGTGGTGGTGGTTTAGCTGCTGAGTCGTGTCCTACTCTTGCAACCCGGTGGACTGTAGCCCTCCAGGCTCCTCTGCCCACTTGCCAAGACTGGAGAAAGCCCACTGTGCAATGAAGACTCGGTGCACTCAAAAAGAAATATAAATAAATAAATACATTTTCTAAAAAAGAGCCAAAGGTATTAAAAAAAAAAAAGACTCAAGTGCCAGGAGCCAGCTCGGGAGATCCCACCCATGACAAGGTCACATGGAACAGAACTGTTAAGCAAGGCTTCAGGACTCAACGGGCTCCCTACACCAGCTCGAGCATCTACCCCAACACCAGAATCTGTCTGTCTTACTATTTTGTGCCTTTCACCAACTCTCCTGACATTAACAAGGGGCTATCCCTGACCACCTCTCTCTGGAGAAAATCAACTTAGGGCTCTAGCTAATAAGTCTCCTGGACATGGGAGGAATATTTCTAATGAAACCCCCTCTGTTAGCATTCTAGCTTGCTTGGCAGGTTTCTCCAGACGCTTGCAGCTATGCATATGATTGTTCACAGCCTCCCAACTGTGAGAGGCTCGGGAAGCCTAAAACATAGAGCCTTTCAAAGAGTTAAAAGTTATTAGAGTAGTGCTGGTGTAGGATTTCATTATTGGGCCAATGCTTGTTGCTAAGTTCCCATATCTCTTATCCACTGTGCACCGGGGAGTGCATTAGTTAACATAGTTGCAAAGAAAGGAAAACAAGTGTAGCCTTGAATTAACCACCTCAGACCTTTGAGCTAAATGGTTCTTTCTTGTAACTCACTGCACCTTTGCTCCGTGAGAAATGTAACTTGTTTAATACTGTGTGAGGCTGACATAAATTAGAAATATAAAGAGAAAAAATATTTCAAGGGAAAATAAGTTTTCTGGTTGAGTAGCCTTTATCAAAAGAGGGTCATAAAACGTTCACAGGCCTCCAAGGCCAGAAGATAATGTACACAATATTGTTTATGGGAAAGGTCTGCAGAAAAAATCATGGTTTTGAAAAAGATAAAACAGATGTAATGTTTGGGTTGACCCTGTATGACTTTGCATCTTTCCTTTCCCTCGATGTACAATTGAGGTATAAAACTCCTTTGAAAAATAAATAATGGGCCTCAATCACTGAAGACACTTGGTCACCCTGTGTTTTTCTTTCTTTCTCTCTTTCTTTCTTTCTTTCTCTCTCCCTCTCCCTCCCTCTCTTTTTCAGGCTGATGCCTTGGAACACAGAGGCTCTCTGCGTTCACTTTCCTGCCTGAGCTTCTAAGAATTTGTTAGCTTTCTGTGTAAACCAAGGGATATCAGCCTCTTTCTCTCCTCTATTTGCTTATCTACAACAATCTTTCCTTATCTCCCTACATCATTCGCCAACGCCCTTTCTCCTTCAGCTTCCCCTGATTCCGGCGGGGGCTGGACCCTCGCTGAAGCTTATTTTAGAGGACATCAACCAGAGGCTCATGGTCAAGTCTATCAGGCCTGGAGTCTGGGGAAAGGAGGCTTTCAGACTTTTGAGTAGCAGGGGTCACTGAGTCCCTGTCTCCGATAGTGGGAGCTGGCCCAGCTGAGTCTCTTTTCATCTGACACCATTCTCATTTCCCATAAGTGGTCCTCATGGGTGCGTTAAGAGCCAAGAGGGCCCTCATGCCCCGGGACTGTGGGTGACAGCCGAAGGAAAGCAGGCACGAAGCCCTCACCACCACCCCCCACCCGCCCTTCGTCGGGCAGGGGTCCCCAGCTGGGAACCAGCCCGGGTGCAGGCAGGAAGCTGGGTGTCTGGGGGATGGGCCTGAGGGCCGCTCCTCCCTGGAGAGACAGAGGGGAGTTCACGGGGCGGGAGGCCGGCAGCAGCCACGAGTCCTCAGGAAGCAGCACGTGTAGAAGGATCCACCAGCATGTCCTGGGCCACTGTCCCCCTCACGGGCCTCTNCCCACCCGCCCTTCGTCGGGCAGGGGTCCCCAGCTGGGAACCAGCCCGGGTGCAGGCAGGAAGCTGGGTGTCTGGGGGATGGGCCTGAGGGCCGCTCCTCCCTGGAGAGACAGAGGGGAGTTCACGGGGCGGGAGGCCGGCAGCAGCCACGAGTCCTCAGGAAGCAGCACGTGTAGAAGGATCACCAGCATGTCCTGGGCCACTGTCCCCCTCACGGGCCTCTGCACAGGTCAGGGCAGACGCCCTGGGCGGTGGGGAGGGCGCCTGGGCAAGGGGCGAAGTGGAGGAGGGGCCCTAACGGGGTGTCCATGGGCATCTCCTTCTGTTCTCTTCGGCTGTCAGCTCCCAACCTGTGGGGACTCAAGACCCTTCCTTACACTGTCATCCAGGCCCACGGACACCCTCACCTGCATCCACCCCAGTCACTCTTTCCATCCATCCCTGGGGGCAGAGCAGCCTCACCATCGCTGAGGACAAGGCTGAGGACCTCTGTATAGTCTGGTCCCATGCACCTGCTTCACACTCACAGCTTCTCAGAGGGAGGCTGAATCAGCCTGGCATAGCCCAGTCCATCTTCCTTCCCGCCTGGTCCTTCCAGAGCCCAGAGCCTGGATCAAGTCCCAGACAGAAGAACAGCTCCTTTCTCTGCTGACCATGGGCAGAGCACACCGGGGGCAAAGACCAGATCAGAGGCTGAGCCAGTGATGACTTTCACAGGTCCGTCCAGCCATGCTGATCCAGCGTTTTCAAGCAAGACCTCTTTAACCTGAGACTTCAGAAGAATGGTTTTCAAGGTCCACCAGAAAGAACCTCTTCCTCCCCAAGGGAACTTGGCATTGTTATTCCCTCTCTCAGCCCCTGCCGTTCCCGTCAAGGCCACCCCCTAAATCCTGTGCTGCACACACAGCAGAAAATCTGCAGATATCTGGGGAAGGCATGGATGGTCACCCCGGTGACAGGAGACAGGGCTCAGGCCCAGAGGACCGTCAGCCACACGCAGCAGCTGAACCTCCGTGAAGGTCTTCAGGCCCCAGATAAAGTAGTGGAGGTCAAGGCTGGCCTCGACCGCCCGAGTCAGTCCTGCTCCGCTCCTCGGGTGCCGTCCTGGGCCAGGCAGCTACAAACACCCAGCTGTATTACCCAGAAGCTCCCCCATCCACTGCCTGACCACATGTCACTCCTGCCCTTCGAATTCTTACCTCAGAGGCAATATCACACTGGCCTTGAGCTGCGTCTGAATCCCAGAGCCCTAAGGCTGTGTCCATGCGTAGGTGCTGTAAGTGACAAGGGCCACCAGGAACACCTGTTCTGTTTCAAAGTGCTGCCCCAGCCTTGAGAGCAAACACCCCAATTACACCAAGGCTTGGCTTCCTCTGAGACAAGGTCTGGGGAGGAACTGGCTTGCTACCTGGACAGCTATTGACCCACCATTTGTTGGCTGGATATGTTTCTCCCTCCCGTAAAAAAAGAAAATCCAGACCATCTCAGTGGTCTGCTCAGCAGGCCACTGTCCAAAACCTGAGAGGTGCAAGAGGAAATTTCTGGGTGTCCTACAAAAACAGTGAATTTTCATACAAAGAAGATTTCCCTGGAGAATATTTGAATAACCATGTGACAACCTGGACCAGGGGTGCAGAAACCTCCTGCTTGACACAGAATTCCAGCGGCTGCAGGGGAATGTCCACATCAGAAATAGGAAAATGTCACCTGTGAATTGCTTTGAAAAGAAAAGGCAAAACTTTCCTCCAGGTACACCCCTCTTTAGCTTCAGAGCTGACATCTAATATGGAGGATGGAAGCAATATGAGGGGAAATTTCCATCAAAAATATTGACAATTCAGTTCAGTTCAGTCGCTCAGTCTGGTCCGACTCTCAGTCTGCTGCGACCCCACGGACTGCAGCACGCCAGGCCTCCTTGTCCATCACCAACTCCCGGAGTTTACCCAAACTCATGTCCATTGAGTCGGTGATGCCATCCAGCCATCTCGTCCTCTGTCATCCCCTTCTCCTGCCTTCAATCTTTCCCAGCATCAGGGTCTTTTCCAACGAGTCAGTTCTTCGCATCAGGTTGACAAAGTATTAGAGTTTCAGTTTCAGCATCAGTCCTTCCAATGAACACTCAAGACTGATCTCCTTTAGGATGGACTGGTTGGATCTCCTTGCAGTCTGAGAGACTCTCAAGAGTCTTCTCCAGCACCACAGTTTGAAAGCATCAATTCTTCAGCACTCAGCCTTCTTTAGGGTCCAACTCTCATGTCTGTACCTGACTACTGGAAAAGCCATAGCTTTGACTATACAGACCTTTGTCAGCAAAGTGATGTCTCGGCTTTTTAATCCGTCGTCTAGGTTTATCATAGCTTTTCTTCCAAGGAGCAAGGATCTTTTAATTTCATGGCTGTAGTCACCGTCCACAGTGATTCTGGAACCAAGGAAAATGAAGTCTGTCACTGTTTCCTTTGTTCCCCCATGTATTTGCCATGAAGTGATGGGACCAGATGCCATGATCTTCGTTTTTTTGAATGTTGACTCTTAAGCATTGTTTTAAGCATACTGTTGTTCCATGTGGACCTAGGACGTTCACCTGGAACAGAGCTGATCAAAACTCAGTTTTTTCATCTTGAAACATGAGGCTCAGCCCTCCCCTCCTTCCTCTCATCCAGACTCATTCAACAAACATTTGTCCTTGAGCAGCTGCTGGTGCGATGCTCAACAAGGCATGTGCTCATAAGTTTTAGGGTGGAAACAGGAAAACAGCAAAACCAAACCAAACCAAGACCATGGTTTTAAAGGGTGAGGTTATAACTGATTCTCTGAAGAAAACAGAGAAGGCAAAGAATGCCTCTGTGGGACGTGAACTGGAAATGGAATCTGCCAGGAGCCAGCGTGAGGAACTCCGCCCATGGCAAAGGTCACGAGGAAGGAGGCTTGGCATAAGCAAAGGCGTGATCGAGCCTCAGGAAACCCCCTGTTCCCGAGCATCTACCCCAAAAGCAGAGTCTGTTTTATGCTCTCTCCTACACCTCTGACTTTACGGGGGGCTCTCCCCCATAACCATTTCTCTCGGAGAAGGAGTTAACGTGCAGCTTCAAGGCAATAAAAATTCCTGGGCGTGACAAGAGTGCTTCAGCTTAGGACTCCTCTGAAGGTTATCTAGCCCACCTGTATAGGTTCGTCCGGCCACATGTGATTGTTTACAACCTCCCAACCTGAGAGGCACGAGATGTTTCAGACTTACTAAAGGCAAATTCTTTTAGGGAGTTGGAAATTATTAGTAGAGTGGGTTGGTTAAGAATTATATTGGTGAAGGGTTTTTCATTTGTTGTGTCAATAATTGCTGCTAATTCCCTGTCCTGGGTGTGACAAGGGTGTCTCAGGTCAAACCTCTCTGCTGACAGACTAGCTTGTGTGACAGGATTTTCCATACTCCTGCCACTAAAACATGATTGTTTACTACCTCTCAACCATAAACAGCACAGAGAGTTTTGGAGTATTTTAAAGTCTTCATTAGCATAGGGCTTTTCTCATTGTCAAGTCAATGATTGCCACCAGGCCTACATATCCTTAGGCACCTGGGAATATATTAATCAATGTAGTTGGAATATAGAAAAAGAAACATAGTAGTTTCTAAGGTTAGCAATACTAGACTTTTTGACTTAATGAATTTTCTCTTTTGTAATAGATCACTGTACTTTGTTATGAATCACTGTGTCCTTGCTATGTAAAAATGTAACTTTATCACTATCTTAAGACTAAATAGATCTTAAGGGGAACATTGGTGAAGGGATTCTCACTTGTTGGGTTGATGTTTGCTGGTAAATCTCCATGTTCCCTGCCCTTATAATGAATATAACTAGCATATAGGGGAAATAAGTATTAACCTTTAAGCATATAGGAGAAATAAGTATTAACCTTTAAGATTAATCATGTTAACCTTGGGTTAAATAAATTACTTTCTTGATTGTAACTCACTACACCCTCACCTTATAGGAATGTAACTTTATTTGGAGGGTGGTGCTGGTATAAGAAAAAACACCCTTGGAAGAAATAAGATTTTTTGGTTACCAGAAAGAAAGGATTATAAAATCTCAGGTCTCATGGCCAGAAGATGATGTAATATCCCTAAGACCTTTTTTTTTTATACATTTAGGTGAAGCACCTGATTTGATAAAGGTCAGGACTGCTGACCCCCGCGTGACTCTCTATTCATCCCTATGTGTAACAAAAGATATATAAGCAAACCCCAAAATAAAGAAATCAGATCAGTTTCTAGAAAGACTGATTCCTCCATGTCGTTTCTTTCTTGCTCCCATTTTTCTGGCTGAATTCCCATCTGGAGCATGGATGCCATTCCATGTAAACCAAGTTATTCAGCCTCTTTTACTCCACTAATTTTCCTACTACACTATCCGTTTCTAATCTCTCTATATATCTGTGATTAAATATGTATTTTTCCAGAGACGCCAACGCTGTCCCCACCTTCGAAATTCCCTGGATCCACGGGGGCTGGACCCCGGCAAGAATCCCTTTAGCTATGCCCTTCATTGGCCACGCAGTCACCTCTCTTGTGCTTCTGAAATGTGTGTTACTCGGTATAAACAGCTGCCTCCCAGGTGACCTGGTGCCTAGGCTGTGCTGGGATGAGTCATACAGTCTCGGGTGAGGGTCCGTCCACCTGATGGGGCAGGTGATACATCCCATCCTGGAGGGAGTTAAAGGACAAGGTGACAGGAGCTTAGAGGGGATTGGGGCAGGGAGGGCAACGGGCTGGAGGGAGTGGTCTGGTACTGAGCTGGATGGGAAGGGGAGGGCAGGAGGGAAGCATTTCCAGCTGCCACTCAGCTGCCTCCCTGGCTTGGTTGGCAACGTCTGCAGCCACCAGGGGGCAGTCAAGGCCAGGATTTGGGGAAGGTTCTGGTGGCTTACACTGTCCCACGAGAAGGTTCAACAGGCTTCCCAGTGGAAAGGACCCGGCGGCCAATGCAAGAGACTTGGGTTCAATCTCTGGGTCAGGAAGACCCCTGGAAAGGGAAATGGCGCCCACTGCAGTGTTCCTGCCTGGAAAAGCGCCTGGGCAGAAGAGTCTGCTGGGTACAGTGCATGGGGCCCCTCAGCGCTAACACCACATGGCGCCTAAACAACAGCAGCAAGTGAAGTGTCAACAGCTGCTTCTCCCAGATCCCCTTTTATGTCCCAACGCATCTGCACTCCAATAAACCATCTTCAGAAGTGCTAACAAATGGCCAACGGCTCAGGCTCGGGTCTCATACTCAGAGCATCACCGAGAGAGGGTGGAGGGGAACATGAGGACTCTCCAAAGAGAGGGGGACAAGAAGGAGCTGCGTGTTGAGGAGGGACATTTTGGGAGTTTGGGTCAAGCAGAACAGACTCTTATCCATTGGATGGATAAACACCAAGGTCCTATGTACAACACAGGGAATTGCATTCAACATCCTGTGATAAACCATGTCGGAAAGAAAGTGAAGAAAGGATGTATACGTGAGTATAACTGAATCACTGTCTTCTACAGAACAATTAACACTGCATTGTAAATCAACTGTACTTCAATATAATCTTCTGTTTTTTTCTTTTACTTTTTCTTTTTGTCTGTGCCTCACATTGTGCAAGATCTTAGATCCCAGTGATCACACCCCAGCCCCATGCGGCGGAAGCTGAGAGAGGTAACCACAGGACCACCAGGGAAGTCCCTTCAATAACACTTTTTTAAAACAGAAGGAGCTCAGGTGTCATGGTTTCCAGCTCTACGATTGACTCCTGGAACGTGGGACAGCGGGATCTTTGAGCCTTCGGGGCCCCAGGTCTCTCTTTGCGGATCTGCCCTCAGGACATTCTGGGATTTCTCCTCCAGGAACCACGATGGCTTGTGGAAAGCTAGGAAACCCCAGGTTCATTCCCTACATCCTGTCATGGACTTGGTCTGTCCTCACTCAACCTGTGAAAGAGTTAATTCTCAGGACGTTCTCCTCTCCATGGAGGGAGAAGTATCTAGAACAAAGGGCCAGGTCAGAGAGGCTGAGCAGAGGGGGTGAGGAGGGCAGCAGCAGGAAGCAGATTTGCATGGGGCCCCGCCCTCCTCTGGGGGAGTGGATAAGAGAGGGATGGGGACCAGGCCCAGGGCTGCGGGCTCAGAAGGCAGCATCTGGGGCGTCTCCACCATGGCCTGGGCTCTGCTCCTCATCTCCATCCTCACTCAGGGCACAGGTGAGGCCTCCAGGGAAGGGGCCCCGGGGACCTGACTCATCCCTGGTGTCTTTGTGCTCAGGGTGACCTGGGCCCCAGCAGGGAACTGACCACAGTGTTTTTCTCCTCTTTGCAGGGTCCTGGGCCCAGTCTACCCTGACTCAGCCTGCCTCAGTGTCTAGAAATCTGGGAGAGACGGTCACCATCTCCTGTGCTGGGACGAGCAGTGATATTGGGGGTTATAACTATGTTGGCTGGTACCAACAGCTCCCGGGCTCAGCCCCCAAAACTCTGATTTATCAAGTCAGTAAACGGCCCTCAGGGATCCCTGCTCGGTTCTCCGGCTCCAAGTCCGGGAACACAGCCACCCTGACCATCTCTGGGCTCCAGGCAGAGGACGAGGCCGACTATTTCTGCAGCTCATATAAAAGTGGTGGTACTCAGCACAGTGCTTCAAGTTCATGGGGAAGTGAGACCCAAACCCCCCTGGGGTCAGAGGCTCCCGGTTGCTCAGACCCTGCTGGTAGTTCGTCTGTATCTGGTGTTGAGGCGTCAGCAGCTGAGAGGGCCCCTGAGGACCCTTCTGAGGGATGAGGAGAAGAGGAGGGGATGGTTTCATGGTTGTTGTCCCTCCTCTTTAAGCTGCATCTGAGTGGGAGCATGACCCAAGAAAATAGTCATGGCTCGTGAGGAAGCTGCCACGTGGGCCTGTGCTGATTCTCCACTGGGCCCCCACCCGTGATGCCCCCCTTTGCTTCTAGACTAACAGCTGCAATCAGCTCAGCACGTTCCTAGGTGCATAGAGACTGTGACCCACAGGAGGAACACTGTCCTTGCAGAACCGCTCGGTTCTCCTATTTCATGGGGCCGGAAACCCCGAGACCAAATGGGCAGGGGCCAGGACAGGAGGTGGCCAGCGGTGGGTGGAGCACACAGCTGGATCAGCTGGACTCACTCACCTGGGGTCCCTTCTCACAGACTCTGCGTTTCATGCCGCCTGCAGCTGGCAGGGGTGGCAGAGGGTACAGGGGAGTCCCAGTGGTGTGGTTGACTAGTTGCTGGAAGCGGAGTCCAAAACGTGATCCTTCGTGAAAGGTTGTTGCTGAGCCATGAAAGACGCTGGGAATGCTGGCCTCCGGAGGAGAGGAATTCGATCCTGGGACAGTGAGAAGCCTTGATCGCTCAGAGCTTTTGAGTAATAAAGTTTTATTTAAAGTATAAAAGAAATAAGGAAAGCGTCTGACATAGACTTCAGAAGCAGGCAGAAAGAGTGGCCCCTTGCTAGTTTTTAGCAAGAAGTTATATACCTATGAGCAGGCTGCTGAAAGGAAATGTCTCAAAACTCAGAGAGTGGCACCAGGGCCCTCAACCACAACATGCATTTTGAGATAATATTGGCACAAGGTAAGTCTCCCCAGGCCATAAAACATTTGACGTGATTCTTAAAGAAAGCTAGGTTTCCAAGCAAATGCATAGTCTCATTCATATAGCTTAAGAGAACATTTGCATGAGTAAAACATACTGGTTTGATGAGCCATTATTGTTCTGAGCCTTAGGCAGAATCAACTTGAAGAAACACATGAGTCTAGGGTAAATACAAGGCTTCCCTGGTCGCTCAGACAGGAACGTGTCTGTCTACAATGTGGGAGACCCGGGTTCGATCCCTGGGTTGGGAAGATCCCCTGGAGAAGGAAATGGCAATCCACTCCAGGACTATTGCTTCGAAAATCCCATGGACAGAAGAACCTGGTAGGCAACAGGCCATAGGGTCCCAAAGAGTCAGACACAACTGAGTGTCTTCACTTTCACTTTCAGGGTAAATACATAGTTCGTTAACACAAATTAAGAAAACCATTTCCATAAGGAAATGCACTGGTTAGCTCAACGTTTGAGAAAAGCTAAGTTCTGGTGGAACCTGGTGTCGTCATGGCAACACAGATTTGTAAAAGAAACCTGTTGTAATTCCGCAGAGAGAAGTGAAAAAACCTGACACTCCTGGCTTGTTTCCTCCTGGCCCTTAAGAGAGAGAGAAACAACGCCTGACACTTGCAGCCTGTTTCCTCCATTGGAGACCCACAGCCTTCCTTCCTGTTACCCTCTCACTAGTGAGTGAACTAGAGGACCCAGACCTGTCTGCCTGAACCCAAAGGGACTCAACACGTAAGGAGATTGTAAGGTCAGAGGAGATTTGTGCTTTAAGACCTGCTACCCATGCTTGGAGGGGGCTTCCCAGGAGGTTCAGTGCTGAAGAATCAACCTGCCCAGCAGGAGACCGGAGTTCAGACCCTGGATGGGGAAGATGCCCTGGAGAAGGGAATGGTAAGCCAGTCCAGTATTCTTGCCAGGGAAATCCCATGGATAGAGGACCCTGGTGGGTCACAGTCGATGGGGTCACAAGAGAAGGACACAACTTAGCAATTGAACCACCGCCAAATCCGACTTTGCCCCCAAACCTTCTAGGGCAAGTGAACAAAAGCCTAACTCAAGTCACAGCGCCTGGATCAATCTCCAGCCGAGAGCCAGGCTGGTGGTGGTGGTGCTTTAGCTGTTGAGTGTGTCCTACTCTTGCAACCCCCTGGACTGTAGCCCCCCAGGCCCCTCTGCCCGCTTGCCAAGACTGGAGATAGCCCACTGTGCAATGAAGACTCGGTGCACTCAAAAAGAAATATAAATAAATAAATAAATTTTCTAAAAAAGAGCCAAATACTTAAAACGAACAAACAAAAAAGACTAAAGTGCCGGGAGCCAGCACGGGAGATCCCACCCATGACAAGGTCGTGTGGAAGAGAACTGTTAAGCAAGGCTTCAGGACTCAGGACTCAAGGGGCTCCCTACACCAGCTACCCATCTACCACAACACCAGAATCTGTCTGTTTTACTATTTGGTGCCTTTCACCAACTCTCCTGACATTAACAAGGGGCTATCCCTGACCACCTTTCTCTGGAGAAAATCAACTTAGGGCTCTAGCTAATAAGTCTCCTGGACATGAGAAGAATATTTCTAATGATACCCTCTCTGTTAGCATTCTAGCTTGCTTGGCAGGTTTCTCCAGACGCTTGCAGCTATGCACATGATTGTTCACAGCCTCCCAACTGTGAGAGGCACGGGAAGCCTAAAACATAGAACCTTTCAAAGAGTTAAAAGTTATCAGAGTAGTGCTGGTGTAGGATTTCATTATTGGGCCAATGCTTGTTGCTAAGTTCCCATATCTCTTATCCACTGTGCTCCGGGGAGTGCATTAGTTAACATAGTGGAAAGTAAGAAAAACAAGTGTAGCCTTGAATTAACCGCATCAGACCTTTGAGCTAATTGGTTCTTTCTTGTAACTCACTGCACCTTTGCTCCGTGAGAAATGTAACTTTTTTAATACTGTCTGAGGCTGACATAGATTAGAAATATAAAGAGAAAAAAACATTTCAAGGGAAAATAAGTTTTCTGGTTGAGCAGCCGTTATCAAAAGAGGGTCATGAAATGTTCACAGGCCTCCAAGGCCAGAAGATAATGTACACAATATTGTTTATGGGAAAGGTGTTCAGAAAAAAATCCTGGTTTTGAAAAAGGCAAAACAGATGGAATGTTTGGGCTGACTCTGTATGACTTTGCATCTTTCCTTTCCCTCGATGTACAAGTTGAGGTATAAAAGTCCCTTTGAAAAGTAAATAATGGGCCTCACTCACCGAAGATGCTTGGTCACCCTGTGTTTTTCTTTTTTTTCTCTCTTTCTTTCTTTCTCTCTCCCTCTCCCTCCTTCTCTTTTTCAGGCTGATCCTTTGGAACACAGAGGCTCTCGGCGTTCACTTTCCTGAATGAGCTTCTAAGAATTTATCAGCTTTCTGTGTAAACCAAGGTATACCAGCCTCTTTATCTCCTCTATTTGCTTATCTACAACATTCTATCCTTATCTCTCTCTACATCATTCACCAACGCCTTTTCTCCTTCGGGTTCCCCTGATTCCGGCGGGGGCTGGATCCTGGCACTGAAGCTTATTTTAGAGGACATCAACCAGAGGCCCATGGTCAAGTCTATCAGGCCTGGAGTCTGGGGAAAGGAGACTTTCAGACTTCTGAGTAGCAGGGGCACTGTGAGTCCCTGTCTCCGATAGTGGGAGCTGGCCCAGCTCAGTCTCTTTTCATCTGACGCCATTCTCATTTCCCTAAAGTAGTCCTTGTGCATCCGTCAGGAGCCATGAGGGCCCTGATGCCCGGGGACTGTGGGTGACAGCCGAAGGAAAGCAGGCACGAAGCCCTCACCACCACCCACCACCCGCCCTTTGTCGGGCAGGGGTCCCCAGCTGGGAACCAGCCCGGGTGCAGGCAGGAAGCTGGGTGTCTGGGGGATGGGCCTGAGGGCCGCTCCTCCCTGGAGAGACAGAGGGGAGTTCACGGGGCGGAGGGCCGGCTGCAGCCACGAGGTCCTCAGGAAGCAGCACGTGTAGAAGCATCACCAGCATGTCTTGGGCCACTGTCCCCTCACGGGCCTCTGCACAGGTCAGGGCAGAGGCCCTAGGTGGTGGGGAGGGCGCCTGGGCAAAGGGCGAAGTGGAGGAGGAACCCTGACAGGGTGTCCGTGGGTGTCTCCTTCTGTTCTCTTCGGCCGTCAGCTCCCAGCCTGTGGGGATTCAAGACCCTTCCTTACACTGTCATCCAGGCCCACGGACACCCTCACCTGGATCCACCCCAGTCACTCTTTCCATCCATCCCTGGGGGCAGAGCAGCCTCACCATCGCTGGGGACAAGGCTGAGGACCTCTGTATAGTCTGGCCCCATGCACCTGCTTCACACTCACAGCTTCTCACAGGGAGGCTGAATCAGCCTGGCATAGCCCAGTCCATCTTCCTCCCCGCCTGGTCCTTCCAGAGCCCAGAGCCTGGATCAAGTCCCAGACAGAAGAACAGCTCCTTTCTCTGCTGACCGTGGGCAGAGCACACCGGGGGCAAAGACCAGATCAGAGGCTGAGCCAGTGATGACCTTCACAGGTCCGTCCAGCCATGCTGATCCAGCGTTTTCAAGCAAGACCTCTTTAACCTGAGACTTCAGGAGAATGGTTTTCAAGGTCCACCAGAAACAACCTCTTCCTCCCCCAGCGAGCTTGGCATTGTGATTTTCTCTCTCGGCTCCTGCCTATCCCAGCAAGGCTGCTCCCTAAATCCTGCTGCAAGCACAGCAGAAAAACTGCAGATATCTGGGGAAGGCATGGGTGGTCACCACGTTGACAGGAGACAGGGCTCAGGCCCAGAGGCCCTTCAACCACACAGCAGCTGAACCTCCTTGAAGGTCTTCATGCCCCAGATAAAGTAGTGAAGGTCAAGGCTGGCCTCGACCCACCCATGTCAATCCTGCTCCGCTCCTTGTGCACCATGCTGGGCCAGGCAGCTGCAAACACCCAGATGTATTACCCAGAAGCTCCCCTGTGCCACTGCCTGACCACATGTCACCCCTGCCTTTCGAATTCTACCTCAGAGGCAATATCACACTGGCCTTGAGCTGCGTCTGAATCCCAGAGCCTTCAGGCTGTGCCCGTGTGTAGGTGCTGTAAGTGACAAGGGCCACCAGGAACACCTGTTCAGTTTCTATGTGCTGCCCCAGCCTTGAGAGCAAACACCCCACTTGCACCAAAGGCTTGACGTCCTCTGAGACAAGGTCCGGGGAGGAACTGGCTTGCTCCCTGGATGGCTATTGACCCACCATTTGTTGGCTGTATATGTTTCTCCTTCACGTAAAAAAAGAAAATCCAGACCATCTCAGTGGTCTGCTCAGCAGGCCACTGTCCAAAACCTGAGAGGTGCAAGAGGAAATTTCTGGGTGTCCTACAAAAACAGTGAAGTTTCATATGAAGAAGATTTCTCTGGAGAATATTTGAATAACCATGTGACAAGCTGGACCAGGGGTGCAGAAACCTCCTGCTTGACACAGAATTCCAGCGGCTGCAGGGGAATGTCCACATCAGAAATAGGAAAATGTCACCTGTGAATTGCTTTGAATAGAAAAGGCAAAACTTTGCTCCAAGTACACCCTTGCCTAGCCTGAGAGCTGATGTCTAATATGGAGGATGGAGGTAAATGAGGGAAAATGGCCCTCAGAAATATTGACAATTCAGTTCAGTTCAGTTCAGTCGCTCAGTCTGGTCCGGCTCTTTGTGACCCCACGGACTGCAGCACGCCAGACCTCCCTGTCCATCACCAACTCCCGGAGTTTACCCAAACTCATGTCCATTGAGTCGGTGATGCCTTCAAGCCATTTCATCCTCTGTTGTCCCCTTCGCCTCCTGCCTTCAATCTTTGCCACCATCGGGGTCTTTTCCAATGAGTCAGTTCTTCGCATCTGGTGGGCAAAGCATTAGAGTTTCAGTTTCAGCATCAGTCCTTCCATTGAACACTCAGCACTGATCTCTTTAGGATGGACTGGTTGGATCTCCTTGCAGTCCGAGAGACTCTCAAGAGTTTTCTCCAGCACCACAGTTGGAAAGCATCAATTCTTTAGCACTCAGCCTTCCTTAGGGTGGAACTCTCATGTCTGTACATGACTACGGGAAAAGCCATAGCTTTGACTCTACAGACCTTTGTCAGCAAAGTGATGTCTCTGCTTTTTAATCCATTGTCTCGGTTTATCATAGCTTTTCTTCAAAGGAGCAAGCATCTTTTAATTTCATGGGTCCAGTCACCGACCACAGTGATTCTGGAGCCCAAGAAAATAAAGTCTGTCACTGTTTCCTTTGTTTCCCCATCTATGTGCCATCAAGTGATGGGACCAGATGCCATGATCTTCGTTTTTTTGAATGTTGACTCTTAAGCATTGTTTTAAGCATACTGTTGTTCCATCTGGACCTAGGATGTTCACCTGGAACAGAGCTGATCAAAACCCAATTTTTTCATTTGAAACAGGAAGCTCAGCCCTCCCTTCCTTCCTCTCATCCAGACTCATTCAACAAACATTTGTCCTTGAGTGGCTGCTGGTGCGATGCTCAAGAAGGCATGTGCTCATAAGTTTTAGGGTGGAAACAGAAAAACAGCAAAACAAAATCAAAACAAGACCATGGTTTTAAAGAGTGAGGTTGTAACTGATTCTCTGAAGAAAACAGAGAGGGCAAAGAATGCCTCTGGGGGACGTTAACAGGAAAGAGGATCCCTTTAGCTTTGCCCTTCATTGGCCATTCACCTCTCTTATGCTTCTGACGTGTGTGTCAGTTGGTATAAGCAGCTGCCTCCCAGGTGACCTGGTGCCTAGGCTGTGGTGGGATGAGTTATGCAGTCTTGGGTGAGGGTCCGTCCACCTGGTGGGGCAGGTGATACATCCCATCCTGGAGGGAGTTAGAGGACAAAGAGACATGAGCTTAGAGGGGATTGGGGCATGGAGGGCAGTGGGGTGGAGGGAGTGGTGTGGTACTGAGCTGGATGGGAAGGGGAGGGCAGGAGGGAGGCATTTCCAGCTGCCACTCAGCTGCCTTCCTGGGCTTGGTTGGCGACGTCTGCAGCCACCAGGGGGCAGTCAAGGCCAGGATTTGGGGAAGGTTCTGGTGGCTGATACTGTCCCACGGAAGGTTCACAGGCTTCCCAGTGGTTCAGTGGTGAAGGACCCAGCCGCCAATGCGGGAGACTTGGGTTCAACCTCTGGGTGAGGAAGACCCCTGGAAATGGCGCCCACTGAAGTGTTCCCGCCTGGAAAAGAGCATGGACAGAGGAGTCTGCTGGGTACAGTGCATGGGGCCCCTCAGCGCTAACACCACATGGCGCCTAAACAACAGCAGCGAGTGAAGTGTCAACAGCTGCTTCTCCCAGATCCCTTTTTATGTCCCAACGCATCTGCACTCCAATAAACCATCTTCAGAAGTGCTAACAAATGGCCATCGGCTCAGGCTCGGGTCTCATACTCAGAGCATCGCCAAGAGAGGATGGAGGGGAACATGAGGACTCTCCAAAGAGAGGGGGACAAGAAGGAGCTGCGTGTTGAGGAGGGACATTTTGGGAGTTTGGGACAAGCAGAACAGACTCTTATCCTTTGGATGGATAAACACCAAGGTCCTATGTACAGCACAGGGAATTGCATTCAACATCCTGTGATAAACCATGTCGAAAGAGAACATGAAGAAAGGATGTATACGTGAGTATAACCGAATCACTGTCTTCTACAGCAGAATTAACACTGCATTGTAAATCAACTGTAATTCAGTATAATCTTCTATTTTCTCTTTTTCTTTTTCTTTTTGACTGTGCCTCGCAGGATGCAGGATCTTAGCTCCCAGTGATCACACCCGAGCCCCATGTGGCGGAACCTCAGAGAGGTAACCACAGGACCAACAGGGAAGTCCCTTCAATAACACTTTTTTAAAACAGAAGGCGCTCAGGGGTCATGGTTTCTAGCTCTGCGTTTGACTTCTGGAATGTGGGACAGCTGGATCTTTGAGCCGTCGGTCCCCAATTTTCTTTTGCGGATCTGCCCTCAGGACATTCTGGGATTTCTCCTCCAGGAATCACAATGGCGTGTGGAAAGATTGGAAACCCCAGGTTCATTCCCCACATCCTGTCATGGACTTGGTCTGTCCTCACTCAACCCGTGAAAGAGCTAATTCTCAGGAAGTTCTCCTCTCCAGGGAGGGAGAAGCATCTAGAACAAAGGGCCAGGTCAGAGAGGGTGAGCAGAGGGGGTGAGGAGGGCAGCAGCAGGAAGCAGATTTGCATGGGCCCCGCCCTCCTCTGGGGGAGTGGATAAGAGAGGGATGGGGACCAGGCCCAGGGCTGCGGGCTCAGAAGCCAGCATCTGGGGCGTCTCCACCATGGCCTGGGCTCTGCTCCTCATCTCCATCCTCACTCAGGGCACAGGTGAGGCCTCCAGGGAAGGGACCCCGGGGACCCGACTCGTCCCTGGTGTCTTTGTGCTCAGGGCGACCTGGGCCCCAGCAGGGAACTGACCACAGTGTGTTTCTCCTCTTTGCAGGGTCCTGGGCCCAGTCTACCCTGACTCAGCCTGCCTCAGTGTCTGGGAATCTGGGAGAGACGGTCACCATCTCCTGTGCTGGGACCAGCAATGACATCGGGAATAATAACTATGTTGAGTGGTACCAACAGCTCCCGGGCTCAGCCCCCAAAACTCTGATATATTATGTCAACAAACGGCCCTCAGGGATCCCCGATCGGTTCTCCGGCTCCAAGTCTGGGAACACAGCCACCCTGACCATCTCTGGGCTCCAGGCAGAGGACGAGGCCAACTATTACTGCAGCTCAGCAAAAAGTGATTGGACTGTGCACAGTGGTTCAAGCTCATGGGGAAGTGAGACCCAAACCCCCCTGGGGTCACAGGCTCCCTGTTGCTCTGACTCTGCTGGAAGCTCGTCTGCATTTGGTGTGGAGGCGTCAGCAGCTGAGTGGGACCCTGAGGACCCTACTGAGGGATGAGGAGAAGAGGACCGGGGGGGGTTTCATGGTTGTCCCTCCTCTTTAAGCCGAATCTGAGTGGGAGCATGACCCAAGAAAATAGTCACGGCTCGTGAGGAAGCTGCCACGTGGGCCTGTGCTGATTCTCCACTGGGCCCCCACCCGTGATGCCCCCCTTTGCTTCTAGACCCACAGCTGCAATCAGCTCAGCAGGTTCCTAGGCGCATAGACACTGTGACCCACAGGAGGGCCACTGCCCTGCCGGAATTGCTTGGTTTTCCTACTTCTTGGGGCCGGAAACCCCTAGAGCAAACGGGCAGGGGACAGGAAGGGAGGTGGTCAGTGGTGGATGGAGCACACAGCTAGATCAGCTGGACTCACTGACCTGGGCTCCCTTCTCACAGACTCTGCGTTTCATGCCGCCTACAGCTGGCAGGGGTGGCAGAGGGTACAGGGGAGTCCCTGTGGTGTGGTCCTTCGTGAAAGGTTGTTGCTGAGCCTTGACAGACGCTGGGATTGCTGGCCTCCGGAAGAGAGGAATTCGTTCTGGGGCCAGTGACGAGGCTTGATCGCTCAGAGCTTTTCAGTTATAAGGTTTTATTAAAGTATAAAAGAGACAGAGAAAGCTTCTGACATAGACATCAGAAGCAGGCAGAAAGAGTGGCCCCTTGCTAGTTTTTAGCAAGACGTTATATACCTATGAGCAGGCTGCTAAAAGGAAATGTCTCAAAATCAGAGAGAGGCACCAGGCCCCTCAACCACAACATGCATTTTGAGATAGTATTGGCACAAGGTAAGTCACCCCAGGCCATAAAACATTTGAGGCGATTCTTAAATAAAGCAAGGTTTCCAGGCAAATACATAGTCTCGTTCATATAGCTTAAGAAAAAATTTGCATGAGTAAAACATACTGGTTTGTTGAGCCATTATGGTTCTGAGCGTTAGGCAGAATCAACTTGAAGAAGAACAAGAGTCTAGGGTAAATACAAGGCTTCCCTGGTGGCTCAGACAAGAGTGTCTGTCTACAATGCGGGAGACCCGGGTTCTATCCCTGGGTTGGGAAGATCCCCTGGAGAAGGAAATGGCAATCCACTCCAGGACTATTGCTTGGAAAATCCCATTGACAGAGGAATCTGGTAGGCAACAGGCCATAGGGTCCCAAAGAGTCAGACACGACTGAGTGACCTCACTTTCACTTTCAGGGTAAATACATAGTTTGTTAACATAAATTTAGAAAAGCATTCCCATAAGGAAAGGCACTGGTTAGCTCAAGGTTTGAGAAAAGCTAAGTTCTGGTGGAACCTGGTGTCGTCATGGCAACACAGATTTGTAAAAGAAACCTGTTGTAATTCCGCATGGAGAAGGGAAAAAACCTGACACTCCTGGTTTGTTTCCTCCTGGCCCTTAAGAGAGAGAGAAACAACGCCTGACACTTGCAGCCTGTTTCCTCCATTGGAGACCCACAACCTTCCTTCCTGTTACCCTCTCACTAGTGGGTGAACTAGAGGACCCAGACCTGTCTGCCTGAACACAAAGGGACTCAACACGTAAGGAGATTGTAAGGTCAGAGGAGATTTGTGCTTTAAGACCTGCTACCCACGCTTGGAGGGGGCTTCCCAGGTCGTGCAGTGCTAAAGAATCAACCTGCCCAGCAGGAGACCGGAGTTCAGTCCCTGGGTGGGGAAGATGCCATGGAGAAGGAAATGGCAAGCCAGTCCAGTATTCTTGCCAGGGAAATCCCATGGAGAGAGGATCCTGGTGGGCTACAGTCCATGGGGTCACAAGAGAAGGACACAACTTAGCAATTGAACCACAGCCAAATCCGACTTTGCCCCCAAACCTTCTAGGTCAAGTGAACAAAAGCCTAACTCAAGTCACAGCGCCTGGATCAATCTCCAGCCGAGAGCCAGGCTGGTGGTGGTGGTGGTTTAGCTGCTGAGTGTGTCCTACTCTTGCAACCCCTGGACTGTAGCCCTCCAGGCTCCTCTGCCCACTTGCCAAGACTGGAGAAAGCCCACTGTGCAATGAAGACTCGGTGCACTCAAAAAGAAATATAAATAAATAAATAAATTTTCTAAAAAAGAGCCAAAAGTACTTAAAACAAACAAACAAAAAAGACTGAAGTGCTGGGAGCCAGCACGGGAGATCCCACCCATGACAAGGTTATGTGGAAGAGAACTGTTAAGCAAGGCTTCAGGACTCAAGGGGCTCCCTAGACCAGCTCGAGCATCTTCCCCAAAACCAGAATCTGTCTGTCTTACTATTTGGTGCCTTTCACCAACTCTCCTAACATTAACAAGGGGCTATCCCTGACCACCTTTCTGGAGAAAATCAACTTAAGGCTCTAGCTAATAAGTCTCCTGGACATGAGAGGAATATTTCTAATGAAACCCCCTCTGTTAGCATTCTAGCTTGCTTGGCAGGTTTCTCCAGACGCTTGCAGCTATGCATATGATTGTTCACAGCCTCCCAAGTGTGAGAGGCTCGGGAAGCCTAAAACATAGAGCCTTTCAAAGAGTTAAAAGTTATTAGAGTAGTGCTGGTGTCGGATTTCATTATTGGGCCAATGCTTGTTGCTAAGTTCCCATATCTCTTATCCACTGTGCACCGGGGAGTGCATTAGTTAACATAGTTGGAAAGTAAGAAAAACAAGTGTAGCCTTGAATTAACCACGTCAGAGCTTTGGGCTAATTGGTTCTTTCTTGTAACTCACTGCACCTTTGCTCCATGAGAAATGTAACTTTTTTAATACTGTCTGAGGCTGACATAGATTAGAAATATAAAGAGAAAAAACATTTCAAGGGAAAATAAGTTTTCTGGTTGAGCAGCCTTTATCAAAAGAGGGTCATGAAATGTTCACAGGCCTCCAAGGCCAGAAGATAATGTACACAATACTGTTTATGGGAAAGGTGTGCAGAAAAAAATCCTGGTTTTGATAAAGACAAAACAGATGTAATGTGTGGGCTGACTCTGTATGACTTTGCATCTTTCCTTTCCCTCGATGTACAAGTTGAGGTATAAAAGTCCCTTTGAAAAATAAATAATGGGCCTCGCTCACCTAAGAGGCTTGGTCACCCCGTATTTTTCTTTTTATTCTCTCTTTCTTTCTTTCTCTCTCCCTCTCCCTCCCTCTCTTTTTTAGGCTCATCCCTTGGAACACAGAGGCTCTCTGCATTCACTTTCTTGCCTGAGCTTCTAAGAATTTATTAGCTTTCTGTGTAAACCAAGGGATATCAGCCTCTTTCTCTCCTCTATTTGCTTATCTACAACATTCTTTCCTTAACTCTCTCTACATCATTCGCCAACGCTGCTTCTCCTTCAGATTCCCCTGATTCTGGCGGGGGCTGGACCCTGGCTGAAGCATATTTTAGAGGACATCAACCAGAGGCCCATGGTCAAGTCTATGAGGCCTGGAGTCTGGGGAAAGGAGACTTTCAGACTTCTGAGTAGCAGGGGGCACTGTGAGTCCCTGTCTCCGTTAGTGGGAGCTGGCCCAGCTGAGTCTCTTTTCATCTGACGCCATTCTCATTTCCCTAAAGTAGTCCTCGTGCATCCGTCAGGAGCCATGAAGGCCCTCATGCCCGGGGACTGTGGGTGACAGCCGAAGGAAAGCAGGCACGAAGCCCTCACCACCACCCCCCACCCGCCCTTTGTCTGGCAGGGGTCCCCAGCTGGGAACCAGCCCGGGTGCAGGCAGGAAGCTGGGTGTCTGGGGGATGGGCCTGAGGGCCGCTCCTCCCTGGAGAGACAGAGGGGAGTTCACGGGGCAGAGGGCCGGCCGCAGCCACGAGTCCTCAGGAAGCAGCACGTGTAGAAGCATCACCAGCATGTCCTGGGCCACTGTCCCCTTCACGGGCCTCTGAACAGGTCAGGGCAGATGCCCTGGGCGGTGGGGAGGGCGCCTGGGCAAGGGGCGAGGTGGAGGAGGGGCCTTAACAGGGTGTCCATGGGCGTCTCCTTCTGTTCTCTTCGGCCGTCAGCTCCCAACCTGTGGGGACTCAAGACCCTTCCTTACACTGTCATCCAGGCCCACAGACACCCTCACCTGGATCCACCCCAGTCACTCTTTCCATCCATCCCTGGGGGCAGAGCAGCCTCACTATCGCTGGGGACAAGGCTGAGGACCTCTGTATAGTCTGGCCCCATGCACCTGCTTCACACTCACAGCTTCTCACAGGGAGGCTGAATCAGCCTGGCATAGCCCAGTCCATCTTCCTCCCCACCTGGTCCTTCCAGAGGCCAGAGCCTGGATCAGCTCCACAGACAGAAGAACAGCTCCTTTCTCAGCTGATCGTGGGCAGAGCACACCGGGGGCAAAGACCAGATCAGAGGCTGAGCCAGTGATGACCTTCACAGGTCCGTCCAGCCATGCTGATCCAGCGTTTACAGGCAAGACCTGCTTAACCTGAGACTTCAGGAGAATGCTTTTCAAGGTCCACCAGAAAGACCTGTTCCTCCCCAAGGGAACTTGGCATTGTTATTTGCTCTCTCAGCCCCTGCCTGTGCCCGTCAAGGCTGCTCCCTAAATCCTGTGCTGCACGCACAGCAGTAAATCTGCAGATATCTGGGGATGGCATCGATGGTTACCACGGTGACAGTAGACAGAGCTCAGGCCCAGAGGACCTTCAGCCACATGCAGCAGCTGAACCTCCCTGAAGGTCTTCAGGCCCCGATAAAGTAGTGAAGGTCAAGGCTGGCCTCAACCCACCCGTGTCAATCCTGCTCTGCTCCTCGGGCACCATCCTGGGCCAGGCAGCTGCAAACACCCAGATATATTACCCAGAATTCCCTCGTGCCACTGCCTGACCACATGTCACTCCAGCCATTTGAATTCTTACCTCAGAGGCAATATCACACTGGCCTTGAGCTGCGTCTGAATCCCAGACCCCTCAGGCTGTGTCCATGTGTAGGTGCTGTAAGTGACAAGGGCCACCAGGAATACCTGTTCTGTTTCAAAGTGCTGCCCCAGCCTTGAGAGCAAACACCTCGATTACACCAAAGGATTGTCTTCCTCTGAGACAAGGTCCGGGGAGGAACTGGCTTGCTACCTGGACAGCTATTGACCCACCATTTGTTGGCTGGATATGTTTCTCCTTCACATGAAAAAAGAAAATTCAGACCATCTCAGTGGTCTGCTCAGCAGGCCACTGTCCAAAGTCTGAGAGGTGCAAGAGGAAATTTCTGGGTGTCCTACAAAAACAGTGAATTTTCATACAAAGAAGATTTCCCTGGAGAATATTTGAATAACCATGTGACAACCTGGACCAGGGGTTCAGAATCCTCCTGCTTGACACAGAATTCCAGCGGCTGCAGGGGAATGTCCACATCAGAAATAGAAAAATGTCACCTGTGAATTGCTTTGAAAAGAAAAGGCAGAACTTTCCTCCAGGTACACCCTTGCCTAGCCTGAGAGCTGATGTCTTATATGGAGGATGGAGGCAAAATGAGGGAAAATGGCCATCAGAAATATTGACAATTGAGTTCAGTTCAGTTCAGTTCAGTCACTCAGTCAGGTCCGACTCTTTGCAACCCCATGGACTGTAGCACGCCAGACCTCCCTGTCCATCACCAACTCCTGGAGTTTACCCAAACTCATGTCCATTGAGTCGGTGATTTCATCCAGCCATCTTGTCCTCTGTCATCCCTTTCTCCTCCTGCCCCCAGTCCCTCCCAGCATCAGGTTCTTTTCCAATGAGTCAGTTCTTCACATCAGGTGGGCAAAGTATTGGAGTTTCAATTTCAGCATCAGTCCTTCCAATGAACACTCAGGACTGATCTCCTTTAGGTTGGACTGGTTGGATCTCTTTGCAGTCCAAGAGACTCTCAAGAGTGTTCTCCAACACCACAGTTCAAAAGCATCAATTCTTCGGCACTCAGCTTTCTTTATAGACCAACTCTCACATCAAGTGGCCAAAATATTGAAGCTTCAGCATCAGTCTTTCCAATGAATAGTCACGGTTGATTTCCTTTAGGATTGACCGGTTTGATCTCCTTGCTGTCCAAGGGATTGTCAAAAGCCTTCTCCAACACCACAGTTTGAAAGCATCAGTTCTTTGGCGCTCAGCCTTCTCTGTATTCCAGCTCTCAGATCCTTACATGACCACTGGAAAAACTGTAACTCCAACTATGTGGACCTCTGTCGGCAATGTGAAGTCTCTGCTTTTTAATATGCTGTCTAGGTTTGTCATAGCTTTCCTTCCAAGAAGCAAGTGTCTTTTAATGTCATGGTGCAGTCACCATTCACAGTGATTTCAGAGCCCAAGAAAATAAAGTCTCTCATGTTATCATGTTTCCCCCATCTATTTGCCTGAAGTGTTGGGAGTGAATGTCAGGATGTAGTATTTTTAATGTTGAGTGTCAAGCCAGCTTTTTCACTCTCCTCTTTCACTCTCATTAAGAAGCCCTTTATTTCCTCTTCACTTTCTGCCATTAGAGAGGTATCATCTGAATATCTGAGGTTGTTGATATTTCTCCCAGAAATCTTGATTCCAGCTTGTGCTTCATCGAGCCCAGCAATTTGCATGATGTCCTCTGCATGTAAGTTAAATAAGCAGAGTGGCAATATACACTTCTAATGAGCTCCTTTCCCAGTTTGGAACCAGTCCATTGCTCCCTGTCTGGTTCTAACTGTTGCTGCTTGACCTCGGGTGACCTGACTCTGGGTTGACACTGGCCTCTCTCACCTTCTTCTCTACTCCTCTTCCCCCGAGCCCTCCCTCTCTCTGGCCCCTCACCCTCCCGCCCTCCCTCCCGTCCCGCTGCCTCTTCAC
>SJYQ01000270.1:113432-151146 GCA_006410935.1 Redunca redunca | reverse complement strand
GTGTGTGTGTGTGAGTGTGTGTGTGAGTGTGTGTGAGTGCGTGTGTGTGGACAGTGGGCCCGACACCTGGCAGTCGCCGGGGGCCGTGCTGGATTGCTGCGCCAGTGGTAAAGAATCTGCCTGTCAGTGCAGCAGATGCAGGAGACTGGGGCTCCACCGCTGGGGGGGAAGATGGCCTGGACAGAGGAGCCCGTGGGCCACAGTCCACGGGGCCGCAAGGAGAGGGATACGATTGAGCGAGGAACACACACACAGTGCCCCCAGCGCACGCCGGGTCCCAGGCAGACGGACGTGCCCACGCTCCTGCTCACAAACCATCCCGGGGCTCGGCTCCTGCCGAGATGCTCTTCAGGGGCGACAGCGAGCAGCGACGTTCCGGGAGCGTGACAGAGCATCTCCCCCGTCTCTGGGAACCCTTCCTCCTGGGTCTCCCCCAGCCCTGGGGGCAGATGCCGCACAGCCAGCCTTCGCCAGCACCTCCTCGGCCCCGGGTCACTCTCTGCAGGCAGAACCCCCAGGCTACCCAAGACCACGTCTTCTGTGCACACCTTCCTGGTGGTGCACCCTGCACTCTCCCTCAGTGAGTGCACGCCTGGACCCCTGAATACAGCCGTCCCCCCGGAGCACGCTCAGCCCCCAGACCCTCTCAGACAAGCCGCACACCCAGAGGCCGCAGCCCTGCCAGCGGCATGGAGCCAGCTCCGCCCAGCTCTCCTCATCTGCCGGGAACACGTCTCCACCCAGAACCTGGTCCAGCCTCTTGATCACTTGATCTCCGCCGTTTCCTCAGAGAGGCTAACCCTGAGCTCCTTCCTCCCGTGGCTCTGTCCCACTTCGCGTGCTGCTTATTGGAAAGCGTGCCGTCGGTTCGTTTACTGCTTTCGGGCCATGGCCCACCTCACCCCCCACTGAGCGTGAGCACAGGCTGGACTCAGAGGCCCTCGTGCCTGGAACCGCGTTCGGTGCAGGGAAGGGCGACCGGTTAGCACAGGAGGTGAATTCACTTCTCCGTCAGAGTGCTCTGTTTCACAGACTTACCGAGACGCAGACTCCCTGATGTATTACTGTTTGGCCTCGGTGATGGGTCCCCTTGGTGAGAATCTCCTTCCACGTGGGTCTCGGATACAGCGATTCCCCACTGAACTTTCATTTCTGACCCGGAGAGTCCAGTGAGCGTCCCTGGGTTCTCCATCAGCTTCCAGCCGTGGACAGCGACAGGAATTTGGAGGAACACTCCGGCCCCTGTAGTGCAAACTTCCAGGTGCCAGGGTCTCAGGGGTGAATCCTCCCTGCACAGGGCCCAGGGCAGTCAGCCAGGCGTGGAGCTGAGGCCCTACCAGCGCAGAGACCTTCCGGTCCGGTCATCATGGACGCTCTGAGGGCCAGCTTTCTCCCGGGGCCTCAGTTCTAAGTGCAGACAGGGCCTGAGACCTCAGCCCCGTGCTGGGGCTCACCCAGAGCCCCGGGCCCCTTTCCAGCTCAGATGCCCACGGTGGCCCCTGTGTCACTCCTGCTTGAATGCTGTCCTGGGTGCGGGCCCCGGCACCCTCTCTCCTGCCCTGGAGGTCAGCACTGTGTCCATAACCAGCCGATGCAGCCTCTTACCTAGTGTGTGTCTGGAAGCCCCCAGCCTCCGTCTGGACCAGGAGACCTCCACCTGCGCTTCTCCTCCGCGCCGCGCTCACCCTGCGTCCTGGGGACTCTGCGTCCTGCACTCTGCTTCTGTGGTTGCTCAGATGCTCAGCTGTGTCCGACTCTTTGCGACCCCACGGCCTGCAGCACGCCAGGCCTCCCTGACCTTCACCATCTTCCGGAGTTCACTCAAACCCATGTCCATTGAGTCGGTGATGCCATCCAACCATCTCATCCTCTGTCGTCCCCTTCTCCTCCTGCCTTCAATCTGTCCCGGCGTCAGGGTCTTTTCAAATGAGTCGGCTCTTCTCATCATGTGGCCAGAGTTTTGGAGGTTCAGCTTCAGCATCAGTCCTTCCAATGAACATTCAGTTGATTTCCTTTAGGATGGACTCTGGTTTACGGCCTCTGTTCACGCACCTGCTCCTCAGAGTTGCTCCAAAGCACCAGGCACGCTGCCAGGCACCCAGACCGCATATAATCCTGGTTCTTAAATTAAAGAGTGACTTTCAATATTTTGGTCACCAACAGCGGGTGTGCTGGCTGGCTGCGCCTCCTGCCCTCCCCAGAGGCCAGTTCATGCTTCAGGAGCGAGGGAGCCCCTCCTGCAGCAGAGGAGTGGGAGGGTGAGCACTGGGTCAAGAGAGGGCACTCCGGTGGCCTTTAGAAGCCAGCGACGCCCCCGGAGCCGTGGAGGGCTGTGGGCAGAGGGGGACTGCGGTTCCGGCGCACGCAGGCCTGCACCCCTGGGAGGGGTGTGACGACCGTGACAGCAGCAGCTGCGAGCAGCCAGCGCTGCTCAGGCCAGACGCGCGCCAGGTGCCTCGGGGCTCCCGACGTCGGCGCCAGCAGCTGACCGGGGTGAAGCAGGTCCACCTCGAAGCCGGGGGGCCTGGGCGGGAACCACACTGCGTCTGTGCGTCCGGACGCCGCCCGTCTGTCTGTCCGCACACACTCCTCACTTATCAAAGCGCCCCGGGTGCCCTTTCCACCATCAAGCTTTCTCTTTACGTTAGTGTGTTTCAAAGAATATTTTAAGGTTTTATAATGTATTCACATACATGAACTTTTTTCTTTTAACCTTGCCTGTCATTAAATCTTGATGTATTTTTAAAATTGAAAATAAAAAATAAGATAAACAAACCCTCTAGCACTTGGCATGGGAGCCAGGCCCCCAGACCCGCTCCAAGAAACCCCTCCAGGCCACTTCTCCCCATCCTACCTGCGACAGGTGGGAGCAGAGCCTGGGCAGAGCCTCGGAGCCTGGCAGTGATGGAGACGCCGCTGCCTGTCCTCACAGGCGTCTGAGTCTCCGAGAGGCCGTGTGGATGCCCAGGCCTCCAGCCCCCAGGGGTGGCAGATAGCACTGCTGTGCCTGGGAGCTGTGGAGGCCGGGAAGCTTCCAGCGGGGTTGGGGAGTGAGTGTTCCTGACTGCTGGGTGGACGTGCCGGGGCGGAAGGCTCCTCTCAGTGGTGGGGAGATCAGGGATGAGGCACTGAGGCTGAGGGTAGTAGATAGCATAGCCCTTGGCTCGAGGGCCAGCGGGTATCCTCAGTTTTGCCTTCTGTACAATGGGGCCATGAAATGCCCAGCCTGACCCACCTGCTGTTTGAACAGGGCTTGCCATTTGTGTTGGCACAAATGCGATGCGAGCAACTGTTAAGTAAGGAAATGTCCTGAAATTCCAAGCCAAGTGAAGCCAAGCCCTGGGTGCAACAAGAGAGTGACCAGGAAAGGCCTCCTTAGGTGATAAAAGGAAGGGCTTCCCACTCCATCCTGCCTTGGGGAACGGTTTTTTCCTTCACCTCTTACAGCCCTGCCGGAAAGAGCAGGACATCCTGAGACACGTGGGCTGCTGCGGGAGTGGAGCTGTCCAGCCCTGGGCCGGCGGGGGAGGCTGGCCTTGGCCCGAGGGCGGCCTTCTGGCAGGTGGCCCTTACCTCATCTGGCCTCCTCCCCACCGGTGCCCGACTCCTCGGACACCCTGGGCGGGAACCCAGCTCTTGAGGAAAGCCACCTGAGTCCAGGCCACACGGCTGCTCCGCTGGGGCTCTGCCGCCAAGTGAAGATGGGCCAGCCTAGTAAGGCGAAAGTTTGCCGCTTTCTTCTCCTCTGGCGGCTTAGAAAAGGAAGCCCAATGAATACCTGTCTCGGCCACAGTGAACACTTAAAGCAAAGACACAACTGACTTCTGGCCAGAAACCTGTTTTCATCAGTAACTAAATAACAGGAACACAGCTGAGCTGGGAAAGATCTCCCCGGTGTCTCATACTCGGGGCTGGGGCGGGGGCGGAATTTGGCACATAAGCGGGATGGGAGGGAAGGAAAGAGAGAAAAGAGGCTTTTCCACAATGAGTACAACGCTCACTTTCTGCGTAAAAACCTCTATCAAAGGGCGGTGGTTTTTCAACTTTTGCTAAACATTAATCCCCTGAGGAGTTTAAAAGCCTCTAGTTGACCAGGTCATAACCCCCAGCCAGAGTGTTCAGTTGCCTTTTTCCTCTAAAGTCAGCAAGCCAAACACTAAAAGTTACACACGGTTCTAAAAGCCCTGGTAGACTCATCCAGGACGAGGCGTGGACAATCCCTGCAAGCGACCAGAGAGCACATGTTCCCGACTTTGCCACATCGTCTTGGTCGTACCTGTTCAACTCTGACAGCATGGCATGAGAGGGGTCATGGATGACAGAGGTGGAAACATGTGAACACGGCCGTGTTCCAATAAAACTTTATTTACAGACGCAGACAGCGGGCCAGAGTCTGCCCAACCCTCACCCAGAGGAGACAGGGAGGGGCTCTGCCAAACCTCTCCTGCTGCTGCTGATACTGCTAAGTCACTTCAGTCGTGTCCAACTCTGTGTAACCCCATAGACGGTAGCCCATCAGGCTCCCCTGTCCCTGGGATTCTCCAGGCAAGAACACTGGAGTGGGTTGCCATTTCCTTCTCCAATGCATGAAAGTGAAAAGTAAAAGTGAAGTCGCTCAGTCGTGTCCGACTCTTAGCGACCCCATGGACTGCAGCCTACCAGGCTCCTCTGCCCATGGGATTTGCCAGGCAAGAGTACTGGAGTGGGGTGCCATTACCTTCTCCAAAACCTCTCCTGAACATCATCAAACAGGTTTCCTCCTCCCAACACGGGACCCTGCCCTTCGGAAGCCCATTCGGGAAAGCCACGTCAGAACACCCAGCATCGCAGGAGCCCGGCCAGATGCTGGGGCCAGAGGCGGCGCCGGGCTCGTCCTGCTCCATCTACTTTCCTGTATGTCAGAATGTTTTCCAAGATGAGACATTTAGAAGAGAAAGTTTTTTAAAAAAGAGAGAGAGAAACCCCCTCGTTAGAAGCCACAGGCTGAACCTGGGGGCTGTCTGGGCCGGGGCAGGCGGGGCGGGCACTCACGGCCAGCACACCTGGGGCGGGCGGGCGGGCACTCACGGCCAGTACACCCGGGGCAGGGGCGGTAACTCACGGCCAGTACACCCGGGGCGGGGGCGGGCACTCACGGCCAGTACCCGGGGCGGGGGCGGGCACTCAGCCAGAACACCCGGGGCGGGGTGGGTACTCACGACCAGCACAGCAGGGTGAGCAGGAAGGGGCAGATGATGAGCGCCTGCAGCACCTGCCAGTCGCGGCACAGGGCGGCCAGCCCGGGCATGAGGAACTGCCCCGCTGTGGTCACGAAGCTCGCCACCATCGTGATCATGAATCGCTTCCCCGGGGGGCACAGCTCTATTCCTGGAACACAGAAGGACGAGAGAGCCGTGAGTGCCCGGCCCGCCTGCCCCCCTTCCGGCCGAGACGCGCGTGTTTTAACAGCTGGATGAGCTTGGGTCCCCAGCGTGAAGGGTCGCAGGGCAAGTCTCAGCAGAAGAACACAGGGATGGAGAGCGGCGGCCCCACGATAGGAGACGCTGCTTCGGACGAAGACTGAGCGTGACGTCACTCGCAGCCCCCAGGCCCTCTGCTGCCCTTCCTCTGCCTCTGCCCTGCACCCTCCCCACCTCCGCTCAGGGCACAGGAAGTCCTCCAGACCCCGCCTTCACCGCCCCGCTGCGTGTCCCAGCTGCCCCTGGACCCCGAGTTCCAGGCAACCTGCTCACACATGAGCCCAAGTCAGATCAGCTGCACCCAGCCTTTCTTCTGAACCAGGCAGGAAGCAAACCACGAAGCAGACTGCATCTCCTAAGGGGAGAACTCACTGAAGCCCCCCGCCCGCCACTGCCCTTGGAACTCCACTGACCCCCTGCCCCCCGCCCTGGGCTTGCCACGCAGCCCTCTCAGATGATGGCTCCGCCGGCAGGGGCAGTCCTGATTCACCTTTGAAGCTCCAAAAACACAGTGCCTGCTTTCAATAAATTTCGGAGCTCCAAAAACAGTGTCTCCCTTCAATAAATGTCAAGGTCATCACAGTGCCTCCTGTTTACAAGACTCTATGCTCTTAATCTGACCTTGAGTAAAGAAGATGGTCCCCAAACCTTGAATTGCAGCATCCAAGTGACAGCCGTGTCCCCCCACTGCACGNCAGGAGCACGTCTGCACTTTAACTAGATCCCCAGGTGCCTCGCGGAGAGGCGCTGGCTCACTTGTTTCCCCCAAACCGTTAAGCATCACCCCCAGCGGGAGAAATGTTTTTGCCTCCCAGACACGCATTGACGAGAGCTGAATAAGTAACATCATTTCCGGACCTCTCCAGGGCTGCTGTTTTGCCACGATTGCTAGCAGAGGTTTTACTTTCTCCCAGGTAGCAAAACGTAGAGCATGCCAGCAGATCCACAGGATTTCAGCCTTCCTGCTGGGGCAGTGGAAAAACACAGCGATCTGATGGAAGGACACGCGGAAGACGCCTGCAGACAACGACCTTCTGCCTTGACTCACCAGGACTGCCTTCCAAACTGCTTGAAAGTAACTCTGCCCTGAAGCGTGGCTGTAAAGATTTTTTTTTTTAAAGCAATTATCAAAGAACCGCAGGCACTTCGGGTTTGCCATTAATCACAAGTTCCTTTTGGACGATGAGAAATCAGCTTTTCTGAGGTGAGGAGAGGAAGGCGTTCTGCAGAGCGTGAGTCCCCGAGTCCCCGCAGCCAGCGGGGGGTGGGGACTTCAGGTGGACGGTTCTCCCGAGAGAGGCCGGGCCCAGGGCTGCATGTGGGCGCTCCCGAACCTCATTCTCTCTTAAATATATTGTAAATAGACTTCCCGTGCACTTGCTGCAGGAAGGCAGGGGGTGGACGTTTTCTGAGATCACGCAGTGTTCCCGGCTTCTCTGGAACGAACCTTCGGGGTTTTTCCAGGCGGGGGTCGGCAGTAACGCAGGAGAGCGCCTGCGCGGGAGGAGGAGGCCGTGGGCCCGGCAGGGGAGGCGGGCCCCGTAGAGCCCACGGCCGCGCGAAGTCGCCCGGCCCCCCCGTGCTACCCGCTCCTGGCCCACGAGGTCAGTGGCGTCTGCCAGCCGCACAGTGACGCACGTCTAGCTGCCGCACCAGGCTGTCGTCCCTGCAGACCGCAGGCCCGGGCCGGGCACGGAGCGAGAAGCCCGTCAAAGCTCAGGGCCCTGCGGAGCGCTCCGCCGTCCCCACGGAGGGGCGCGCTGGACAAGGGCCACCAGGCCCGGGGCAGCCGCTCAGGCCACGCGTGCAGACGCGCGTCCTCCACCCTGCGCCCCGTCCTCCAGCCGCCTCTTACCCGCCCCGCAGCTCAGGAGCTGCGGGAGGGAAGCCGCCCCGGGGAGGAGACGGCGTCCGGGGAGCAGCCCCGGCCCCAGCCTCGGGGTGCTGCTGCCTCGCTGGGGCTGGGCTCCTCCCCGTGCCCCACCAAGGGGCTCGCTCCCTGGCCGCTGCCCCGGACACCTGCGGGCCGCTCTCCTCTCTGTTGCTTCCTGCCGCTCACCGTGCTGGCCCGGAAGGGGACACTCCACTCACTAATTACCATCCCGGCTGAGGACACGGGGCCCGCAGAGCCGCGGAAGGCAGACCTGCCACATGTCATTGTGGAATTCCTTATTATAGCAGGAGCTTCCAAAATTGCCAGTCATGCGGACTCAAATAGCACTCGAGGGCGTGAGCGCAGAAGCCTGCTATTATCTTCCCTGCCGCCAGAAAACTTCCCTTTCCTCTCAATTTAGGACCTGCCAACCCAGTGGAATGGTTTAAACTGCCTCCATTTAGGGGGAAAGAAAAGAAAAAATATAGAAACATCAATACTTCCTACAAATCACGTTCCAGTGTGTGCCAGGCGCGCTGACACAGACATTTAATGCTCAAATGCGGAAGAACCACACCGCTCACCCACCAGGCAGCCGGATCTGCAGCGCCGGGCCGAGGCAGGCTCCCCATCCCTGGGGCTGAACGCGTAGGTGGGCATTTTTCACGTATTAAACTCATTCGGTCTGCTCAGCTCTCTGATGGAGGTACTGATTTCCTTCTGTTCTTCAGAAGAACACCGGTTTGTCAATTTTATGGTGTCCAGCACAGTATCTCACAGAGATTGTTGTTTAAAAGATAGTAGTTAAGTAAATTATTTTTATCAAGCCACAAAATTGTTATAGTCAATACACAAGGATTTCTTCCTTAAATTCAATTAAGTGTTCGCTATTTGGACTCTCATCAAATATTCAATGACAGACAACATGAAACTAAGTCATTTATAACACACATTCCTAGTGTAATATAACAAATGAAGCTTATTTTTTAAAAAGCTTTTTACTTTATATTGGGACCTAGTGTTACTGGGCTTCCCAGCTGGTGCTAGTGGTAAAGAACCCTCCTGCCAACGCAGAAGACGTAAGAGATGTGGGTTCGATCTCTGGGTCAGGAAGATCCCCTGGAGAAGGAAATGGCAACCCTCTCCAGTATTCTTGCCTGAAGAATTCCATGGACAAAGGAGCCTGGAGGGCTACAGTTCATGGGGTCACAAAGAGTCATATATGTGATTCAGCATGTACTAAGTGCTGTTTTTAATATTCGTTTTTCTATCCCTGGGTTGGGCAGATCCGCTGGAGAAGGGACAGGCTACCCACTCCAGTATTCTGGCCTGGAGAATTCCATGGACGGTATAGTCCATGGGGTCGCAAAGATAAGGCACGACTGAGCGACCTCATTTTACACAGAGGACCCTAGAGCCCGGGGTGATGAAGCGGCTCGTCCAAGACCACATGCTCAAGAGGGGACGAAGCAGGAACAGAAGCCAGGTGCCCCCTGCCCCTGCGTGTCCGCCCCTGCTCTGGGCTGCAGGGAGGCCTCCAAGCAGCGCCCCTGGGGGCTCTGGCCTCTCAGCGGGACCTGCCGGGATCTCAGCTCCTGGGGCCAGGCCCACCAGAAGATGCCCACGGCCCTGGGACGGAGCCAGCCCGGGGCTCGGGCGTCTATCCCGAGAGGACGGCTCTTTCTGGCGGGTCCAGTGGTGATGCCTGCGCTCGCCACGCCTTAGAGCCCTGAGACGGAGCCCATCAGGGTCACGGGGGCTGAGACGCACCAGTAAACCCGCAGATGCCCGTCTCACCCGGGATCTCAGGAGGCTCACAGAGCCACATGCTGATCTCAGGTGTGGGAGACACCGCCGCAAAGCCAGCTGCGAGGCCCGAGCCACAGAGCCCACTGTCCTTCCCAGATCGAGGGTTCTTTCCACCACCTTATGCTTCTTTGAAGGAACATTATAATTACTCAAAAGGAGGGAGAAGGATTTAAGTGTTCACTAGTGCTTCTGCTCAGGGAACACTTCGGTTTAAAACCAGTGGCTGCCATTCAGCAGTCCACACTTAAGCTTTTCAGTTAATACCGTACCACCAATTATTTAATGAGGAAAATAACCCAAGAAATGACTTGAAACATCAGAATGGGCTCGAGTCCATTGAAATCCTGGCATTTCGGGTCGGCTGAGTGTTTTCAAGCTGAGCGAAGGCGCAGAAACAGAGTGGGCGATTTTCACGTCCAGAACAGAGTTCAGGAACCACCCAGGTTTCCAGCTGCCGGTTCCAAAGAGACATCCTCAATGCTCACGCTGTTTTGTGCCATCCATTCCGTGGGTCGAAGCCACACTTATGGACCAATCATGTCTCCATAGTTAGACGAGGCACCCAAGCAAACAGAGGCCCCAGAGGCATCAGATGTGGAACCTCAGAGGACTGTGGCCCAAGAGAGGAGTCCTAAGTTAATACGTCCAACCCTGCCCCACATCAGTGGCACACGGCTCCCCGGGAGGATCGCCCAGCTTTCATTTCTCTTCACCAGCATTGTTGGCCTTGGTCCTTTACGAGCTGACAAGCAATCAGGAAATTAGGGGGTTGGGTTTACTGTAAAGATATCTCACCCTGAGGTCACAGTATCTTTGCTGGTGACAATGAATGTCCTCTACTCTCTGGCTCACTTTTCCTAAATAGGGAAGAATTCTTAGCAAGGCAGTCTTTCTAAACAAGTTCTTCCTTTTCTATTTTCTCTTCTTCTTACTGTCCCATTTCTCTTATGTCTACGTTTTTAAAACAGTTTTTTAAAACGTAGACCATGTTTAAAGTCTTTATTGAATTTATTGAATACATTTAATATTCAATATTGCGTTTCTAACACGTTCCCAGTGATTCAGGCGCTGCTGGCTCAGGGACCACACTTGAAAACCCAGCATTCTGAACACGGGAGGGAGAGGTTTACACATCTTACCCCTGAGATTAAGTACGGTCCCCTTTGCAGCATTTTGCTGGGACAAATATCAACAACCTCAGATATGCAAATGATACCACTCTAATGGCAGAAAGCAAAGAGAAACTAAGGAGCCTCTTGATAAGGGTGAAAGGGGAGAGTGGAAAAGCTGGCTTGAAACTCAGGATTCAAAAAACTAAGATCATGGCATCCAGTCCCATCACTTCACGGCAAATACATGGGGGAAAAGTGAAAACAGAGACAGATTTTCTTTTCTTGGATTCCAGAATCACTGCAGATGGTGATTGCAGCCACGAAATTAAAAGACACTTGCTTCTTGGAAGGAAAGCTATGACAAACCTGGAGAGCATACTAAAAAGCAGAGACATCACTTTGCTGACAAAGGTCTGAATAGTTATTTAAAGCTATGGTTTTTCTATGGTTTTCTACATCTGTAGTCACGTACAGATGTGAGAGTTGGATCATAAAGAAGGCTGAGTGCCGAAGAACTGATGCTTTCAAATCGTGGTGCTAGAGAAGACTCTTGAGAGTCCCTTGGACGGCAAGGAGATCCAACCAGTCCATTTGAAAGGAGATCCACACTGAACACCCGTTGGAAGGACTGATGCTGAAGGTGAAGCTCCAAAACTTTGGCCACCTATGCGAATAGCTGGCTCATTGGAAAAGGCCCTGATGCTGGGAAAGCTTGAAGGCAGGAGGAAATGGGGGCAACAGAGGATGAGATGGCTGGATGGCGTCACCGACTCGATGGACGGGAGTCTGCGCAAACTCCAGGAGGTGGTGAAGGTCAGGGGAGCCGGGTGCGCTGCAGTCCATGGGGTTGGAAAGAGGTGGACACGACTTAGCAACTAGACAACAATGAAAACAAAGCCGCAGCCCTGGCATCCTGACGGTGACGCAGGCCGAGGCCGCACGCGGCTTACAGCGCCAGTCGGCCTGCAGGCCTTGCGGAGGCGGGATGCTTGCTTGTCCGCATCACCATACATGTGATTTTTTTTTTCCCACTGAAGTAAAGAGTTCTCCCAGTATCCCAAGGGCGAGGCAGGCAGAGGCATAAAAGACCTAGAGTTGCAAAGAAGTTCAACCGTCAGCCTATTTCAGATGAAAGAAAGCTCAGAGAACACCCACCAGGGTGGGCGGAGTCGAATGCCAGGCAGGTAAGAAACGTGGAAAACTGGCCCGATGTGAGGGGGGGCCTGTGGCAAATCGCAGCTTTCCCGCTCCGTTCAAAGGCCTTTAAATTCAATTAGGAAATAAATCGCTGTCTGGGTCACTGGGAACGCAGCTGGGCTGGGTCTGCCGCGTGCTGCCAGCCTGCTGGAGTCATTCACGGGGAAAGTCAGGTTTCAGAGGTTCTGGGAGCAACCAGCCCGCTCCCATCTGGCCCCTCTTCACATCCAGCACTGCATCTGGCACCGAGCAGACGCTCAGCAAACGCTGACACGAAACCACAAAATGAAGGAGGCGCACATTTCCACGGGAGCCCAAGATCTGGTACACCAGGGCCTGCAGCGTCTACTGAGCCCCTTCCCACGTGGGCAGGAGGGTCCTACAGATGCAAGGACCCCTGACCACAGAGGAGCTGGCGGCCTACCCCCTAGCTACCCCACGGCTCCCAGCGGGCATCAGCTACCCGAGGCAGCGCCTTCAGGGGCTGCAGCCAGGATGTGGAGGGGCTGGAAGGCTCACGGGACAGAGTGTCCAGCCACCCCAAGGTGCCAGGACAGCTGTGTGGCCCTCATTCCCACCACGACTAAAATCCAAGTCAGCCTCCTGCTAACTAGGGTCCTGCCCCGGTTTTATAAAAACGAAGCCAGCGTTCCTTCACCTGCCCTCCTCTTCCCGACGTGTGGTCCTGGCACCAGGTCCTGGGGGGATGCTGACCCTCCCTCGCCAGGTGCACCAGCTTCCCAAGCCCCAGCCCCAGTCCTCTGGGGCCAAGCCTCAGCTTTTCTAGCTCAGGACCTTGGAGGACACCCGCCCCGAGGCCAGCCCCCGTCTGCAGGCCTGAGATCACACAGGCTTATCTACGAGTCCCCCCGCCAGCCACTCCTTCCCCACGGGAACAGCGTTGTCCAGGACAGGCGTCAGTGGGGGGAACAAGCGAGGACATGGGTGGACTCTCCACCCTCCAGACCAGCCTGGTGGCCTGGAGCTGGGTGCCCAACACCCACGCTACTGGTGCAAAGGTGTAGGGTGTGCTGGCCGGCCAGGTGACCAAGGCGGCCTCCCAGCGCCTTCCCCAGCGCCCAGCGCAGCGCCTCCAATTAACAGCGACTCTGGGATGTGGCCTAATGGCGCCAGGGTAGCGGGGGCCACTCCCAAACACCCCCTTAGTTCCAGGTAACCTCGAAACAAACCAACCTCTGGAAAAGCTTCTACCTCTTGTGAAAGTTGGGGACTTTTCAAAGAACAGCAACTTCTCAAGAGCCGAGAATTCTACCTGCAGCATGAGGAAGGGGCTTTCTAAGTGATCCATTGTTTAAAGGTGAGGAAGGCTTCCCAGGGCCCACGTGGAAAGAGAAGAGACACGCCTCTCACAGCAGATGCAGGCCTCGTGGACACAGACGGGCCTCGGGGAAAGGACGGCCCCAGGATGGGAAGGTGGGAGAGGTCCTGGGGCCGTCTGTGGGTTTGATGGGATCCACCTGGAAGCAACACATTTAGTATTTTTAAAGGCTGCAGGGAGGCACTGTAGATTCTATGTAATTTTTTTTTAAGTTTAATAAAAGGTTTTGTTTCTCTTTTGGCGGCACTGGGTCTTTGCTGTTGCACACAGGCTTTCTCCAGCGGCGGCGAGCGCGGGTCCCCTCTAGCTGCAGGTGCGAGGGTTCTTGTGGAGCGTGAACTCCAGGGCCCGCGGGCTTCAGCAGCCCCAGGCTAGGTGCTCTGCAGAGGGTGGGGTCTTCCCAGCTTAAGGATTGAACCCATCTCCTCTGCATTGCAAGGCGGATTCTTAACCACTGGACCACCAGGGGAGCCTGATTCTCAGATATCCTACTTAACAGAGCAGCATCTTCAAACCATGTTCCTTCTTCAAGGACAACAGTGAAAGGCCAGGAGCCGCATCTTTCACACTCTCTGTGAGCACAGGGCTTCTCATCACATACACACACACACACAGACACACACACACACCTGTTCTGACCATTTCATACCCTTCAAAATAGCCTGCTATGCAGTCAGGGGTCATATGGCGCCTGCGAGTTCCAGCTGTTTGTAAAGAGCGAGACCCCGTGTTGAGGCCCCAGGCAGGCCCGCCTCTGTGAGCTGCAGCGGGAGGAGATTCCCAGGAACAGCCCTCCTCTCAGGCTGGGAGGACACGTCAGGTACAGGACAGAGATCAAAAGTTTGGCAAAGTTCTGCCATCAAGTTACAGCTTTTTTGTTTGTTTAAGATTTTCTTCCAAAAGCCTACTTTTTATACTGCAAGGAGATCCAACCAGTCCATCCTAAAGGAAATCAGTCCTGGATATTCACTGGAAGGACTGATGCTGAAGCTGAAACTCCAATACTTTGACTACCTGATGCAAAGACTTGACTCACTGGAAAACACCCTGATGCTGGGAAAGACTAAAGGCAGGAGGAGAAAGGGACGACAGAGGATGAGATGGTTGGATGGCATCACTGACTCGATAGACATGAGTTTGAGTAAGTTTGAGTAAGACAGTGAAGGACAGGGAAGCCTGATGGGCTATAGTCCATGGGTTTGCAGAGTCAGACATGCCTTAGCGGCTGGACAACAGCAACTGTTTATATGGAGCAAGAGGCTGTTTCAAGGTGAAGCTTTGAGGGCACGCCTGAAGCTCATTTTTAGTTAGACGACTGTCAGACCTCCCAGAAACATCTGTGGTTTATACAGGATGTGGGGCTTATACCCCATCTTAACGTGAGGAAAGAGTGAGGATTTCAAGGAACAGTGAGTGGGGAGAAATGCACGCCACAAACGTAGATGGGAGAAGCTGCTGGGAGGCAAGGCCGCTTTAGGAGACTCTGCGCAGTTTCTCATCTCGGGCGACAGGAGCTGTTCTTCCTGATGTCCCCTCCCCACCCAAAGCTTCCCATAACGGGGGGTTTACGGAAGTTGAATTCTTTTAGAAAAGCCTCCTTTGGGGCAGTAAGGGGGTGCAGAGAACGCCTCTTCCCGCCCCTGTCAACTCCCAGTAACCCTCGCACCGTCGTCGCAGCTCCTGGACCCTCCCGGGGCAGACGCGATGGGCTGCATCGCCGCCTCTGTTCCCAACCACACGCATGTCTGCAAGCAAGAGCCCTTCCCACTTCACAGGTGGCCCCAAGAGGCAGGGGGCCAGGCAGGCTTCCAGGGTTACAGCACCTGGAACTTGAGCCCAGACCTTCAGATTTTAAACAGCAGATGTGTCCTCTGAGAACAAAGCAAAGAACGCCGCCCTCCAAACGCAAACTCGGATCCCATTTAGACACAGTTTTCCTGTTAATTGTCTCCTTCCAATAAGACTCACCCAATTTATCACCAGGGCCATTAACAAGACCAGCCCTTAAAAAGCTAAACATATCCACGAGGGCTCCCTCCTGTGTTTGCTGAGACATAATTAAACACTCAGCAACCAGCCAAATGTCTAAGGGCCCATCACTGGCTCCTGAATTGTCCATCTGCTTCCAAACAGAAAGACACTGATTGATGACCTCAGGGACTGGGTGGAGTCTGGCCTAGAGAAGAGCTAATGATTGTCAAACAGCAGTGCCCACCAGTGAGCAGCTCTCACACTCGAGGAGGAAGGGCGCGTCCCACTTGGAAAAGGCCAAGTGGAAGCCAGAAGGCTGCAGAAGGAGGAATCTACATCCTGCACAGACACTGAGGACGCCACTTCCTTCAGGGACCTTACGGTTGGTTCATTAATTCCTAAGACTGTTAGGATTCTTGCTGAGGTATGGAACATAAATTGGGTTTCCCTGGTGGCTCAGATGGTAAAGAATCTGCCTGAAACGTAGGAGATTTAGGTTCGCTCCCTGGATTGGGAAGATCCCCTGGAGAAGGCCATGGCAACCCATGCCAGTACTCTTGCCTGGAAAATCCCATGGACAGAGGAGCCTGGTGGGCTACAGTCCATGGGGCTGCAAAGAGTCGGACATCACTGAGCAACTACCTCTGAGGCTCTCTGGAACACAAATTAGAGTGTTCGGGCCTGTCCCTGGCAGCCCTGGAGGAATGTTCTGACTTCTACAGCTTCTCCTTCCGGAGCTGCACATGTCCAGTAATATGACCAACTAAGACTTAAAGTTTAAATTTAAGTAAAGTTAAATGAAATAAAAAAGTCAGTTGTCGAGTTGGGCTAGCCACCTTTCACATGTTCTGTTGGACAGCGCTTATCTAAAATCTGACATCAGTGTCGAAATAAGGATATTTCAACATTCTCAAGAATGTAGACGCAGGAAGGAGGGGAGATGACTTAAGAGACGGTCTGTAAATTGTGAAATATTTCAAGTCCACAGTGGAAAAGCATAGGAAGTAATAGAAGACACTTGTGTGCCCACACTCAGCTCAGTCAAGTCTTTACGTTCATCATACTCCCCCACTTCCTTTCTTTAGTGAAGATAAGAAACTATAAGAGATTCAGTGAGAGCCCCAGGGGGCCCCATCAACAAGCCCAGTGAAAGCCTTACTGAAAGTTCAAAGGAGGCCCGTGATGGTGCCCGGCAACCACGTGGTAAGCACCCTGGGCTCGGGACCAGGCGCGCGGGCTCTGGCTCCATGCATCTCTGCGTGCAGGCGTGGACGTGGGCCCTGGGGACGGGAAGCCACATCCTGCTGTCCTGCCCTGAGAAACCCGGCCATCGTAGCTGGACACTGAGCTGGATGCTCCCCATGGCCACGGCCACTCACTCAGAGCCCCAGAGGACTGCGCAGGGACAATCTGGCTGAGACCTCTCGTCTGTACATGGCCCAAGGGGAGCGCTGGCCGACCTCCGCAAGCCGTCCCCAGGGGTCTGGCCTGGACCAGGGATGCCTGTGAAATGCAGACTCCGCTTTGGGGAGGAAGTGACCAAGCCCCCTTGCCTCCCCACCTCATTTCCACCGCCTGCACCACCCTGGAAATAGAAGCTAATCTTCCATTATCCCGTCAGCAAAGTAAACGTTTCTCCCTCTGGGTAAACAAGTCGGGCACCACCTGCGCAGGAGAGTAGGGGAGCCTGGTGGCAGGCCTTTCTCCTGGCAGCCCCGAGCAGGAGCGCCCCACTATGGGGCTGGAGGCGCCCCAAGGCCTGCAAGTCCAGAGACCCCGGCCGCCCACCACCAGGAAGTGCAGGGCTGCTCTGCAGGAACCCGACCTCTTTCCAGCCCTACCTCCCTTCCCCTGCCCCACCCCAGCGGTCCAGTCCCAGGGAGGAACCTAAGGCGCTGTCTCTCCCTTCGTCCACCCCGTGCCAGTCACCACCANGGGGGCAGCGAGCTGCGCCCCGGGCTCTGTCTGAGGGTGTGTCCGCGGGCACACTCAGCCTGTGCGCACCATCAGAGGTGGCCCCATGAGGGGCCCTCTGGTGCTCCCCTCCCGCCCCAACCCCCAGCAGCTCTAGCACCACCCCTCACCCCTCCTGGCCTTGGCCTCGGGCTGGGCCGGGGCCACTTAGACGGCTCGCAGCCCCCCTTGGCCCCCTAGCCCACCCTGCCCCCCTGCCCCACAGTGCCTGGGTACCTGGGCCCAGGGAGGCCACCCTTCTGTCCTTTGGAACCAAAACGGTGGCCAAGGGGACTCAGTGCTTCCTTGCAAAGTGGGCCAGAGACCCAGGCTCGAAGGACCTTGCTGGTCACGTCACACACACACACACACACACTCCCCCACCTCGCCACAGGGTCCAGAGCCAAGGGGCCAAGGCCCATCCAGGCCCCACAGACGGCGGGGCCAGCAGAAGGGCAGGGAGGACACAGTGCGAGGCTCTGGTGCCCAGTGCCCGGCTGGCAGCACTCGACTCCGAACTCGAGTCACAGCAAAGGCGCAGCCTCCCGGCACTGCGCAGGGCTGTGGGCCTGTGGGCGACCAGGGCACAGGGCCCCCTGCTAGGCCGCGGGGACCACAGAGAAGGGGGCTTTGGGCTGGGCAGCGTGGAAGTCACACACGCACACCAGGCACACGGCATACACACGTGCACGCACGCACGCACACCAGGCACACACACGGGGAGGGAACACCGGGCCTGGGTGCAACAGTGGCCCACAGCAGCGGGAAGGGCGGCTCCTGCGGGGGCCGGGCTCCGAGTCGCTGGGCTCCGAGGCGCTGGGCTCTGAGGGCCGGGCTCCAGGGGCTGGGCTCCTGCGGGGGCGGCTCCGAGGGCTGGGCTCTGAGGCGCTGGGCTCCGAGAGGCTGACCTCTGCCTCTGCCTCAGGCTCGTTTTTCCGCCTTTAATAAGAAACCTCTATTGCACTCCCCCGAGTCCCGGAAAACAGAAGCCCCTGGGTGCTTCCGCCATATTCTCACATCAGGAGAAAGCCCCCGAGTCTGGCCATGCGATCTTCTGCGTCCTGAGGATGATTGCTATGCTTCGCTGTCCTGCGCAATCGCTCCGTCGTGTCTGACTCTGACACCCACGTGAACTGTGGCCCGCCAGGCTCCTCTGTTCATGGGGTTCTCCAGGCAAGAACACTGGAGTGGGTCGCCGTTTCCTTCTCCAGGGCATCTTCCCGACCCAGGGATTGAACCCGCGTCTCCTGCATTGGCCGGCGGACTCTACCTCTGAGCCAGATTAGGAGTTTACGACCCTTTAAAAGGTCGTAGAGTTAAACGTCAGGAAAAAGGTTCTACTGAACACAGAAGATGAGGGTGATAGGACTTTGTTGTCAATCACCAGAGCGGTCGCGTGCCTCTCTCCCAGGTGGGACGGGGCAGGGGAGGCTGTACGCTGTCTCCTTCACCGACGTCTGACGCGGGTGGGTCTCTGTCCTTCCCTCTCCTCCCGGGGGACTTTCCCCAGGACGCCAGCCAACCCCGACCATGGCACGGGCAGGGGCTCCGAGTCCCGGCCCTGGATTTTCTCCGTCTCTTACCGTCTCTTGCTTTTTTGAGGGAGCCGCTGGGGGAAACCCGTTCTTGCGCCGGGCTGACAAAGTTCTCCCTGCGTTCTCCAGGGTGACCGGCGGTGAAACCACCTTCCCACGAGGCAATCCTCCTGGGCACTCGGGGTGGCTCGTGGGGGATTCCACGATCTCAGGCGTTTCCCCTTCGAGTCGGCGCGGCCAAGGTGAGCAGCGTGAGAGTCCAGGCCAGAGACACACAGAGCGCTCAGCTGGCGGGAAGGACCGGACCCTGCCCTCAGGACCCTCCATGGGAGGTTCAGCGGGAGACACACGTTTGCCTGGAAACTGGTAAGGGAGGTCCTGAGCCCCGTGTTCTCCTGCATCCACGTGAGGGCGAATCAGGGGAAGGGAGAAGATTCCAGGGAGGCCGGGAGTCCCTCAGTCCTGCACCCCACCGCATCCGGCCTGTGCCCCATCACATGAGTCCGCTGTGTGGCCAGACTCCTCGGTCACCCCAAGACCCTGAACCGTGGTCCTCTTGCCCTTGGAGCCCGGCATTGGGCCGTCCCTCAGTGAGTGAGGGATGGGCCACTAGGCAGTGGAAGAAGGGAAACTCCCTCTCAGTCTCTCAGTAAGGTAAGGTAAGGTGAAGTCGCTCGGCCGTGTCCGACTCTTTGTGACCCCACGGACTGTAGCCCAGCAGGCTCCTCCGTCCATGGGATTTTCCAGGCAAGAGTACTGGAGTGGGGTGCCATTTCCTCCTCCAGAGGATCTTCCCGACCCAGGGATCAAACCCAGGTCTCCCGCATTGTAGGCAGACGCCTGACTGTCCGAGCCCCCAGGGAAGTCCTTGGTAGACGACCCCTTGCGAGTGTCGGTGGGGGACGAGGAGCTGGGGGGAAGGGCCGCCCAGGTTTCAGTCCTCCGCACCGTCGCTGACCTCCCACCAGTCCATCGAGCGGACGTCCGCAGGGAAGGAGCCGCCCTGGGCCAAGTGGCCGTGGCTGCTGAGCGTCCCAGCGCAACATCACCCTTGTTAGCACGTGTCCTCCCGCGGCAGGGAGCTGTGTCAGTTCCCAGGGAAGAGCGCCCACGGGGGAGCAGTGACCTGAGGGTAAGAGGTTACAGCTCTATTTCTGCCCCCAAAGTGTCGCGTGTCTGGATGCTCCATGCTGCCTCTCTCCTTTCAAATGGGAGACGGGAAAGCGTCTGAGTCAGCAAACCTGAGCCGACAAGGCAGGAGAACAGTGCCCCCTCTAGGCCGCGCCAGCATCCGCGCCCTTGTCTGCAGTGCCCATCCTCCACCCTCCCTGTGCAGCTGCCACTCGCCGGTCAAAGAAAAGGGGCCTCCCTCCAAACCCGACTAGCATCTCTGCACCTTCACACTGTGGAAATAAAAGAGGATGATCAGAGGCCCTGCTACCATCAGTTTCCTCATCTTCAGGCTGAAAATCAGAGTGTCAGAGAGGAGAGATGAACTTACTGTGTCTGGTAAGAAGCCTTTGAACTTAAAAAAATAAGAGGAAGCCCAGTTTCCCGCTCACTGATTCCTCGTGCCCTATTCTCGGCAACATGACCATCTTTCCTTCTCACTGTTTGTACCATGGAAAGAAAGGGAGCCAGGGCCACGGCCAAGGGCAGGAAGAGCCCCAGCGAGGTTACACCTGTGACGTGAAAAACGGCCCTCGCACCCCATGTCCCCATCACCACGCTCCCAGGCTGCAGCCTCAGGCTCCAGCTGCCCTGTCCACCGTCCTCCCATGCCTTCCAAAATTCAAGTTCAGCACGGAGGAAACAGAAGTATGTGATTTTCTGCCTCCTCCACTGCACCCGTTTGCTATTTCTCAAGTCAAGGCCCAAGTTCAGTCCTGAGCAAACGTAACCGTCAAAGCTGACTCGGCTCTTGTTTGTCCCTTCCACCCTTGTCTATGTGGAGGCGCCTCCCAAACACAGTGCTGAGTTTTCGAAAAGAAAAAGAGGAAGTTCAGGAGAGCAAATACATTTGCGGTTGTTTAGTCGCTAAGGTTTGATCCCTGGGTCAGGAAGATCCCCTGGAGGAGGGCACGGCAACCCACTCCAGCGTTCTTGCCTGGAGAATCCCCTGGACAGAGGAGCCTGATGGGCTACAGTCCACGGGGTCACAGAGAGTCGGACGTGACTGAAGTGACTTGGCACACACCACAGTACCATGCGGTGTCCTAGAGATGGCTTAGGGACAAGGACAGACGGGCTAAGATGAAAGAAGCTCATGGGCTGATAGAGCAATGGGAGGTCCAGACAAGCGGGAAGGAAAAGCCGAGGGGCAGGAGGCCCAGGTGATTCTTTTTGAAACGATTCTACTGACGTGCAGCTGATCCTCAACGTTGTGTTAATTCCTGCTGTACAGAACGACTCAGTTATACACACATGTATACTTTTCATACTCTTTTCCATTCTGGTTTATCACAGGACCTTGAATATCGTTCCCTGGGCTCTGCAGTAGGGCCTGGCTGTCCGTCCATCCTATATATACTACTTGGCACAATAATTCTTTGTCTCTGAGGCTGGGGAGGGGGTGCGTAGCTGGGTGACATCAGGAATGTTTCCTAGTGACCGTGAATGAAAGAAATCAAAGTCCACACGCTCCTCTGAGTGGCTCCCCTGTGCCTGCCCATTCTCAGGAGCTGGACCAGAGGCTCCTGGCACGTTTGGAAGGAAATGGTGAACAAGCCAACAGCTGACGGCGCTGGGCCCTAAAGCAGGGCACGAAATCCAGCTGACCCGTGGCAGGGTCACGGGCCATGACCCTGTCTTGGAGATGGCAGTGGCCATCTCAGGAAGGGACACCTCCAAGGAGTGACCTTGGCAGCCTCTTACTTCCTCATCTGCTGCTGGAAATACAGCTGACCCTAAACTGAGCCGCCGCACTCTGCCCTCGGTCAGCATCTCCGTTTCACTGGGCAGATCTTAGCCAAGGAGAAGAATGTTTATTTTAGAACCGAACCTGCTGGCCAGGACCCCATCCGTGCAGGGTGTCTCTCCCACAGTGTGGAGCTGGGTTGTGGCTGATGACTCTGTCCTCTGCTGGGCAGTGAGGACTGCTGGCCTGGACTGCTGGGTGTTGGAATCGGGCCCGTGATGTCAACAGAGGAGGGCGCACAGCTACACCCAGGCCCTTCGGAGCGTTTTTAGACTCATGACCTCATAAGGCCTCAGTAAACCCTATAAATAAGGATATCAGGTGTCATACCCATCTCTAAGATGAGGAACGACACCTTCAAAGGCCGGTTCATCGACACAGGGATACACCAGAGACCGAGGCTTCTAGGTCACCCACTGCGGGCATCCCGGAGGCTTCTCTTTAAGCAGACAAGCCAGCCTAGAGGAGACAGTCGCAGCAGCACGAAAAACCAGACATGAGGCAGGTCTGCAGGAGATGCTAACACCTCGTGCTGGGCCCACACCACACTCCCCAGGTCTCAGAAGTCCAGCGGCACGCAAAGGCCAGGGGAGTATTTATCATTGTTTTTGCCAAACAAACCCTCCCTTACCTTAAAAGCAAAGGTCGAAAGCACAGACTAACTCCCCGTGCAAACAACCGGTTGGAGAATGTGCCGCGGCCTCCGGAAAGTCTGTGCTAATGATTATCCACACGACTTTCTTCGGTCAGGCAGGCGGGCAGCCGGGTGACCGCACGGGGACCAGCCCCCTACCCAAGCAGCAGGAGGCGGCGACGCCCACACAGGGCGTGTGTCCCAGCTGCCCACGCCCTGCGTCAGCCAGAGCTTAGCTGCCTCGGAAACCGAACCCCAAGCGTCGGGCTGCTCGCCTCTTTCCAAGTGTCAAGAGAGTGGAGCTGTTAGTCACTTAGTCGTGGCCGAGTCTTTCGACCCCACGGCCTGTAGGCCGCCAGGCTCCTCAGTCCATGGGATGCTCCAGGCAAGAATACTGGAGTGGGGTGCCACTCCCTTCTCCAGGGAATCTTCCCGACCCAGGGATGGAACCCGGGTCTCCTGCATTGCAGGCGGATTTTCTACTGTCTGAGCCATCAGGGTATATCAAAGAGACATCTGAACATGTATCATAGATAAAAATCCAGACCCGACCTTTCTGGTGGCCAGATTAAAAGCTCCTTGAGGTGAGGGGCTGCGTTCCTATTCTAAGTCCCGCGTCCAGCTTTTGACCCAGAGAAAACACTGAGTAATGGCGAATCAAGGAAAAGAGAAGGCTGGTCGTGCACCATAATCCCGTCCCGTCTGCTTATTCAACAGGGGCTGTGCAGAGGCGCTCTGCTGGGGCAGGTGCCAGGAGGAGTGAGTGGCCTGCCGGCCTCAGGGGCCCACAGCCTGATGGAGGAGGCATGGGGCTCTGAGGTCAGACCCCTGGGAGGGGGAGGAGGGAGCCGACCCTGGGGAGGATTCTGCAGAGGGAGGGGTGTCTGAAACCTGTGGGGGACGGGGAGGCGGGGCTGAAGGCAGGGCTCAGCTCACGCCCAGGAACAGTGGTCGAGAGCCCCAGGGAGGGTCTGCTTCATCACTGCAGACAGCACCAGAAGGGGCCACGGGTCCTCGAGGAGGGGCTGCAGGGGGGAGGCAGGCAGGGCGGGTTCACAGGCGCTCGGGCCACGTCCCGGGCAGCCTCTGCTCTCTGTGCCCCAGCGCCTCGGAACCAGGCCTCCACCACCTGCCTGCCTGCCTCCACAGCAGGTCTGCCCTCCCTCAGCCCCCACCCCTGTGGGTCTCGGTGATTTAATACGACGGGAAGATGGGGCGTGCCGAGAGGGAAAGTCTTATTCCTTCAGCGCCGAAGAGACGGCAGACCAGACAGCCTGCCTCCAGAGCCATGATCATCTCAGAGGAGCAAAGCGCGGGCTCCGGGAAGGGGAGGCGGGAGGCGCAACTGAGGCCTGGCCGACTCGGAGACGGGGCTGGAAGGCCCAGCTCCCGGAGGCCTCGCCAGCCCCCGGCAGACAGACGGTGCTGAGCCGGTGGGCGGGGGCCGGCCCTCGTCACCAAACGGCCTTCTCGGCCCCCACACAGAGACTTCCACTCGAACAAGGATCCTGAGTGCGAGTTTAAAACAAAACGGAAACCAAGGAGGATCTACAGACGGCCGATAGCCAGGTGCGTGTGGTTCCACCCCTGTGAGGCCCCTGGAGCCATCAAATTCACAGAGACAGAGAGCACACGGGCAGCTGCCAGAGGCTGGAGACAAGGGGGCAGGATGCTGTGCGTAACGGGATGGAGTTTAAATTTTGCAAGATGAAAAAGTTCTGCAAATGGACAGTGCAACAATGCAAACACACGTAGGGCTGCTGAATTACACACTTAAAAACAGTTAAAACAGTAGACTTACACCATGTGTCTCTTATTGCAACAGAAAATCAACAGAGCGCAGGCATACTTGCCTCTGGAGCCCCGACCTGCCTGTGCCCACCTGCCCCGCCCACCGGGGCCTCATGTCCCCTTTCCCAATGGGGGACCAGATAAACTCGGTCACCATGACATGGAACCAACCGGAGGGTGTTGTGTTCCATCCTCAGGGCAAGGATCCTGTGTGGCTTAAAATAGACACTTCCCTCCTGACGGTCAGACGTCAGGCACCTGCTCGGCAGCAGGGAGAGGTCACTCAGGGCCTTCTCACCTCCTGAGGTCACCCCGGTATCTCCGTACGCACACCCATCCCCAGGTTTCCGCTTATTCCTGCGTCCACGGCCACCTTCGCTCAGATGCTGCCCCAGTTCCCGAGGAGCGGGCTGAGGCCTTCGTGATGACGCCAGACAGAGGGGCAGACAGCCCCAGGAGGCGCGTCCACCACAGGCTTCCCGGGGGAGGGGGCGGGGCTCGGGCCAGGTGTGGGCGGACACAGCGGGCCGCTCAGAGGGAGCTCAGGTGGACAGCTGAGCAGCGCAGGGCTGGGGGACCCCCCTTGCAGGCCTCGGGAGCATCCCGCATCCCACGTGTGCACAGCTCGCAGAAGGTCGGGGGGCGGGAGGGCACAGAAAGGGGCAGGATCTCGGCTGCGGGCTCCTCCCTGCGTGCGGCTGGCCGACCGGGTCTCCTGGCTGAGACGGGGCCACCGCCGCTCGCCCCCGTGACCTGGCGCCTCGGGGACCCCCGCTCTACACCTCCCAGAGGACACAGGGGTCTGGGGCAGAGCCAGGGGACGGCTGGCCCCACGAGGTGGCGGCCGCCTGCAGGCACAGCCCCAGGACAGGCTCAGACTCTCGGCCACAGGCCTGCTCTCGCCGGTCTGGGCTGTCTGGCGTCCCCACGTGCACTCAGGCAGGCGCGACCCCCACCCCGCCCCCGGCTCCCCCGGGGCCCCTCCCCGAGCCCTCTCCCTGAGCCCCGCTGGGAGGGGACACCCATGCGCACACAGAAGGCTCTCTGTCCAGCCCCACACAAACCGCAAGAGGGGCTCGTTGGAAATGACCGCCTGTGACCTGCCGGTGCCACTGCCTGCCTGCTCCAGGTTTACGGCTCAGAACCAACCTCCCCTCCTGCACTTGACCCCAGAGCGGAGGGAAGGCAGGACGGGCTGATTCCGTCATATGTCACGATTCCGTCCATATGTCACGTAGCTGACAAAGTGCTCACCTGAGGACCAGACTCCAGGCTCCCGGGCTGGGGATGGGGCTCACTTGTCCCCTTCTTTACAAGAGTGTGACAGTGCTCGGGACCTGAGCTGACGAAGCCCTGCGGGGCGAGGTCACACCCTTCCTGGCCCTGCTCACGCCTGGGCCGAGGTCACGCTGAAGGGCGTGGAGACTGGGCACAGGTTAGGGAGGGGGTCAGGAGGCGGTCCCACCGCCGCATTTCAGGTTCAGCCTGTGCCGCTCGGGAAGGGATGGCAGGGGAGGGAGTCACTCCAGGCCATGAAGCCCCCCCACCCGCTGCCCCCGGGAGGAGGAGGTGCCCATGCTGCTCCTGGGCCCATTGGGGGCGCCGTGCAGGGAGCGGCAGGAGATGTGTGCGGCCAGCCCGCCGTCAGGGACACATGGGCTGAGTCCGAGGTTGCTGAAGGGACCTGAGGCAGGGGAGTGACGTGACGGGCCTGGGCTGAGAGGGGTCACTGTGGAGTGATGAGGAGCTGGAGGGGCGCACGGATGCACAGAGCCCCCGGAAGCAGCCAAGCCCCTCGAGGGGGGACGAGAGGAAGGAGACTGAAGGGCGGGTGCCACTGCAGCCATGGAGGTGGGAGATGCCGTGGGCTCGATCCTTAGCGGGTTCGGGAAAACGGGGGACAAGACACGACAAACCCATCTCGGCCAGCGCTCTGAGGAAGGGCCCGGGCCTCAGAAGCGCCGGCTTCTCCGTCTGCCCAGGGCGGCTCTGTTGGGCGCCCACTGGGCACCTGTTTACCCGCGGAGGGTGCAGGATCAGGAGAAGCCAGCGGCGCACTGAGGGGATGCCCCCTTTACAGCGCTTCCTGCGAGGAATAAAGAGGGAGGACACAGGTGGGACCAACAAGCGTGGAAACGACCCACCAGGGATTTACCAGACTAATCCCGCTTGAAACACCCTTTTCTGTCATAATCCTGAGACAGGGTTGGGCCCCTGAAAACTTTAAAGCATTAAAGGGTTAGCTGTCTGGTCTGTAAGGCCAGTGCCTATATCCTGATTTCTTCTGGAGACATCAGCTAAGTGGTGGTAAACGTTTAACTCACACCGCTGGCGTGCGGGGGCCGGGTCAGTGTGTGTAAGCTCTCCAGCAGGGTTCCTGCCTCAAAAAACAAGTAACTTATGTCCACTCCGTCATCAGTACCACCAGGAGGCCTCCTGGGGGAGGGAGTTGGAACCACTTACCCTCCTCCTGTTTGGACAAAAAGCATCAATGCTTTCTGGGAACAGGGCGTTTGGGCCCAAACCCGAATCCTTGGTTCTCTCTGATGCTTGCTGGACCCACGCCTTGTGAACACGCTTCCTGCCCGGTGCCTCCTGGGACGCCTTCCACACAGTCCAGTGCTGACACCACAAGTCAGCTCCTCCGGGACCCCCACCCCCCATGCCCACCCAGAGCCCGGGAGTCGGCAGCTGGGGTGCACAGGTGTGTCTGGGGGGAGCCGCAAATTTCCTGCAGTGTTACCTACGACTGCGTGGGTGTAAACTAAGCATTTTCCAGCAGAAGAACCCATAGTTTTCGTCAAATTCTCGAAGGGGTCTCTGACCCAAAAAAAGATTCAGATGACTCGGAAGCACCAGTTTAAAAGGCGCTTTCATTTCTGTCAAATTGGCCATATTTCAACATAAAGTGGGTCAGAGCGATCAGAGGTAGGAAGAAGTCAAGGATGGGCAATTGCATCTGTAAGGTTTCAGAGAAACTAAAACACATCCCGCGACGGGATACAACATGCAAAAGGACTGTGATAGAATGGAGCGGGGGGCGAGGTGATGGCCACGGACGCGGGGTCAGGGTCAGGAAGGAGAAAGAGCTGTCGGAAGCCCCAGGTGGACTCGGGGCCCTCCTGTCCGCCCCAAGGTGGGCGCCGCACGCAGCTGGCTTAGCAGGCACACCGGGTCCTCTTTTTATCGAAACTATTGGAAAGCGCGTGTGCAGTGCGGCGGTCCTGGCCGCCCCCGCCCCGCCCCCGGGAACAAGCCGCTGACAGGTCAGAACCGCTCGGAGAGACAGGCTGATTGAGGTTCTGTGGTCTTTCCCAGAGATGCTCTATTTCTAACCCAATTCTGACACAAAGTGTGAGGTTTACACTGCTTTTCGGTAAGAAAATACCTTTTCCTTTTTAATATTCCCATGAATAATTTAGCCTCGCTGACAATTCCTCCAGTCTCCTTCAAGCGCTTCTTCTGAAGACAGATGGGGACATTCCGGGCAGAAGGGGCTGAAAAGCCACGTGAATCTCTGCTTCTCACCCTGCAGGGGCCCTAATTAAAAATAAAAGAACCACCACAACAAAAAGACCAAAAGGACTGTAGTCTGAAGGCTTTGAACATCACCATCACCTCCTGGTAATTCCCCTGCAGCCCCGGGCTCACAGCGATAGGTCTCCTTTATGAGTGTGTCCCGAAAGTTCATGCATAAATTGCTTATTAAAAACAACAGTGTAAACAAAGGAACCTTCTATGAAACAGATGGAGACTCACAGACAGAGAACAGACAGGTGGTGACTCAGGGCAGAGGCGTGGGGCAAGGAGGGAGAGGGAGTTTGGGGCTAGCAGGGTTGCTCTTGCCTGGAGAATCCCATGGATGGAGGAGCCTAGTGGGCTACAGTTCATGGGATCGCAGAGAGCCGGACATCACTGAGCGACTTCACTAGGGTTGTATATAACAATACATAACAACGGGCAAGCTCAAGGTCCTACTGCACAGCGCGGGGGCTCCAGTCGAAACCCCGGGATAAACCACAACAGAGAAGAATATGAGGAAAATGTATGTATGTGTAACTGAATCACCCTGTTCTATAGGAGAAATTAGCACAACGTAGCTTCAACTGTACTTCAATTAAAAAAAGAAATAATGGTATGAACATACGTTTAGGTTCTCAATTCAAGGCCACAATTTTTAGGGGCCCTGGCCCAGTCTACACAAAGCATTTTAACCCGAAGACTGCTGAAAGGTTTCCTATTTAAAACATCTGAGTGCGGAAACAACATTGCTTTGATATTACAAATGGTTTTTTAATGTATTTTAAATGCGACTTTTTTCTTGTGAAAACTTCCATTACATATAGGTACACCTCCAAATTCAAGAGGAAAAAGAACTCACTCCATGGTAACCACTAATTATCCTTCGTTAACATCATAGTTTTGTTTTAGGAGGAAGAGACAAAGTATAAGAAAACAGCTCCAGCTGATGAGGACAACGTCTCGGCGTGGACTCGTGTGCACCACTGAACATCACTGTGTGGGATCCATGCTTCCACTTTTAAGGAAGCCTTGGTTGGGAATTCTTTCCCCTAAACTTTCCCACTGATTTTTTTTTTTTTTTTTTTACAAAATTAAAGGTGGTTAACCATATCCAGGGAGAAGGCAATGGCACCCCACTCCAGTACTCTTGCCTGGAAAATCCCATGGATGGAGGAGCCTGGAAGGCTGCAGTCCATGGGGTCCCTGAGGGTCGGACACGACTGAGCGACTTCACTTTCACTTTTCACTTTCATGCATTGGAGAAGGAAATGGCAACCCACTCCAGTGTTCTTGCCTGGAGAATCCCCAGGACGTGGAGCCTGGTGGTCTGCCGTCTATGGGGTCGCACAGAGTTGGACACGACTGAAGCGACTTAGCAGCAACAACCATATCCAGGGATGCAAGAAGTCTTTAAAGTTAAGCTTTTTGGGAAGTGACTTACATGCAAATTATTTAGCAAGATGATTTAAATGCTTAAACACATGTGGAAGAATCCTGAGTGGGTCCTGGAGGAGCTTGGAGTCTCAGGCAGAGGTGGTGGGTGTGGAACCCCAAGGGCAGGGGGCCCGCTCTCGATTCCGACCCCACAAATCTCTCTCTGCACGAGCGTGAAGAGTGGACTCTCCCTGGGACCCTGACTTGGGAGGAAGCCTCATCAGGGTGGGCAGGCTGCCCAGGGCACCGGTCAGTCGTGCTGGTCCAGGCCCACGGCCCCTGTGGCCACGGGGTCCGAGGCCGTGGAGCTCCTCACTCACTGGGCTGTGGGCCCACCTGCCCGAATGCCTGCTCAAACTCCAGGTTGAGCAAGTTCCCCGTGACCTTGCTGGTGCCTCCGTCTGCCTGCCTTGTACGCATTTAACGGGGAGGGAACATCAATCTTGGTCACGTGTCAGTAACTCGACTGACCTCTTGAAACCAGCAGGGCCTTCAAAGCGGGCCAGAGACCTGCGTCTCTGCCCCCAAGGCCAAAGGGTCTCCTGCCTGCTGAGCCCCTGCCCTGCCCAGCCCCTGCCCTGCCCTGGGTCCTCCAGCCACACGGCAGGCCTTTCAAGGGCAGACAGCACGGGTCAAGTGTTTGGCTTCCTTAAAACAGCTCCGACCTCAGGCTTTTTTTTTTTTAAACAAATTCCACTGCTCCTGGGAATGTGGTCTTATTCTAAGGGAGCCAGTTTATATTTTATTTACTCTTTAAGAGCTGCTGTAACACAAATACGAACTGATTTGGGAAAGCGCCTTGGAGAGGTTCCGCAACTAGGGTCCTCTCCTCGATGAGCGTTTCTATTTTGACGTTTGTCTGGCACCCGGGTTACCAGCACAACCCGAGATCTACTGTTAAGACTCGGGAGCGATTTCAGAAATTTGAAGCAGCCACCGCTGGCTGAGTGGCTGCCAAGTCTGGGAGGCAAAAATGAACAAGATTCTCCTCGAGCGGACACAGGTGGGCAGGCCAAGGCCCAGGCCGCACGTTGGCAGCTTCTCCCATCCAAAGCCAAATGGTGAAGGAGTGGGTGCTTCGGGCCACGGGCTTTCTGTCGGGACCGACTGATGCTGGCACCACGGTGCGGAAGCCACAGAACTGCAGGGGCCGGGCCAGCTCCAGAGAACTCGACCGCTGGACGCAGAGACTCCCGTTTCTTACAGTTTCCACACATCACTAAATACTCATCATCTGCTCATGTCTCGTGGATCGTAAAAAAGAATAAAAACCACTCACAGCTCAGTGACCACACAGCACAGGCAGCCGGCCGAGCGAGGCCAGGCGCCGTGGCCTGCAGGTCCTGAGTCTGCCCCTTCCTTGCTGGGTGTGGGGGAGCTGCCTGGACATCCCGAGCCCTGCCTTCCTCATCTGTAAAACGAGGAGGCGAATCTGCCTCGTGGGGTTGAACAACGAGGCACCTAAACATAGAAAGCGCTAGATGAGCGCCAGCTGGCCTCCTGGAGGGGCGGCCTCGCTGGTCGCGGCCTAACAGCTAAGCTAAGCTTCCTGAACACGCGCCTGCTGCCAGTGTGGTGTTGAGTGCTGCATGCTTTTTACAGTATTTTATCTAATCCACGAGGTCATCGATTTTTTAGATGCATCGTTAATGAATGGACCACCGAGACAGAGAAAGCTGCCAGTTAGCCTCTGACATAGCATCGATCGTAAGACGCATCCTGGTTTCACAAATGCTAAAATATGTGTGTGTGTGGCAGTGGNGGGGGGGGGGGGGGGCGGGGAGGACTGCACTTTACAACCAACGAGAAACGGTATCTCCTTGAAGTCCACGAGCATCCTAGGAGGTGGGTGCTCCTATCCCCACTTTACAGAAGGGGAAAGTGAGGAGCGGCCCGAGGGTGCTCAGATGGCTGGGGTCAAGCGCGGGCAGCACAGTCTGGAGTCTGAGCTCCGATCCTCAGGCACGAACACCTGGCAGAAGCTGAAACAGCTGGACCTCTGAGTAGGAAATAGCAAGATCCAGGAGTCGGGCACAGAGGGGCCCCGTCCTCGGTCAGAGAGGACATACCCAGGCCGGCCAGTCGTGTCCCCTGGGCGCTTCCGGGCAGGGTGTGATTGCAGATGGAAACAGGAAATGCGAGTCTCAGACACAGGATGAAAATGGCAGCTGTACCAGCATCTCAGCTGCAGGGCCCCTGGATGGCCGCGTGGGGAGCCCTGTCCAGCTCAGGGAGGTGGACCGAGATGCTGAGCGGACGTGATGTGATTTCCGGGGCCCAGGACTTCAGGGTGTGCCCCTTGCTGCCCCGGCCGACCAGCATGGGCCTGGGCACCTACACTGCGTGGGCAGGGTGGTTCACGCAAGCACCTGCTTCCTTCTGAGAGCCTGGAGTCTGGTCCGAGCCTGACAGAGGCGGCTGGTGTGATCAGCCCTGGTCAAATCCCCAGGTGCTGGGTCTCCGATGAGCCCCTGGTGGCACCATCTCCCACGTGTCGTCACTGGGGAATGAAGCCCCCTCCGTGGGACTCCCGGGAGTGGACGCTGAAGTCAGGCCTGGCCCTCTGCGGACTTCACCCTGCGCTGAGTTTGCTGTTTCCTCCCCTGTGATAAATCACAGCCAGACTCGGGGCAGACATGCTGAGTCCTGAGCACCCCAGTCCCGGGATGGGCTGGGGGCTCCAACACAGCCATGCCCAGCCGTTTCATTTCAGGGCACCGTCCTCAAGAGATGGCGCCAAGCCGGGTGCTGGACGGAGGCCCTGTCTGTGCTGGCCCTGGAGTGGAGGTCGCGAGAAGCCGGGGGAGGATCTCTGCCCTGCTGGGGGCAGACCACCCGGTCCATGCTCTGCTGGGAGAGGTGACCTCGTGATTTCCACGCTTCGAGTGGAAGACAGACGGTGGCAGGAGACGGCGATGGTGATGACGGAGGTGACGATGACGCACGCTTTCTGGGACCTGTCGGGCACCGTGGGCACTTCCTGCGCCAGCTCACCCTCAGCCACCCTGGGAGGCGGGCGCCGTTGTCAGCTCCATCTTGCGGTGAGGACGCGGATCACAAAACGGCTAAGCACTGCCCGCCGTCACACACTGGTTCGGGGACACATCCCTTGGCTTTAGAATCTGAGTTCTCACCACTACGCCCAACTGTCCCTCTCTGGACACAGAAATCTGCACTGGTCTCAGCAGGCCCGATGCCACCCACCCCGAGGAGACACAGGGCGGGTTACATCCCGGCCTCAGCAGAACACGTGTGTGCGTGGCACCCTCCGGCGGTGTGGACTCTGGGACCCTCTAGGGCACCACGCTTTGCACCAAACGCTCAGAGCAGACAGATGGGAGGGGGTCACCGTTCGGGACTGGGGGGGTCAGCACAGACTAGAACTGTGATCCAGTCTCGGGGAGTGTGGGGACCCAGGACGGATCTCGGAGATGAGTTCCCAACAGTCAGAAGGGAAAGAGAGCAGCCCCCGGGAAGAGGTGGACCCAGCCACGACCGTGAGGAGCGGAGAGGCCCGGGGGTCCACCTGCCGAGAAGTCAAACTGCCGGCTCCTCCGTGGAACGCTCGAGGGCAACAGGGGAGTGCAGCCAGGAAGGAAGTGATGCTTTGCTAAGAGTTATGGGGGCAGAGGGAGGCGCGGGCCAGAGCCCTGGGGCCGGGGAGGACCTGAGAAGGTGCTGATGGAGTCTCAGCACCACGTGGGCCCGAGCGACTTGCAGGCAGAGGCTAGACCGAGGTGGGTTCCGCGGCCGGTCTCCTGCCGAGGCCAGTGAGACCCCGGCCGGCGCGACCTCTGAGCTGACGGTGGTGCTGATGGTCCCAGCCTTTCTCAGTCTAACCTTTGAGGACCCTGGTAGACTCGGGCTGGGACTGGGCTGGAACTGCTGGCCGCGTGGGCTTGGGAATCACTTCTGAAGAGAGGACTGATGGCCTCCAGCGTCCCCCTCGCAGCGGCGGGGTGTTCACGGTGGCCCAGGAGCAAGAAGGAGAACTGCAGGAATGACAGTGACACTGACGGGGACAGAAAGTCAGACACTCACCGCTTCACACGGAAAAACACGTGTAAAGGAGGAGACCGTCTCAGCAGCGACAAGAAGGGAGGCTCTCGATAGCAATAAGCTACATGGGGAAAAGGAGGAAAAAATGAAAAGCAGGCCCGAGAGAAGACAGGCTCACTGGGGGCTGCCTGGTCACTAGTTAATTCGCCAGCTCCGCAGCTTCAGACAAACCACCCCCGTCAAAACACTGCTCGGACAACTGCAGTCGAAGCCGATTAAGTCTCAGGATCATGTCCCAGCACTTTGTGTTTTGAAGGAGGACCAGCCAGTGACCCTCGGGAAGCTAACTGCTCTTCCATTTTCGAGCACAGTCAGGCATCTGATGAAACCATTCGTCTCCCAGGTGGCCATGCCCCCAGCAAGCTTTCTGCCTGGGGACCAACGTGGGCCATGGCAAGTACCGAGGCCATGACCCTGGGCGGAGGGAGCCGTTCTGGGCAGAAGCCGCTCAGTCCTGGCGTAGAGGCTGCTTCCTGCTTGCACAGCCGCTCTCTCCGGGAGGGAGGCTCCAGCCCCCGATGTGCGCGCTGCGTGCGTGCGTGTTGAGTATCCAGGCTGCTCTGCAGCTGGCGCCCTCCAAGCAGTCAGCGCGCCTTGTACACGTGCTCGGGGCTTCCCAGTGGCTCGGGGTAAAGAACCTGCCGATGCAGGAGACGCAGGAGACTCGGGTTCTACCCCTGGGTCGGGAGGAGCCCCTGGAGGAGGAAGTGGCAGCCCACTCCAGTGTTCTTGCTGGAGAACCCTACGGGCAGAGGAACCTGGTGGGCTCCAGTCCATGGGGTCGCAGAGAGTCGGCCACGACTCGGTGAGTGAGCGTGTGGGTGTGCACTAGGTCGCCGCCGCCAAGGCCGATTTCCGGTTTAATGGGGCAGAGAGAAGGCAGGCAGATGCAGCCAGCTCTCTTCTCATTAAAATATTCCCCTCAGAGGAAACCACACGCCTCCTTGTTCACTTGGACTTGCCTTTTAAGTAGCTGATACACTGGGAGTTTTAACAGTAGAAATAAATTCGTTTGGTGCCGTGCGTATTTCTGTTCCCGTTCTGGTGGGCGCTGGGAAGCCTGCTCTGTGTCCCCCCCCCGGAATGTTTTACGGCCACAAACAATTCTCTGGAAAACACGCTGCACTCGGGGTAATAAAGACCCTGCAGATTTTATTAAACAATCGTGCCAGTGAGCGCGAGCAGTAAATGCTAACGCTGGCTTCAGGGCACAAACACCCATTGTGCCGACGTCTCAGAGGCTGGACTAGAGACTGGACTCCGGCCCCCTCCTCCCCCTCGTCACTGGTTTCACTGTCAGATTTGAGCAAGTCCCTTAACCACGGCTGAGCCAAGACCAAACCAGGCTGCAAAGTGAGCCCCCGCCCCTCTCCTCTGAAGCCCACCTTCGAGGCCACGTTAGAGCCTCTCCCTCCGCGGCAAAGAGCCCACCTGCCAAGCAGGAGACAAGGGCTCGATCCCTGGGTACTCACTCCAGTGTTCTTACCTGGGAAATCCCACGGACAGAGGAGCCTGGGGGACTACAGTCCATGGGGTTGCAAAGAGTCGGACACGACTCAGCAACTAAACCATAAGAGCTCCCCTCGGCCCCACCACCCTCTGTGCTCCTCCCCGACCCTTGCAGCCCCATTCGACTACCCGGCTTCCTCTCACTACAGAACGTGCCCTCTTGACTCCTTGTCAGGAAATGTTCTGTTTGAGGCCCCCCCACAGGAAGGCCTCCTGTCTCTCGAAACGTGCACACTGCTCTCTCCTGGATTTCCAGTGACTTGTAGCCACCCACACCCATCCTTCATTGATTCACGTGCGTCACTAACATCTCAGCAGCTGTTGACACAGCTCCGTGCAAGCGGTTCGGGTCACTATACACGCACGGCAAGGGGTCATTCGGACAGAACTCAACAGGACACACGTGTACTGTGTGGCCAGCAGGAGAGAAGGGCGCTGACCCTAAGGAGGCGGAAGCAAGGCTGGGCGGGACGGGTCGAGACGTCGCTCAGTCGTGTCCGACTCTTTGTGACCCCATGGACTGTAGCCTACCAGGCTCCTCTGTCCATGGGATTTTACAGGCAATAGTACTGGAATGGATTGCCATTTCCTTCTCCAGAGGATCTTCCCGACCCAGGGATCGAACCCAGGTCTCCCACATTGTAGACAGACGCTTTACCGTCTGAGCCACCAGGAAACTAGGCTGGGCGGGGTTTCAGAATAGATGGGCCCTCCCCACCAAAATTCCACAGACTGCATGAGGCTTCGAAGAGCCAGACACAGCTGAGTGACTTTCACTTTTTCCACTTTTCCCCATCAAAAAGTCTTACAACCAAGAAGGTGGGAAGCTCCCAGAGAGAAAGGCCCCCCCAATGATAGTCCATGAACTTAGGGGCTTCCCTGGTGGCTCAGACAGTAAAGAATCCTCCTGCAGTGCAAAAGACACGGGTTCGATCCCTGGGTCAGGAAGATCCCCTGGAGAAGGAAATGGCAACCCGCCACAGTGTTGCCTGGAGAAGCCCGTGGACTGAGGAGCCTGGCAGGCTACAGTCCATGGGGCTCGCAAAGAGTCACACAACTATTTAAAAGTCACCAAATGTTCCCCGAGAAAGTTCACTGCCAAAGACGAGATTTACTTCTCATGCCGTGCGATGCTGTCTGTGAACGGAAGGGCACAGCAGAGGAAACCCACGGCGTCGCCGCTGCAGGGCCCGGGGGCGGGGGTGCACAGCGTCTCCACTTGGCTGGGAATTTCAGCTCGTGTAACACTGAAACAACGCACCTGTGGGGCCTGGAGTGTGGCCACCCTTCCCTTCCCTCGGGGCTAGATTTCTCCCACTGACTCTACCCTGCTGCATGGCACCCTGAACACAAGCCGACACCCGACACCCCTGGAGCTTAAGGCAGAAACTACACAGCTCAGACTGGAGGCGGCGGCCGGGTGGGCTCAGGGCCCGAGCCCTGCTCACCAAGCCCCTCGGTGCCTGGCTGGGGGGTTTCCTAGGAGTCCCGCAGCTCTGGTCACAAGGGATGATGAAAAAGGAACATTTCCCTAGAATCAGGGATCTCAGAACAGCATCGATTTAAATCTTTGGGGTGTCGGGGGAGAGAGACAGAGAGGAGTGAACACCTACTTGTGAGCAAGAGAAAACATGGAGGACACGATGAGGGAGAAATGGGGGTGAAGAGAAGAGCAGCCCCCAAAATGACGACCACCGAGGACACTCGGCAGGAAGCGAGTCCAGGGCCGGAGCAGGGCCTGACGTGCGGACCACACCCGTGAAGTGAACAGGCCCGCCAGCTGAGCGAGTGGCCCAGACTCAGCGGGTGAGGCAGGTGTTGGAGATGCTCGGACGAGCGTTTCAGCTGGGTGGGCATCTGTGTGCATGCCTGGGGAGGACGCCGTTGGACCCGACGCCCGTCCGGCTTGCCCTCCTGGAACGTCCAACATCCTGGGTGGGATGTGAGGGGAGGCTCTTCCGGTGAGCGAGTCCCAGCCACAGCCATGAGCACTGATGAGGACTCGAGGGAGTGGCTGGTCTGGCTGCATCAGTGAAGCATATTTCTGCACATCTGGGCTCCTAACAACGGCCTGACCCAGGAAGCAACACTGCCTGACATCATCACGACCCCCAAATTCTTAGTAGATTCATCATCACGTCCAAAGTCCTATGGAAGTGGACCCTCTTTTTGCAACTTATTTATTCTTTATAAAACTCTATCCAAAGTCCACGCTATCTTTCTTTCCTGTTCATCCTAGCTCACTGACATTAAAAAATGGTGCAAGCGGGGGTCTGCGCAGAGAGAAGCCGCATGGGCTCGTGTGTTGGTCGTGGAGCTACGGCATGCTGCAGGAATAAAAAACTCTGTAATTTCAGATGCTCAGAACACCAGAAGGTCACTTCTCACTCACACCACATGTCCCATGCAGGCTGGCTGGGTCTCTGATTATCACTGCCTCTTGAGGCGGAGAGAGTGGTTATGCTTTTTAAGGCCCCCAGGTCCCTCGCCAGTAATTCAATGCTCTGGCCCAGGAGGGACGTGTCACTTCTGTCCTCAGCTCTTCAGGGCCAGACGCAGGGACCTGCCCAAGGTCAAGAGAAATACTGGCCAAAGGTACCAGTGGCATTCACACCCTGTTACAGGGAGCTGATCGTTCAAACACGCATCTCGCAGGAAGAGGCGGCCCCAACTTCCTGGAAGCTCCGTGTCCTGAGCTGTCTCTAGGCCCTCAGCTCCTTCGCCCCCCGCAGAGCCCAGGCCTGTCCTGGAGACTGACTCTGGGCCCGCCGGAGTCTCCCCGCCCGCCAGCATCCTGGGAAGCGGCTCAGCACCTGGACTTCGGCCCCCAGACCTCAGCGCAGGCTCAGCTGCGCTCCCATTTCACACCCTCCTCTTCCTCGGTGACTCTCGTGAAGGCGGCTTCTGTCTATTCTGCCAAAGGTCGGGCATCCTTGAGGTGGGAGAGCAGACAGGCGGACCGAAGGTTTCAGGACCACTGCCCAGCTCCTCGGCAGAGAGGAGCAGCCAGTCCAAGGCGCCCGCCCCGGGGCTGTGAGCGGCAGCTCCCAGCCAGGCGGCCTGCGTCCCGGCCTCGGTCCCCCACTCACTGTGGCGCTGGGGGCAGCCCCTGCCCCCCGGGCACTGTGCCGTCAGAGAGGGGTGAGGGCCAGCCCCGCAGCGCTGGGGCCACTTGTCTTCCTCCTGTCCTCGTCACCGGACCTCCCTTTGGCCACATTTGTTTCAAATGACTCGGTTCCACAAAGAGCAAGTCGCCTCCCTGAGGGATCCTGAGAGCTAAGCATCCCCATTAAACAAGAGAAAGACCAAGACTGACCCAGCGTCCGCCTCCATCTACCCGAGTCTGCCCTGAAACCGTGAGAAGCACACACAGGGTCAGGAAAACAGCTCAGAAAGGTCAGCTCTCCCACTCGTACCTGGAACTCTTCAAAGAAGCCGCTCTGCCCAATTCCATAAAACATCAGGCCACCCCCCCGCCCCCCGCACCCGCCCCCAGCCCTGGAACACACCCTGCGTGCTTGACCCTCCATCGTCTGCACACATGGCCAGCCAGGCTCCCATCGCAGGGGTTGGCGGGGAATCAGGAAGCAAGGGCCGGGG
>SJYQ01000270.1:35573-113347 GCA_006410935.1 Redunca redunca | reverse complement strand
GCTCACAGAGGCCGGAGGAGGGGAGGGGGAAAGGCGGGGAGGGGACACAGTGGCTGGGGGGGCGCACGGGGGACGCACGGGATGCCAAAGGACAGCTGGGTCCCTCCACCGTGCGTCACGTTGGGATCCTTCATGTCCGACTTCTTATACTTGTCCCTATTCACTGTCTAATCAATCTGAAGTTTGAAGGCAGTCACTGTGACGAGTGAGGAGGCCCCCAGCTCAGATGGGCTGGTTGTGGGGCGGTGGGGCCAGGAGAAAAACCACTGGAAAAAACGGCACACTTGTCATTTGAGGACCTGAGCAATTTTCACCCAGAGGAAACGACAGGGGAGAGTGTTCCAGAAAAGAGCGCCATGCAGAATCCAGGTGCCACAGAGGCAAAGTTTCTGAGGGCCTGAACGGGCAGGGGAGGGGGCAGTGGGAAAGCGGGGCTGGAGGTCCCCCGGCCACCCTGAGGGGCAGCGGGAGCCTTTGAAAGACTGAAGCCGTGGGGTAAACAGACACGGTCAGTCGTTTTCTAAAAAGACTCTTCTGGGCAACATGAGTTTATTCTGCTGTGCGGATGTGACCCTCGGGGTCCTGCAGGGGCAATGCCAGTCCCTGTCTGTCCCTGACATGCACCAGCAGTTCCAAAAACACCGCCAAGGTGTCAGGCCACAACCGGAAGGCCCTTTGTTCCCACAGCTGATGGATGTTGACTATGGATTGTTACCAGCAGGAACACAAACAGTTTGTACAAACTAGTGTTTTTTTTGCACATTGACTTAAAGATCAGTGCCCTGGGAGAGATTACACTTATAAAGACATTCCAATGGTGAATCTTTGCAAAGCAGATGCTCCTTCTCTAAAACAATCTCTTACCACAAACCAACTTTACAATGAAAGGCTTTAATCCATCAGACCCGTTTTAAACAAGCATTCCATCTAAATGCACCTTTGTTCTTTGAAAGTATAGACAAGTGAAAACTATGAATGCTGTAAACATTTTAAAATCATATCAGTAGGAAAATCAGTTCAAAAGCACATTTCTCTAGAGGCAGGAAAAAACATGCATATATAATAATAATAATTATTATTATTATTATATAAAAAGGTACCAAAAAAAAACCAAAACAAAAACATCACTGCCTCTGGTTTCATCATCACATCACCTAGTTCAAACTTGCAATTTGATTACTAAATAATGACTGTATTTTTTGCCTCCTATTCATTCTATTTGAAAAAAAAGTGAACATTAACTCTTATTCTGCTGTAGAAAGTTAGATCAGATCGTCTCCAAAGAAAACAGTGACTATTTGGTCCTGGAGATGATGATGAAATCCAGTTTGATGACATCGGAGATGATGATGAAGACACTGATGATATCTAAAATGAACTCAGCCTTGCACATTCCAGTTTTCTCTGAAGATTGTTCAGCAGTTTGAATGTTTAACTGTGATTCATTAAAATAAAAGTTTCATTAGCAGTACACACACAAAAAAAACAGTCCTCAAAACTCTATGACCCAGCAGCTCCTCCTCAGAGCATGTTCCCTAAAGGAGCTGGAAGCAGGGACTTGGATGGACCGCTGTGCCCACCTGTCCACAGCAGCGCTGCCCACAACCGCCCAGAAGAGGAAGCCTCCCGAGTGGCCACGCCCACAGGGTGGAACACGACTCGGCCTCAAAAAGGAAGGGGATTCTGACCCAGGTCACAGCGTGGATGAACCCTGGCAACATTCCACTCAGTGAACAAAGGCCCGAAAGACAAATCCTTGGTGATCGCACTTACATAAGGCCCCCAGAGTCATCAGATCTGTAGAGACAGGAGGGAGAATGAGGGTGTGAGGGTCTGGGAGGAGAGAATGGGCAGGTGTGGTTTACTGGGGACAGTTTCAGTTCTGCAAGATGAAAAATATTTCAAGATGGACGGTGGTCACACTGATAACACGAGTATACCTAACGCCACTGAGTCGCATTTCAACCCATTTAAAGGGCTGACATGGATTTACGTCATACACATGCGTGTGCGTGCTAAGTCGCTTCAGTCATGTGCGGCTGTTTGCAACCCTGTGGACTGTCGCCCGCCAGGCTCCTTTGTCAGCAGGCTTCTCCAGGCACGGATGTTGGCGTGGGCAGCCATTCCCTTCTCCAGGGATAGAACCCAGGTCTCTCACATCTGCTGCATTGGCAGGAGGGCTCTTTACCACTAGTGCCTCCTAGGAAGCCCCTAACGTTATGTATATTTTACCCAATAAAACACAAAGGTCCCAAACCTAGATATCTTAATTGGGCCACACAACTGGTGATCTGTTATAGACAGACTCACCTTGTCCCTCCCTTCGGCCCCAGAGGCCCAGGTTCCCTAAAGGTCTCTGGGCTCCTCGGGAATGTCCTCTGAGGTCACAACACTGACCGGAGATGAGGACATCCGCGTCCTCCCCACTGGGAACAAACACAGGTACCTGCTACTGGCCCCCAGACACCATCCCCATCCTCACAGCAAACCATCCTCAGAGAGTCCTCCGCCCCCAGCACGCAGAGGCGCCTGTCAGCTGCCTATCAGCAGGGCGGATCCCGTCTCCCAGTGTTTCTCAGCTCACCTTCTCCAAGAACACCCGCAGAACGATCCATTAGGCACTAAGATCCCTCGACAAGCGCCTCGACGCTGAACTCAAGCGGGACGCTGCCAGACCAGACGCACTGCACTCGAAACGACGCAGCTCCCCATGTCCCCATTTAAACCCCAGTCCCCGCTGGACACGAAAGGAGGTCTCAGAGGGCTTCGAAACAGCATCTTCACATGCTCCTCCCACGTCTTTAATTACCTGCAAATGCATTTATTACACGACCTGGCTCGCCATTAGCTAGAAACACACCAGAGATGCCGCCCCAGCTCGGAGAGCTGCCCCGGAGTTTAGAAACGGACTGGAGGGAAGACAAGAGGGGAGCAGGAAGGGATGCGTGGGGACGCGGCCCCAAGGGCGCCCTGCAGGAAGGCAGACAGGTCTCAGCGCTGGACAGAGAGGAAGAAGGGAAACTCGCTTGCTGCACAGAGATCAGAGACGAAGCCCCAGCCGTGCACCTGGGAAGGGGCACCGTCCTCCTTAACGAGTCCGCTTGTTCGTCAAGTCAGGGGAGGGGCTCTGAGTAAAGCAGCCTCGGGAGGTTCCTGGTTCTACTGAGACAGCCTTGCTCTTGGTGCCCGGAGGAGACTGGCACCGTGGGCCACAGCTGCTCTGCAGGCCTTGCTCCCCGCAGGCCAGGCCAGGCCGTGCTGGGGACAGCCCAGGGTTCAGGGCCGACACTTTCATCTTGCAGATGGAAAAAGTGGGTCCTTATAATCCAGCGATCCCACTTTTGAGTACATACCCCAAAGAACTGGAAGTAAGGCCTCACCCCTGCTCCCTTCACCAGCCAGAAGGTGGGCACAACCCAGATGTCCAGAGGCGGAGGACAGATGAGGTACACACAGTCTAGACAGCCATTGGAGGCCTGCTGCTGCTGCCGCTGCTGCTAAGTCACGCCAGTCGCGTCCAACTCTGTGCGACCCCACAGACGGCAGCCCGCCAGGCCCCCCCCCCGTCCCTGGGATTCTCCAGGCAAGAACACTGGAGTGGGTTGCCATTTCCTTCTCCTGCTGCTGCTGCTGCTAAGTCGCTTCAGTCGCGTCCAACTCTGTGCGACCCCGTAGACAGCAACCCACCAGCCTCCTCTGTCCCTGGGATTCTCCAGGCAAGAATACTGGAGTGGGTTGCCACTGCCTTCTCCTTCTCAGTCTTAAAACAGAAATCTGGACACATTACACAACACGGGTGAACCCTGAAGACTTCATGATACGTTAAATAAACGAGCACAAAAGGATAAAGACGGCGTGATGCCGCCGGCGTGAGGTCCCCAGGGAACTCACATGCAGACAGAAAGCATGCTGTGGGGGCTGGCGAGGGGGAGGGGAGGCCCATGTGTCCCGGGCACAGTTTCAGCAGGAGACGGATGGTGGTGACGGCTGCACAAGAAAGTGAACGCCGTTAACACGGCGCAACCGCGCAGAAAGGGTGACGACGGAGGCTCCCTATCAGAGCTTTATGCCTCGATTAAACAACGTTTTAAAAGTGCACGCAGAGAATCAGGGTGTAGTAAGAGAAATAAGCCCGTGAATTCTGTGTGAGCAGCCAGGGAAGCCTCTCTGAGGAGGGCCAGAAGGTGGAGGGCAAGATAAACTCGAGACTGAGCTCACGGGCATCTTTCATCCATTGTCCCCAGATCGGCGGTCAGTCGTGGCAGCAGAGGGGTGAGCGATCAGTTCTGAGTCTAGCCAATTCTCTTGGCATCCGGTCCGAATCTGTCTAATCCACGAGGCTTTCATGAGAAATCTCAGCTAATTGCTGCTACCATTCATAGCCGCCTAGGTGACACCATCACATCCCCTTCCCCTCATCCTTCTTGGACGAGAAATGGACCAAGAGAACTCGAGCCTTTCTGCTCCACACGCACACTTCTACTCTGACGGTGCCATGAATTCCTTCAGTCACTCAACTCATATTCAGACACCCTTTCTCTGCCAGGTACAGCCCTGGGTACCAGAGACACAGGGCAAAGAAGGATGCGAGGCCCTGCTCCGTCGAGGTTACTCCAGAGCAGGGGGTGGTACTGATGGAGACACAGACAAATCAGCATATCTCCAGAGAGTGGTGGATGCTGGGAAACAGGCAGACAGTCCCAAAGGAATCATCTGGGTGCTGGCCACCGATGCGACGTGAGCAGGATCACGGTGACGAGACGTGGCCCAGCCTGCCGAGGGCCGGGACGCAGCACTTCAGGCAGAGGGCAGGCCAGTACGGATGACCTAAGGAAGCAGGGAGAGCCCGGCACACAGCGAATGCAAAGGTCCGTTTGGCTGGAAAACAGTGAGGTCAGCAGGAGGCAGGCCTCACGGGACCTCATAGGCTGTGGTGAGGAGCTCGGGCTGCACCACGAAAGCCGCTGGAGGGCAAGGCAAAGACCTCGGGCCACTGCCCACGCCCTCTGCCCTGTCTCCTGCGGGCTTGTGGATGTTCACGATGGAGCACCATCGCCCAATACCACCCCCTCGCCCCCAGCAACCGGCTGTGGGCCGGACACTGTGGGGAGGCAAGATGCGCTGCCCTCAGCTTCTGAGAGGCGGCCTTCAAGGGGGAGCGTCCTGCCTCCTCGTTCCCGCCACTGTGCTGGCCGGGATGTGGACACGCTGCAGAATTAGCAGACAGGGAGAGTCCGGGCCCCAGAGTCAGGAGACTGGCCACACCAGCCCTGGACGGCTCCAGTGATGACAGACACGAACAGCTGCTTTGCTTAGACCCCCGCCATCTGGGGCTTCCCTGCTCTCCCAGTGAAGCCTCTGCTGGCAAACCCCGAGGGTCTGAAGCGGACGGGTACAAGTTCTGGTTCACACCGTATAAATATTGCCCTGGTTGTAAGAGAAGAATCAGTTGTGTGGCTTGACCAGGAATATGGTTCAGGAAGCTGTTGCGGTTATTCAGGCAAGACATGGAAAGGCTTTGCCGCAGGGGTGCAGTCGGGCAGGTGATCTGTAGGACCTGGTGATCAAGAAGACAGTGACTCAGGCCCGGCTGGAGCCCGCTGTGGATGGTGGTTCTCGACAGGCTGGCAGGCTGGCAGGGTGAGCGGTGAGGCCGTGAGGCCGGCGGGGCGATGAGGGCTCTGTTTCAGCCACACGACACCTGAAAGGCCTCCAACAGCCAAGCCGAATACCCTCCAGGCCACGAGGCAGAGGGGGTGGAACTCAGTAGGGAAGTAAGAGCTGGTGAAATAACTCACCCCCAGATGATTTAACACCGCGTTTCCAGCAGCGCGGGCTTCCCAGGCGGCTCAGCGGTAAAGAACCCGCCTGCCAATGGCACCCTGGGTTGGGAAGATCGCCTGGAGAAGGAAATGCTACTCACTCCAGTATTCTTGCCTGGGAAATCCCATGGACAGAGGCTCTTGGCGGGCTAGTCTATGGGGTTGTAAAAGAGTGAGACAGGACTGTGTGACTAAACGCCGTGTTGTGTGGTTCAAGCAGCGCTGACCAACACAGACTTTAATTCATTAAACTTCATTAAAGTCACAGCCATGCTGCCTTGCTCAACGGCCCTGTGGTGACGTCAAAGCCCGGGCGGTGTAGACAGCCCACTCTCAGCACAGCTGACGGTCTCTGCGACTGCTCTGGTCTATGCCTCTTTAGAGACGGTTTATTATGATGGATTTGCCTTGTCTCACAGCCGAGGTGTGAGAGAGATCGGGAGAGAAAATCAGTCTTAATTTTATTTCTTCTTCTGCAGTGTGGACCCCAGACCATCAGTGTTCTCACGCCCTTGCCCAAACGCTTCACGTTCATGTCTACACACAGCTCGCAACAATTCCCAGTGCTCACCAAGGACAGAGGGCCGCACGACCCTGCAGAAGGTAACTAGCCTGAGGTCCCAACTGTCCTTTCACTCGGGGTTGCATTCTCAGCCCTGAGAAAGGATGGGCGCCTAAGAGACGCTCTCGCATCAGCTGAAGGCAGACGCCTCCCGTGCCCTCGCCCCAGCCCCACACGGACGCCAGCGGCTTCAGAAAAGCCAGCTGTGCAAACGTTCGCTTCTACGGTCACAGGGCGGATGGGAAAACACCAGACAGGAGAGCCTGGAAAAGCACCACAAGAGCAATCACCCCTTGAAGAGAACATGAAATAAGACCCTACCGTGACCCCACGAAGAGGCAGAAAATAAACAGCCCCACAGACGAGCGGGTCGGAGACCAGCTCCGGGTTTCCAGGTGACGATCACAAAGGAAGAGCAGGTCTGGGCTCCGCAACACTCCTCCGCGCGTCCTGCGAACCCCGTCTCCACTGGGTGGCGTGCTCCAGGTCAGCTGTTCAGTCGCTCAGTCGTATCCAGCTTTTTTGAGACCCCATGGACTGTAGCCCGCCAGGCTCCTCTGTCAAGAATTCTCCAGGCAAGAATTCTGGAGTTGGTTGCCATGCCCTTCTCCAGGGGATCTTCCCAACCCAGGGACTGAACCCACATCTCCTGCGTTGGCAGGCAGATTCTTTACCATTGAGCCATCTGGGAAGTAAGTGATACTATTTCAGTCTCTTAAACGACAAGACCCGAGTACCCTGGAGCAAGCTGATATCCAACAGCTCCAGGTGACATCCCAGTTCCAGCGATGTCCCCACCCTCCACGAGCCGCGGAAACACCAGGACAGCGCCGAAGGGTGATCCCGGAGGAGATCCTCTTGTCTGTGACAAGACTGCCAAGAGAAGGAAGGCTGGGGTACACGTCATCCTTGAGAACCAGAGATCTGAACCACTTGTTCCCCACCGAACCCCTTCCAGGGACGCCTTCTGTGACAGAGGACAGTTCAGTTCAAACTGGTTAGAACCAGGGAGAACTAGAACAGCACAGTCACCACGGGGGGCAGGGGGTGGGGTCAGGACCCCCAGCACCGCCTCCCCGAAACACGGAATGGAGCAAATGCTTTCTCACAGAGGCGGCAATGGCCGTCCTCGGCTGGCAGAGCGAAGCCCAGACACCTTGCCCAGCACCCACGCCCAGCGGGGAGGCCCCAGCCCTTTGGGGAAACCTTCTCCTTCCCCCATGGAGACTCCCTGGGGAGTTACACCTGCTGGTCAGGCTCCTGGGTGAGAAGGAGGAACATCATGGGAAGGCACCTGGTCCTTGGCTGGACGAAGCCAGAGAGGAAGCGGACCCTGAAAAGGGAGGGGGTCGAGGCAGAAGCCAAGCCATCAACCTGGGGATGGGGGCGGGCGGAGCTGAGGGTGGCGGGAATGGGGACGGGGAGAGGGCCCCACGGTGGGGCTGGACTCCGGACTTTAGAACACGGTTCCTGAGTTGGGGAGAGGCCTGCGGCCACCTGCGAACACGTTCCAAGCAGTCTGCAGAAACCCATACATTTTATGTTCTCATGTCAGTGAAAACTCATCTATTGATACGTTAACATAAGCGTCACCCTGATTGTCTGGGTGAGCAGACAGGAACCCAGAGTGGAGCTAGGACTTCAGGCCTGCGTTTGTGTCTGAATTTACACTCACCAAGGCCAAAGGTCACCCCGACCGGCGGCACAGATGCAGGCTTAATAGTGGTTTGAACACAACAGCAGAACGGAGTCTCCACACGTACAGACAGCAGTCCAGGGCGTGACCAGGCTGATGCCGGCTGTGGAAGGGCCACAGGAAGTGTGGGTTTGGTCGGGCTGGAAGGGCAGGTGTTTGCTATTTGCACTGGATGCTCAGAGGGGCGTAGTGCATTCTGGGTCCTGTGGGTGATGAGGGACCAGCGTGAGCCCAGTGCATCCTGGGTAATGTGAGCGGTCAGGGGAGCCTACAGCATCCTGGGTAAAGTGCTTAGGGACCAGCCAGAGCCTTGAGCATCCTGGGTAATGAGTGGTTAGGACCCAGCTGGAGCCTAGAGCATCCTGGGTAATGAGAGTGGCTGGGGGCTGGGTAGAGATCAGAGTCACGAGGAGGGAAGCCTGGGAAGGAGGCTAGGACAACGCACAGAGATTCTGTCCTCCGTGACCATGGGACAGGCCAGGCTCCTGTAGGTCTCAAAGAAGAAACGTAGAGTTTTAGATGCACGTTTCAGGGGGGCTGCTCAGGCTGGGGCAGTGGAGAGCTCAGGCCAAGCTGAAAGCTTCAGGCCTCTGCGGCCTCTGGGTGAGAAAGGAGAGCCTGTGTGAAGGCCGTGGCCACGGGGAAGGAGAGACTTTGAGGAGGTGGGATGGGTCCTAGGTGACTGAGAGCGGACGAGGGAGGGGGCAGGACCCGGCGACCAGCCGGGGCACCTGGACCGGGAGGCAGCCCAGGATTCCGATTCCAACCCTATAGATTTTGAAGCCACTGGCCTCTCCCTCCTCCGGCAGGGTTGCCAGGGGCGATGCAGACAGCTTCACGTTCAGATAGGACAAGTGGGTGGTGCCTAAGGGGCACCCCAGGGGGTTGACTTAGCAGGCGATCCTCTGTCCAGAAGTCCAGGGGCAGTCACAGGCTCCCGAAGAGCTGAGTGTGCCAAGAACCCAAGTGGGTGGAGGGAGGCGGGAAGTGGTAGCCTGAGAGACCAGTGGGAAGTCAGGACAGCCTGATAACCAGGGCGCCGAGAAAGGGCCAGTGAGAGTGGCCAGTGATGTAGACCGAGGGTTGAGAAATGCAGGCCGAGGGTGGAGCAATGGTTGCCCAGTAGGTCAGAGGTAATTGGGGCAAAAGCAACTTCCATACAGTGATCAGTGTGATCTAAAGCTTTTAATTCCTGTGTTCCCCAGAAAAATACCACCTTGTCTTCATGTCAAGTATTTTAGGAAGGAAATAACTTTTAGAAAAAAATTTGGTAAAACGTATATAATATGAAATTTGCCACTGCCACCACTTTTAACTGTGTAAGTTAGGGGCTTACGAGCATCTGCACTGCTGTGCAAGAAAATAACAATGGTAAATGTTCCTTATCATTGGACAGGAAAACCCGAGTTAAAAGGCAAGACGGTAATGAGACTTTTTTCTTGAAGTCGCCTAAAACAGCACATTATCTTGGCTCGATCGCTGGGAATTCAGAACCGCAGTAGAGTTGGAGAGGCAGCCGGGTCCTTCGAGGGATGCTACGTTGCTCACACTGAAGGCGGGGTGTGTGTGTGTGTGTGCACACGCCTGTGTGTGTCTGTCGCCTGTGTGCGTCTGTGTGCGCGTGTGTGGCGTGGTGCCGAGCTGTGTCTTGATGTTAAGGAGNCATGGCAGCCTCCGGAAGGGAGTGACCTGGGCTGCCCACCCGGGCTGGAGGGGGATGCCACTCAGAGCCCAGCACCCCTGGTTCCCTGTCCTCCCCGCCCCCGGGGCTAGGACCGCTCAACCTGGAAGAGGCTCCTGGTTGAGCCTAGAATTCTGAAGTGAGAAGGCAGCGGGGGTTTCCCCCTGGTTTTGTTATTTGGACTGCGGTATTCAGTGTCCACGCCTGGAGTCTGTTCATTTTTCTTTTCTACTCATTTTCTCCACCGATTGTTCCAGCAGCGACTCCGTAGTTCCGTGGTTCCACGGGACACACTGAACGCCTGTGCCCCGACTTTAGCGAGATGGAGACAGAGGCGCAGAGATAAGGTGGCTTGTGGCAGGTGCAGCCAGTCCACCATGGAGCTCTCACTACACCTGGGTCTCCAGATTTCCAAATCGTCTCCTTCCCTCTTGCTGGGTGAACAGCTTATTTCAAATGAAGCTCTCAGCCACCACTACCATCCCACCGCTAAAATCACTGTGTGTCTGGAAATGCCTAGTCCTTAACGACAGACGTGGTGTTAATATTAATATTATCCTCCATTGCTGAAAAAAAAGGGGGGGCTTCCCTGGAGGTTCCGTGGTATAGAATCTGCCTGCAGGGCAGGAGACAAGGCTTCTATCCCTGCGCCAGGAAGATCCCCTGGAGAAGGGAATGGCTACCCACTCTAGTATTCTTGTCTGGGAAAGCCCATGGACAGGGGAGCCTGGTGGGCTACAGTCCCTGGGGTCACAAGGAGTCGGACATGACTGAGCGACTCAGCACACACGGATGCTGGAAAAGGCATCCAGATACTGTAATTTCAGAATGCTAGATAGCTAAATATCTTCTCTTCTTTCCTGCCAGTTTTGAGACAGACTATCTTCACCAAGTTCAAACACCCAAAGAAATATGCACTCTGAAGCCCACACACACACAGGCTGCCCTAACTTCCGGCAGAAGACAGGCGCCGGTGCTGGGGCTCTGGGGAGGTGGCAGACAGGTGGGCGAGGGCACAGAGGCCTTGTCACCTTCCTCTTCTATATCTGTTCTTCACTTGTCATGGTCTGTCTGCCGGGCTAGCGAAGTGTCTCCAGAGAAGGAAAGGACAGATGAGAACCCAAGTCCACTCTGATTTCCCAACCGTATCATTTGGAACCTGCATCACACAAACTCTTCTGAAATTAAAAATAATAATAATAATAATGCTTGCCAAAGGCTTTGGGTAAACTCTGACTCATGCCTTGGCTGACAAAGCCTGTTGGCAGGTCCGGTCCCACCAGAAGTGCAGGGCTGGGGCTCCCGGGGCGGCTGCTGAGAAGGCGGGTGGCTGAAGACTGGGGTGGGGGTGGGGCGCAAACAGGCGATGGGTCACGGTGGCTGAGAGCACGTTCTTGAGAAACTGTCCCTTCACCCAAATGCGACGCACATATTCGTGCCCTAGCCCAGCTGAAGTCACTACGCCTGGCCCCACAGCCCAACCATGCCCACCACCTGGAGGCATGGTTCAGGGGATTGTTTTCTTACAAGCACGGCAGCTCTGACACTCAAAAATCCTGGTGACTAAAGTACATCCCAAGGAGTAGTCAGAAAAACATCAGACTACAGGAATACACGCAGGACTTCCCTGGTGGATAAGAACCTGCCTGCCAATCTCTGCCAGTCCGAACAGCGGACACCAGTTCTACCCCCGGTTTGGGAAGAGTCCACGCAGCACAGAGCAACTAAAGCTCCTGGGCCACAGCTGCTGAGTCTGCGCGCCTGGAGCCCGTGCTCGCGGAAGAGAAGAGCCCAGAGGAGGAGCGTGAGCGCCGCCCCAACCAGAGAAAGGTTCGCAAAAGCCACGAAGACCCAGCACGGCCAAAAATAAACAAAAGAAGAAACTGTATCAAAAAAAAAAAGATGAACGCTGGAGCACCAAAGTCCCAGATTTGAACAAAAAAAGAAAGACACATAAGAGCAAGGAGGAACATCACCCAGCACGCTGGAAATGACTCAGCCGGAGGCCAGACCCGTCATCTCGTGAGCCACACCACCCCGCCCAGAGCAAACTCGAGGCTCCTCTGAGATTATTTACCAGTTAAGACTCGGCTTCTCATTTTCCAAAGCAATCAGTCACTCAGTCACCTGTGAAATCACTCCTTGATCATGTGTAAAATTCGTCCAATTATTTAAGCTGTCTGGGTTTGAGGAGAGTTATTATAATGAGAACGTGAAGCTTTGAGAGAATTTTTCAAGGAAATGGCTCACTGCTGTTAGGCCAAAAAACAAAAACAAGGAGTGTTCATTCACCCACCGTCCCTAAGGTATGGTCTCTGCCATCAAGAAGCAGGCTTCATCACTTCCACTTGTTGGGGGGAGGTTGCTCAAAGTGGGGAGATGGAGACAGAGATCAGACGAGGACAGATTCGGAAAACGTATGAGAAAACCATTCCTCTCCCCCAGGAGTTAGGCCGTGGAGCAAGTCGGCTCCAAGAGCTATTTTCTCTCTGCGCTTCTTTTCCACAAGGACGCATCCTAGCAAAAGCTTCATCACCTTGTCTGTGAGGTGAACCATCCCTGGAAAAAGAAATCACACGGCAAGTCGTGGCTGCCCAGGTTGAGAAGCGCATGGGCAGGGCTTTCATCCCTGGCGAGTCCTTATTTTCACAAACAGGTATGGAAACAGGATGCTCGCCTCTTTCATTGGTCTGTGGTTCCCTGCCCCTGGCCTGGCTAGGTCAAGATTTTCTATTTTTTCTTCTTTGGTCAGAGCTAAAGAGATACAAGGAGGCCACCAGGGCGGCCCAGGTGGGTTAAATTACTTGAGTGCCTCGCGCAGCCTCAGAGGCGGCCGGACCCCGCCTGCAGCCACCTCTCGCAGCTCAGCATTGGTCCGTCTCTGCTTACACGAACGGGCTTCCAGGTATAGGCTCCTGGGGAAGATACCAGCGGTCTCTGGTTTATGTCCTAATTACGCAACCTCGTCTCCCTTTGGTGAATTTAAGGAAACTACAGTTTAAAGGAGGGAGTCTAGCTGGAATGTACCATAGAAAAATTCCAAAGCAGAAAAAGCCTTAAGCAAGCCTGCACATAAAAGCGTTTTCCCACATCAGCAGCACATCTCAAGACAGAGTCCACCTTCACAACAGGCTCCGAGAGCCACGAGATCCGCCAGAACCGTGCCTCTCCCCACTTACAGTGCCAGGCACCGGCGAGACGGAAAGAGAACCACGTCCTGTCTCTTCTGAGAAGGTTCAGACCTTTCCAGCAGATGCACGAAGCGAGATAAAAACCTGCCAGCAGGAGGGATGAAGCGTCAGGGCCGTTTAAAATCTATCTCCCAAATCATCAACGCCTCTGGTGTGAAAGCTTTGGTCGGGAAATATTTTTACCCTGTGACCAGGGTGAGCACGAAATTCCTTTGAGCGAAACAAATGGCCAAGCATTCGCTAAGCTTGGGTGCTCCTTGTGGATGGAGCGAGCACACTGGCTGGGGAGTGCAGAGTCGCCAGCCCCGAGCACCGAGGGCTGGGATCTGCAGCGCCGATCACCAGCCTCGGTTTCCTCCAAGACCGCCAGAGGGAGGGGCTGCCCCCGCCCAGCACACAGCTCGCCCGCCCCGATGCTGTCCACTTAGAACTTCTTTGCTTTTTGAGCCTCTCTTCCTAAACTTAGTTCTCCTGCTGTCTCTCAGTCAACCCCCTGACTCACACTGTTTGAATATTATCTCAGTGAACTCCAGACGATCAATTACATTCTTCTTCTTTATGTTAATTTTGCTATCAGTTCAGTTCAGTCGCTCAGTCGTGTCCGACTCTTTGCAACCCCATGAATCGCAGCACGCCAGGCCTCCCTGTCCATCAGCAACTCCCGGAGTTCACTCAGACTCGCATCCATCGAGTCTGTGATGCCATCCAGCCACCTCATCCTCTGTTGTCCCCTTCTCCTCCTGCCCCCAATCCCTCCCAGCATCAGAGTCTTCTCCAATGAGTCAACTCTTCGCATGAGGTGGCCAAAGTACTGGAGTTTCAGCTTTAGCATCATTCCTTCCAAAGAAATCCCAGGGCTGATCTCCTTCAGAATGGACTGGTTGGATCTCCTTGCAGTCCAAGGGACTCTCAAGAGTCTTCTCCAACACCACAGTTCAAAAGCATCAACTCTTCGGTGCTCAGCCTTCTTCACAGTCCAACTCGCACATCCATACATGACCACAGGAAAAGCCATAGCCTTGACTAGACGGACCTTAGTCGGCAAAGTAATGTCTCTGCTTTTGAATATGCTGTCTAGGTACCACATATCATATCAACTTGATAGGGGGCCAGTAGGGCACACTTGGAAATTCTCACCACCGTGGTGATCTGCCGTGACGTCTGGTTTATAATTCCAATCTAAGAAAATGTAACTCTTTATTTATGCCCTGTTTCATTTCAGAGAAAGACTGCTCACACAAATCCATACAATAAAATAACACTGAACTTATGGCAATATGAAAATGGGAGAAAGGAAAAATGAAAGCAGAAAATTTCAAATAAAACTAGGAGTGGGGCCAGCATTTAAAGCTCAGCTTGCCGAGCCCACACACATGCTAGATAAGATTCAAACTTTCCCAAGTTCCCCAGCAGTCAGCGGAAAGAGAATCACTTATGGGTGGAAAACTACACCGGCCTGCTGGTCAGATCGGCCACCATCTGCTTCTGTAAACAAGGGCTTACTGGGACACAGCCACACCCAATCATTTACATCTTATTTACTGCTTAGTGCTGGAGAAGACTCTTGAGAGACCCTTGGACAGCAAGATGAAACCACGTGTCGATCCTAAAGGAAACCTACCCTGAATAATCATTGGAAGGACTGAGGCTGAAGCTGAAGCTCCAACACTTTGGCCACTTGATGTGAAGAGCCGACTCATTGGAAAAGACCCTGATGTTGGGGAAGATTGAAGGTGGGAGGAGAAGGGGGCGACAGAGGAGGAGATGGTGGGTGGTATCACCGACTCAACGGACATGCGTTTGAGCAAGCTCCAGGAGGTGGTGAAGGACAGGGAAGCCTGGTGTGCTGCAGTCCATGGGGTCGCAGAGAGTCAGACAAGACTTGGTGACTGAACAACAATGAGATATCACGGCAGAGCTGAGCGCCTGCCATGGAATAAAACGTTTACTGCCTGCTCTTTAGAGAAGAGAGCCTGCAGACGCCTGGGTTACTTGCTTCTGCACCCGCCAGGTAACAGCAAAGCTTTCCTGGGATAAGCACTCTCCCCGTACGGTTCTGAAGTACAGAGAACTGTCTACTGTCAAGAGCTCACTGTGTCATCTCTCGAAAAACATCCTTAGCTTCGTTTTCCACAGTCACAGGCTCTACAGGGCCAACGGTGATTCTCAGTGAGGAAACTTCACTGAGGGGGGGTAGTTTTTCTCCAGGTCTGCTGAAGGCAGGGGAGTCTGCAGAGATGGCCAGTGCGGGTCCTCCCACTCCTGATCAGAGGCCCCAAGGGTTCCCTCGAGCCCTCCCTGCGGTCGCTGGCAGCAGTGGGCAGGCTCTTTTCTGTGAACATCCTCTGTGCTGAGTTTGACAGGCACTGGGGTGGTGAGATGAGGCTGTTTCTCTGCTCAGTTCCCGAAGCCTGCTGTCCTATTCTGCCAGCCTGCAGAGCTGCCCCTAGAACAGGGCCCTGGAGGGGGCACAGCACGGCGCCCGCCCGTGAGAACCGGAGCCCCGTGGGGATGGGGCCCTGGGGAGCAGACCCCACATGCCGGTACACACCCGAGGCCTGTGGCCCGAGACGAGGGCTGGGGTCTCCTCCAGAAAGGGGGCCGCTCCTCTGTGCAGACCACGGGGGCAGGGAGGGAGGAGGGCCCAGGCAGCTCCTACGCAAGCGCTCAGGCTCAACGCCCACCCTGGAGACCTCTGTTCAGAGAGACAAGCCCTCCACAGGGCCGTCACCCCGACCCGCTGACCCGGGACACGTACATTCCTAAGAACCCCCCAGAGCAAGGCTTCCAGGATAAATGCAAATAACCTGAAAACGGCGATGTCTAAGGAACCACAACTCAAGTCAACGTCAGAAGAAGATAACAGAACAGCCGACTGTGGATTCCGGAGAACACATCTGTAGCCCTTTTCTTCTCTGTGACAATAAAACCATGCTGTAACCGACTATAGTTCTATCCTCTACAACAGGGAACAAAATCCAGCTTATTTAGCAGTGTCATTAAAGGCATCATCCACTAAATGAAGGTAGCCACACCTTAAGATGATCAGAGCTATGCTTAATCGACCCCTCTAGAAATTGCCACTTAATCTTTGATCCTACAGATGTTGTCAAAGGGAAAGAAAAATGAAATGTGTTATAAATAATCATATTATTCCGTACAGTTCTTTCCACACCATGATTAAAAAATATAAAACTGGAACATAATATCCACACCTAAAACCTTCCTTCTCCTTGTGAGTGTGAGGCCATGCACCAGAAAACACCAACCACAAAGAAGCCAGGCAGGCATCCTTTACAGGGGAGTCCACACGGCACCCACACGGCGGGACAGAAGACAGTTTCTTCCCCCTGAAAAGATCGCCACTTAACTCCCCCAGCACCAGTGCTCAGGGTTCAAGTCCAGACCACTCAGGCCACACGGGAATGTGGGACACTTGGACCCTGCATGGCCTTAGCGAAAAACACAAAGAAAGAAAACTCTTAAGAAATCCACGAGAACGTGGAGCCCACACCAGCCGTGAGCCACTTGGCTTGCTCTCTGGAGCCAAGCGCGGGGATGCCTGGGGACGTCTGGGTTGGGGGAGCACGGGACGTCAACACAGAGGACCCCGGCCCCTGCGGCAGGCTGAGCCCCACTTCTCCAGGCGGCGATGCAACCCTCCACGGGCTCCGAGCCGGAGCTCAGGCTGGAGGGCAGGTGAGACGCACAGCCCGGGAGCAGGGTCCTCGCCGCGGAAGACACCGTCCTCTGCGCTCCAGAGCTGCAGCACGCGGACGCCTGCCTGAACCTCGCATGCGGTGGCCACACGCTCCCTCACCTCCTCTAGGCCCCCTCAAAGGCCCCTACTTACGCAGCGCGTACAGGGTGAGGGTCACTCCCGCCAGGCAGAACCCTTCGAAGAACCTGAGTGTGCTGAACATGGTCACATTCACAGACAGCGCCACGGTCAGTCCGAAGATGAGGATGAAGATGATGGAGAAGAGCAGCACGGGCCGCCGGCCGAACCTGCGTGCGGACGGGGACACGGTTAGTCATCGTCGGATGGGCCTGGGCCCAGGGGCCGGGGGCTGGGCCTCCCCAGGGGCCAGCAGGTGCTGGGGGGGGAACCCCATGGAGTGTGCATCCCTCCTGGACCCTCGTGGGGAGCCCCAGGGGTAGGAGGCCCTCGGGGACACACACCCACCCCTTGTCCTGTAGATAAGGGAACACAGGTCAACAGCTGCTGTGCGACAGACGTGAGACAGGAACCAATTCCTGTTGGCCGGTCTACTCCCGATTTTATGGGGGTAATTCAACAGAACCAACAGTAACTCCCCAAACTTCAACCTTGGCACGCCCAGCATAAAATGGCTTGGAGGCTGTGATCTTTGGAACTGGCTTCAGAGTCAACACAGACACTGGGTAAGCGGCTTCCAGCTGTTTCTCTGAGTTGTTAACTGGACTAGCCTCAACCTTGCCTGCGGCCTTGTGGAGCCAAGGGCTGAGCTGGCGGCCAGCTGATTTCAGCTCCACGATGAGGAGTGAGGGGAGCACAGACTGAACGGGGCTGGCCTGAGCCGTGAGGACGCACGTGGACCTGGAAGGGCGGTCCCCAGGGGCCCGTCCTCTGCACTGGGGAAAGGCCAGCACACCCTGGGCGGGCGGCCACAGGGCTGGCCCGAGCGGGCTTGGGCAGCACCAGGGATGTGCTTCCGGGAGTGGCTGGGGGCGGGAGGGGGTGGCCCTCGGGCCTGGGCGGCCCTTGCTCGCCACCCCTCCCGGACCAAGCCTCACACACATGAGGATGAGTGTGGCACAGCCAGCGTGGACTAGAAGGAGAGCTCTCAGAGAGGCTGGACTCTATTTGCCAAGGGAACAAAGTCCACTCGCGGAACCCCCAGCACCTGGACATCCACCTGGAAGGGCAAAGAGAAACGAGGAGCAGGTCTGGGGCTGCCTGAGGTTGGGGGGAGAACAGCAGAGACGGGAGTGGGCAGAAGAGGGAAGAACGTTCTAAACGCGGTGTGTGCCAGCGGCCACATGTGTGACTCTGCAAATACACCAAAACTCACTGACCTGCACACTCACCATGCGTGAGCTGCGTGCTGCGCAAACCACCTCTCAATTTAAATCTGTCTTTTAAAAAGCAATACGTGGTAGCGTCTGGCCTTGCCTGTGCAGGAGATGGATTAATTTCTATACACTCTGGGGGCGGGAACCCCAGGACACCATCTCATTCAGGATTTCTTAGGCCTCTGAGCATCCCAGTCCATCACTCTGGGTTAGAGAAATGGGGCCACTGCTGTGAGCTCAATGCAACGGAAGCCGATTTTCTTGTTGAGATTTTAGCTGTTACTTTCCTTCACCTGTGCTGGGGTCACTTAGCCCTTACCAGGAATGACTATAGGAAGTTCTGTCCAAATCCAACAGAAATGAACTTAAGCAGGCCTCAGCTGGCCCATTGAAATGAAGGAAACCAGAGTCTAACTTATCCCTCTTTATTTCCCTCTGTTTCCCTGTCTGTCCTGCATCGCAGAGTGTCGAGATCACTAACAGGACGACAGACCGGGCACCAAGCAGCCGCAGGTCTTCCTACGTCCGGCCTCCCCGACGCCCACCGGACACAGTCTGCTCCTCTGTCCTGACACTTTAGGGAAGACCCTGGATTTCTGCTTAACTTGTAGAAACAATTCTAAATCTTTCCCTCCCAAGTGGCTACTAAAGTCATTAAGTGAAAATTCGTATTAGGAATGGGGGGCAAGCATGGGCTTCAAAGTCAGAGCCCTGGCGCCGATCCCAGGCTCCCTGGGGACGGAGGTCCCCAGCAAGACCCGCTGGGTCCCGTGAGCCTTAGGCTCTCTTCAGGAAGGGCCATTGGGTGTAGACATGCGCACGTGTTTAGAAGCCCCCGGGGTTCAAGTGGGCCCTGGCTCTCCCCAGAGCAGAGGTCTCCGACCAGATAACCAGGAAAGTCGCACTCCCAAATCTGCGATGCGGAGGCGTCATCGGTCAGCCAGGACCTGTGATGGGCAGAATATCAGCCTGGGGGTGTCCCTGTCCTAACCCCCAGAGGCCGTGCCACCCCTCACGGCACAAGGGGCTCTGCAGATGGCATCAGAGTGAAGGGCCTCGAGGTGAGGCGGCTGTGCCAGGAGCCTCTCCTAGCTACATGGAACCAGGGAGATGGTCTCACGAGCAGGACCTGAGCAGCTGCGGTGGGCTCAGACTAAAGTGGGGCCGGGAGCCAAGGAATAGGAGAGCATCTGCTGTTGTTTAGCTGCCAAGTCGTGTCTGACCCCGTGGACTGTGGCCCACCAGGCTCCTCTCTCTCTAGGAGTCTCCAGGCAAGAATCCTGCTGTGCCCTCCTCCAGGGGATCTTCCTGACCCAGGGATCGAACCTGCGCCTCTTGCATCTCCTGCATGGGCAGGCGGATTCTTCACCTGGGAAGCGCGGGAGAGTCTCTGGAAGTTGGAAAAAACTCATTCGCCGCCAGTGGCCAAGCTCAGCCCAGAGCCAGAGGGGAGGGGTCTGCAGGGCAGCTCATACACAGCCTCCCAGGACTGGCGGGATGAGAAAGGCGCAGAGCCCAGAGGAAGACCCAGCAAGAGACGGGGCGAGGTCATCTGGCCACAGCCCCTGACCCAGCTGGCCCCCATCCTCCACCTAAACTAACACGTTTCCTGCAGGACATGCTGTCCAGTCCAGACTGAACGTGTGTGTAAAACAGTCACCGTTGAAAAACACAAACAAGAAGCCATGCAGCTGAAGTTTCACTAGACATTGACTGGGATCTTGGCATAACCTACGACCCGATCAGCTTCCCGACGAGGCCGTGGAATGGTGCCAGCGGCTGTGAGACCCGGACTTCCCTCTATACGTGTTTATCTCCTTTGAAGCAAGGCTCCGGCAGGGAGTAAAATGCTAACAGTAAATCAGTCAAGGGTGGAAAATACCAGACCTTCAAACTGGAACTGAAGCTCACTCCAAATGAATGTTCAGAAAGCCGCAGCACAAGCCGCCTGCCCCGACCCTCTGGGCACCCCTGGCCCACGCCCCCCAACCCACAACCTTGGAGAAGTGCCCGCAGCTTAGACCCTGGCTACTTGCCAAGGAAAACCCCAATCTCTCCCTTCTCGGTCCCTGGGGCTGGTGGGTGACCAGGGAGGCTGAACCCCATCGACGGGAAAGACATAAGGAACCACAAAACCACCTGTAAACAGCTTAAACCACCGCAGGCCTCAGGCGACGTCTGCCTTCACTCTCCCTCGTAAATCGCTGAGTCAGGACGCTAAGACCTTAGTCAAGTCCGTGCATTTAGGAGGAAGGGATGTGGTTACATTACTCTTATCTCCCAACCTATTTCAGTGTAGGTTTCTGGGGAACAAAATTCCTTGTGGGTAAAACATTGGGATTGGAGGGTCTTTTAGGTCAGTATAGCTCACTCTGAAAATCTTTAAAAGTTCAAGTATTTGGTTTGAAAAAAAAAAACCAAAACCGAAACCCTCTTCCTTCCCAATCCTGTTCCCTCCCCTCCCCCCAAAAAAACCCAACCACCAAACCCCACGTGAGGGCCTGTGTGGGTTTCCACAGGTCACTCCCAGCATCTCTGCTCCTGCCTCGGGGGCGATGCCCTTAAGAAGCACTTACAGATGATGATTCAGCAAATTCTGAACACACAGGCAATCGCATTTAATGCAAGGAACACCCAATTAGATGCCAGCTTTTGGGGAAGAACTTTCCAGAACTTGAAAGTGGTCTCTCTGGGCTCCCCACCTCCCGCCGCAGGCACCCTTGCAGCGCCGGCCAGCAGTCTCAGCTGACCAGGACAGAGGGCATCCCGGGGCGCAGCCTCGGCCTCGAGGAACCTACTCCGAATCACTGCCAGCTTTAGAAAGTCTGGGATTCAAGAGGCCCTTATTCATAACTAAAGTCCCTTAATGAGAAAGAACGTCAGCGGGGAGGGGTCCCCACACCTCTCTTCTTCGGCGGCTCCCCACTCCCCGCCAACCCCAGCAGCACTGGGCCATGCTATTCGGGCGACTCAGTCCACACCCACAGAGTCCGGCTCTGGGGCCGCCAGGAGCTTAGCTTCAAATGCTGGCTCTCCAACCTAAGGGCATCCAGAGGTTTTACTTAAACGTCTGTGCTTCTGTTTTTCCCCAGGAGATAGGGGTGATGCCGCTTTTCCACTGGGAAACAGGGGAGCTGTGCGGAGGGGCTCTTTTAATCCACGGAGACACTCAGCACGGAGTCTGGCCACACAGGCGTCGGTGAGGGCGGGCTGCTAACGCCGTCACTCCCGCCGCGGCGACTTGCGTCTCCATCCCACCACCATCTCGCTCCCCCCGGGACCCTCACCTGGCCCCTCAGCCGCCCAAGGAAAGCACATTTATTCTTGTCTCCAGTCCCCACCCCTCTGCCTGCCCTGCCCAGCCGCCACCCACAGGCCGGCCACTTTTCAGAGCCCAGCTCCCCATGGACCTGCAGAAGCATCTCCTGGCCAAGACAACTTACAAGGACGGTCCCTCTCTGAGGTCTGCCTGCGTCCGTCCAGCTCTCGAGGGCGAGGAGTCTGGCTGCCCTCTTCCCGTCTTTTGAAGCCCCTGGTCTGTGTATGCCCGCTCAGAGCCCAGCTCTTAAAGCCTGAAGCCACGTTTCCCAGGCTCTTTCTAACCTCGCTTTCTCAGGAGGAGATGGGCGGCTGGCTGCAGGCTGCTTTTGCTAGATTCTAGCAGCTGGGGAATTGCAATGAATTTAAATTCTCACTTCAAAAGGGTCTGTTCTATGCACTGGCAGCGCTCTCTGTCTGAACTCTGCGGGGGGCGGCTGCCCCCATCAGCTCTGGCCCCAGTGCCAGGGCAGGGGGTGGGGGGGAGCCTCGGTCTCGGCAAGCTCAGGCCGACCTCGCCTTGGGAGGCCGCAGAGGCTGCTGCGGCTCCGAGAGGTGTGGCGTGGCGGGCATGCGGGTACTCACCAGTCAGCAATGCATCCAGTTATCAGGTAGCCAAAGATTAATCCGACCAGTAAGGAGAACTTAGCGACATGGACCTTCCAGGCATTATCACACACAAGATCCCACTAGAGAGGGGCAAACAGAAAACAAGTCAGAGAGAAGCGCACACAGAGCCGCCACCAACCACAGAGCGCTGATCACGCTCAGCCCGCGCACCACTGGGGGTCTCTCAATGATTTGGAGAGTCCAACGAGAAATGCCACCCGGCCACAGAAGGCGGTGTGATGCTTTCGTCTGGGGCGGAGGACAGAAGTCTGCAGGGTCTGGTCCCCTGATGCCATCTGCGGGGGGGTTCCTCCCTCCACCCCGGCGGGGAGGCAAGGCCAGGCGTCCCTGGGCACCAACACGCAGTGGGAAGCCCCGCCAGCTTCTGCACAGCGTGTCACAGCACGAGCTCTGTGTTTCCCGAAACTCCCCCAAACTTCAACAGTCATCTTAATAGCTAAGACGGTTAGCGGTCGACACTGAGATATCCATGTGAAGCAGTCTTCCATTTTCCCTGTCAATGCCGTGCGCGTCTCCCCATATTCCAGGCTAAAGCCACCTGCTCCACTTGCAGAGAAAGCCAATCACTTGGAGCACACAACTTTTAGACTAGTTTAACAACTAAGCTTTATTATCAAAAAATAAATAGAAACAGTCCTCCAATCTTTCCCTCCTGCTTTGGCAGAAGTGGGAGAGAGACACACGTCTGCTCCCTCCCATGTGGAGCACACGTGGGCGCTGGCCCTCAGTCCGTGGGCATCTGATGGCTGGGTCCGAGGGGGCAAACCACCGGGGTCTCTGCGTCAACGGGCTTTGGGACGAGCCGCGCCTCTGCACCAGCCTCCTTTGAGGAGGCACCACCGCCTGTGATGCCACCCTCTGGACTCCAGGGGACATGCCCAGAGCAGGGCGCCGCTGGCCGCACGAGTCACATCACTAACAACTCAGAGTCAGGGCTTCTTTATGGGCTTGCCGTCCTCCTGTGTTCACTCAGGGACCACAGAAGCGGCAGGAGCATCACCTGGGAAGTCGTCAGAAATGCGCATTCTCGGGCCCAGGCCAGACCCCATGGGAGGTTTTGGAGGAAGCGCAGCAAGGCGGTTTAACAAGCCATCCAGGTGACCGGCAGGCTGCCTGGGGCTGCCACGTCCCTGCCGATTCGAATTCCTCTAATGAGCTTCCCAGGCCGGGGGCGGGGGGGGCTCAAACAATCCACCCCCGAGCGCAGGGGGCGGTCCAAGGCTCCAGGGAACACACTGGGCGGGGCTGGCCGGTGCAGCCCACACCAGCTCAGAAGACTGGAGGGGTAGCTAAGGCAGCTTCTGGAGGCCAGCCTGGAAACCCAACACTCACCTATACCTGGCTTCTAGGAGCAAACGTATTCGTAACAACAAACGCCTTCCACGGCGCACCCTGTGTCTAGCCTGGGACACATGGCCCGAAGCGCTGCTGTGAGTCACGGCATCAGAAGCAGAGGAGTGTCGACTCTTTGCCCCGACAGTATCGACTCAGAGGCTGTTCCGTCTTCTCTCCTCTCTGCCCTCCTGTGAGTCACAGCCCCGGACGCGCCGGCATGTGTGGAGTCTGCACCCGCCGCCCCCTTTCTACCTTCTGAGGCGGCTCCTGCTATTTTCCCGTCTCTCCTCACGGCCCACAAGGTAGCCGATCCTCAGGGCACCGGCGGCATCGCCCCTCCCAGCTGGCCCCGCGGGCCGAGGAGAGGCTGGCAACCCCTGTGGCCACCGCAGCCCAGTGCTGTGGCAGCTCCCGCACCTCCGCCTGGCACACGCCTGGCAGGGGAAGGGCACACCCTGTCCCAGGTGCTGCTGGGGGAGGGTGGGGGCACCAGGTGCCCGCTCCGCCCTCAGTCTCCACCCAGACATCCCACTGGGAGCTGATCTGAGGTCGAGTGATGCCCGCAGCGCATTCTGCTCGTCGGAGCCGGCCAGGAGGCATCAGAGAACAAAAGCGTTCGGGAAGGCGGTGGGGGCTGGGGGCTGCCAACACTGCCGTGCGCTCAGGCCTGCGAACCCGACCCGGCCCGGGCAGCCACCACCCAATCTGGCTGCTACCTAAAGAGATGTCCAGGGCAACCTCTGTCAATTAGCAAGGCGGGAACAGAAGACTGGCCGGCCAAGCAGACGGGCCCGGGGGCGGGATCCAGGACAAGGCAGCCACCTGGCGCCCTAACCCCCTCAACCAGGCTCCAGGGCACACAGCATCTCTGAGTCAACAAGAAAACCGCCCCAGACCCCCGCAAGCTCCTCAAGATAAAGATCCCCCGCCTCAGGTCTGCTGGACACCCCCAAAGCCTAGAGGCCCCCCGGAGGCACATTCCATAAACCAGACAGGTGGGGCCGGGATCTCCTGTCTGACCTCCCTGTCTGATGAGAATAAAGTACACTCAGATGGGCTACAATCTCTGGAAGGATTTCAGGAGAAAGGAAGGCTTGGAGATCACTTAGCTTCCAAGACTTGCCCGGTTCCCAGTAAGACACGGCTGGGCTTCCCTGGCGGCTCAGTGGTAAAGACTTTGCCTGCCAGTGCGGCAGACACGGGCTCCATCCCTGGTCTGGGAAGTCCCCACGTGCCATGGCCCGTGAGCCATAATTACTGAGCCGGGGCGCTAGAGTCAGGAACCACAAGTGCTGAGCCATGAGCCACGGCTGCCGAAGCCCCACAGGTCCTGTGCCCACGGTGCAACAAGAGAGACCACTGCTCACCCCAGCTAGACAGCGTCTGCGTGTGGCAGTGAAGACCCAGCACAGCCAGAAATAAACACAAAAATAGACAAAATTATAAGAAAAAAATACAGCCATCAGTCATTTCGCTAAGCAAAGGCGTGTTCAAAAAGTCTAAACTGTGCAGGGCTCGGGGCGTGGGTTTTGTCCCTTGAGGTCACCCGCTGTCACCTGCCTCTTCTCATGCCCCCCACACCAATCACCAGTCAGTCACCAATGCCCAAGGGCGCTCCGTGCCTAGCGCGCCAGCACCCGCCCCCACCGCCTCTGCTCTGCAGACAGCCTGCTTCACGGGGACCTGCAGGGGTCCACACGCCACCCTTCTGCTTGGGCGCCCGCGGGGAGGGCTGGAAAATGCTGCTTCCGGACTGCCTTACTGCTAAGCTTTCCCACGTGGCTGGGGCTCAGCCGGTCATCGGCCTCTTAAAATAACCTTCCGCGGGTAACCTGAAGCTGACTTCCAGGGTGACTGAATTAGGAAGAGAGTGAAGTGGGGGAATACGGGAGCCCGCCTGGGAATTCTGAGTGCTGGTTTCACGACCCATCTCCCTGGGGAGGAGGGGAGAGAGCCAGCACATCACCATCCCCTACTCCCGAACTCACACGGGGTCTCCATGCATAAACTCTTCAAACCACTCCCTGCCTCAACAAAGGCGGGAACAGTCCTCTAATTTAGCACTTCATCACTCTGTCAGCGAGTCTGCCAAGGCCGTGCAAGTGTAGAAGTCACGGCCCCATTTTACAGTCTGATACTTGCTTTCTTTGCTGTTGTTCCAGGACCAGGGATGGTCCTCAGTTAGGGAACTGACCTCAGAATGTGATCTCAATCTTAGTTGCTCCTGTTTTGTTTTTTTTTTGCCCCCAAAGGCAGCAGTTACAAAACATCTGGTGAACTGTTTACCTACCTGTACATTTCAAGGATAAGCTAAAAGAAAGAAAACTGATATTACTTTCTAAGGAATAAATCGAATCGCTTGACTTGCCAGAGGAGAGAAATATTCATCGAGGAAACTAATGAAATTTCTAAAGATGATGGAAAATAAATGGGATGGGAGGAAAAGAATCTTATTTTCAGCAATAAGGAATACTCTGAAAAAGTGAAATGGAAACAAGAACATAAAAAAAGACGGACGGAAACAGATGACTTATCCAATTTGGAGATAAAGAGGGGCTCCCTACGGATAAAAACTAAAAGAGGGAAAACTACCAAGGAAGAGATGATGGATTTTCTAAGTGGATCTGTTACTCCTGAGTTATTATTCATTTTCCTTATTTAAAATCTCCTCACATCAAAAATAACATAAGCAATATTATAAAGACTTAAATTTTAGGGTACATTGGAAGGGGACAGGAGTCTGCCAGCCCCTGGAAAGGCCACTTTGGCACAGGGGCGATCTTCATCTGGAGGCAAGGGAGGCGGCAGATGCAGAAAGCAGCCTCCTCAGAGCCTCTCCACCTGCTGAAAAGCAGAAACTCCGGAGGAGAGGAGAGGGCCGTAAACTCCGGCTCCAGGGAAGCCCCGAGGCCGTGAAGACAAAGCCGGCGCCGAGACGTGTCTGCAAACAACCTCACCGACAGATTAGCAGTCTGGGACTGACAATCGGACGCACTGCTATGCATAGAACAGTCAGTAGACAAGGGATTGCTGCACACCGCAGGGGGCACGACTCGTACGCTGGAACAACCTCAATGGGAAAAGAATTTGAAAAGAACAGGCATACTGTGAAGGTAACTGAATCGCTTTGCAGTACACTAACACAACATTCTAAGTCAACTACGTTCCAATATAAAATAAAAACGTCAAAAACCTCACGGAAACAACCCTCACCTTCCATTAGCTCCCCCCATGTATTTACCTCCCAAGGCTGCTGCCCCGGAAAGCCTGGACTCTCCTCCCCCTTTTCTGCAGACCTGATGCCCTTCGTTAGGGAGCTCCGTGAGCCCATGCTCTGCCCTTCCTTCTGAGCGCTCCGTGAGCCCGGCGGTACTTGGCAGTGAACCCTGGGTCCCTCTTGTTCGGCCGCCTTCCCTCAGTCTAGCTGCCAGAGCCCCAGCCACAGAGCCTAGGCGCCTAGGGAGAAAGAGATTTCCTCCCACGATAGCCAAAGGGTTACTATCCTTTGGAGAAGGGAACGGCAATTCACTCCAATACGCTTGCCTGGAGAATTCCAAGGACAGGGGAGCCTGGAGGGCTAAAGTCCACGGGGTCACAAGGAGTCGGACACGAGTGAGCCACTAACACTCACTATCCGTAGTCAGTATTTCCGTAACAATATCGACTGATACTCTAAGTTTCTGGTCAAGCAACCAGAAAATAACAAAATATGAAACAAATGGTTAAAGGATATCTGGGAAATACTCCATTCCTCTAATGAAAATCAAAGCTCAATCCTTTATTAACTAAAAAAAACTTTTGTGTGTGTTTGTGTGCTGTGTCAATTCAGTCATGTCCAGCTCTTTGTGACCCCATGGACTGTAGCCCGCCAGGCTCCTCTGTCCATGGATTCTCCAGGCAAGAATACTGGAGTGGGTTGCCATTTCCTTCTCCAGGGGATCTTCCCGACCCAGAGATGGAACCCATGTCTCCTGCATTGGCAGGCAGATTCTTTACCACTGAGCCACCAAGGAAGCCCAATTAAAATCAAAGCTCAATACCTTATTAACTTTTTTTTACGTTTCCCAAAGATGCAGGAGAAGAAACAGAGGATCAAGTCTGTGCTGGGCATGTAAGCAAAGCACCGACTTTCTGGAAGGCTGTCTGGCAGCATGCATCGCATGACTTGAGATCATGACCACTCTACCCCAGCAATTCCTTTTCCTGGAACTTTTTCCCAAGGAGACCTTGAGGGCAGCCGTCAGATGTCCCGGTACAGTGATCCTCAGCGTCTGTCACTTGTGAGAAATGGGCCCCTGCCTGACGTCCAGCAAGACTATACGGCGTGAGCACGTTTGCGTCTGAAAGCAAATGATCCAGAAAGACGCTCCCGATACGGCACTAGGCGGAAGCCTCAGCGTGAAAGCCGCGGATGCAGGAGGTGTCGGGTGAAAGGCGTCAGTCACTCGGTCATCTCTGACTCTCTGCAACCCCGTGGACTGCAGCCTTATTTTCGATTTTATGCTTTTTTTGACTTCTCCCAAGTTTCTACAGTTAATCTATAAACCTTATAACGAGAGAGCAAATATAGGTTATGTTAGCTCCCACCCATGGAGGTGGAAGTGATGGTGGTTTGGGTGAGACAAAAATCATTAAAAATGAAAAACAACCAAAAACTTTTCACCTTTTCAGGAATATGCATTTTAACACAGTCTAAACACTCAGGCTGGTCAGGAAAGTGACCGGAAACAGAGGAACCTGGAAGATCTCTGTGATGCTAATGCTGCTGTTCAAGCACTCAGTCGCAGCCGACTCTTTTGTGGCCCCATGGACCGCAGCCCACTATGCTCTTCTGTCCACAGGACTCTCCAGGCAAGAACACGGGAGTGAGTTGCCATTTCTTTCTCCAGGGGATCTTCCTGACCCAGGGATCGAACCTGTGTCCCCTACACTGGTAGGCAGATTCTCTACCACTGAGCCATCAGTAAAGAGATATTAATTAATGCTTACCGACTAAAACGTTTTTTAGGGAACTAAATGAAAAATTTCCCCCAGGTTTCATCTTCGGAGCTGGAATCCCCATGAGAAACCACAGGGGCTTTAGCAGGCACGACACACGTGTGCTCTAGAACTGAGGAGTCAGTGGGGATGAAAGGAAGCGTTTCTGCTCAGACTACAAAGGGGACAACAGTGCTGAGAACTTCAAAAGCTTAAATAAAACAGCATTCCTGACTGAGCCGTAGGGATTTAGAGAAATGCAAAGTCAGCATTCTTCTGCAACCTTTTTTCCCCGTGAAGCGGCATTTCACTGGTTGCTCGTGAACCACCATTTCATACTCTGAGGATCTGCTCTGCTCTGCGATTCTCAACTGGAGACAACAGGAGTGGCAAACACACACACACTCACACACTCACACACACACACACACACTCACACATTCACACTCCCTCTCCACCATGGAAGGCTGGCCATGTAAGCTGGGTCTATGAGCTAAAATCAGCTGTTCCACGGTCTGTGCTTTTCAGTGGTTCTTTCTTTCTTTCTTTCTTCTTTTTTTTAAAGCTAGCTGTATTTGGATTTTTCTCTAAAAGACTCTATCAAAATTCAAGAAATACTGCATGTTTTGAAAACCCCAAACTATTCTCTGCTTTTCGCCTCTAAGCCCATTCTGCAATTTTAGGAGGCTGGCTACTGTCGAGCTGCCAATTAGGGCTGGCACTCTCAGAAGCTTCCTTAAATGACATAGCGACACCCTTGCCAGCTACTCTGGGGGGTTTTCATGTTTTCCTTCTTCGTTTTGCTTCTCTGTTTTTCATTCATTGTTGCTCACGTGGTTCCCCCCCCCCAAACTTGGTGCCCAGCACGGCACACTGAGGGCAACATTTGAACCAAAAATCTACTTACTGTGAGCCTGCTGGTGCTGCATGGAAGAGACCAGCAAGTCTGAACTCCCCGTTCGTGTGTGTGTGTGTGTGTGTGTGTGTGTGTGTGTGTGTGTGTTGGGGGGCACTGTTCCAAAACCACAGCCTTGAAGCTGGCACACACCTTCCGCCTCACGCGGCCCATTGTGGACCAACGCAGGCATCTTAGAGTCGTCGTAGCCCTTTGCTCACTGATGCTTCCTGTTCTTTTTTTCTTCCACCGTTGACTCTAAAGCCTGCTGCCCTTTGCCTTCAAATATTGCCATCAGGGGCTTTCCTGGTTCTGACTGAATTTGACCATTTTTTAAAGCTCTGGAAAAATGAAACCTCTTATTCATAGTACAGAGAACTATATTCAATATCTTGTAATAAACTATAATAGAAAATAATTTTTAAAAGAATACAATGATATAATATATACATAAAATATATATGTATCTGATCTCCTTGGACAGCAAGAGATCAAACCAGTCAGTCCTAAGAGAAATCAACCCTGCATACGCATTGGAAGGACTGCTGCTGAAACTGAAGCTCCAATCCTCTGGCCACCGGATGTGAAGAGCTGACTCATTGGAAAAGACCCTGATGCTGGGGAGGATTGAGGGCAGGAGGAGAAGGGGACGGCAGAGGATGAGATGGCTGGATGGCATCACCGACTCAATGGACATGAGTTTGAGTGAACTCCAGGAACTGGTGATGGACAAAGGAGGCCTGGCGCGCTGCAGTCCCTGGGGTCACAGAGTCGGACGTGACTGAGCGACTGAACAACGACAAATATGACGAATAACTGGGTCACGTTGCTGTAAACCTGAGACCGACACAACATTGCGAATCAACTATACTCCAATTTCTTAAAAAAAAAAAAAATTAAAGGAACTTAAAAAAGAAACAGAAAATTATCTACCTAAACAGGCCCTGAGTAGCGGATGCAGGATCATCCCTGGGCAGTAACACTCAATTTTCCTTTACTTTTTCTGGAAGGAAGCAGGGGGGTGCACAGTCTAGGCAGAGGTTATGTTGGTGAATGCTCTGATTAATCTGCCCTCACGCCCTTGACGGCACTGGGGGATGCTGGATCCACATTCCGCAGGCAGCCGAGAGGACAGGTGAGCAACGACCTCCTATCAGCCAAAACCTCGGAGAGTCTCTCCAAACGCGGCAAGGCATATTTTACTACCTCCAAAAGATGAAATTGAGAGCACACACTATATATTCAAAAGGGCTCCCGCAGAACCAGAAAAAAAAGGGCGGAGAAAAAGCCACCACCGAGAGCACTCAACCCGAGGGGCTTCTCGCGGCCTAAGTGAAATCAGCACACCGGCTTCTAACACGTAACCGGTACTAGTAACTGAAGACTCTTGGATGTTAAAAAGTTGTCTCTTGTTACTAAAAGAGATCTTAGTGTGAGGCAGTGCAAGAGCGAAAGTGAAAGGAAAGAAAGTGAAAGCCACTCAGTCGAGTCCGGCTCTTTGCAACCCCACAGACAGTCCATGGGATTCTCCAGGCCAGAATACTGCAGTGGGTGGCCTTTCCCTTCTCCAGGGGATCTTCCCAACCCAGGGATCGAACCCAGGTCTCCCGCATTGCAGGCAGATTCTTTACCATCTGAGCCACCAGGGAAGCCCAAGAATACTGGAGTGGTTAGCCTATCCCTTCTCCAGCGGATCTTCCCGACCCAGGAATTGAACTGGGATCTCCTGTGTTGCAGGAGGATTCTTTCTCTCTCATTTAAAACAGCCTCCCTAATTCTGGAAAGGAGCCAAATGTGGGGACCTCTGGACAGGAGGGTCAGAGAAGCCTCGGAATGAGAAGAATGCGATGACCCTGGTGACCAATCCCGGAAGAACTCAGAGGCAGAAGGAAGAGAACTTCTCACCTGTGAAGGTGCATGCCCAGCGGGCTGCGCCCTGACCCCTCTCTGCCTGTGAGGAGCCTCCGGGCTGAGCCGCCCTCACCTCTGTGCCCACGGCTGCCCCTGCCTGGCCGGGGCCCAGCCTCGCCCCGGCTCCACCTGCTCCCCACACCCATCCTTCCACATCCACGCACACCCGGTCTTTCCTCAGTGCGTACCCAAAGCACAAAACTCATTCCAACCTCAGTCTTTAACAGGGACCATCACGTGTGTGTTGGAGAACGGCAGCCTTTCTGTACTGCTGGTGTTTTGCCTTTGAACGGGCACATATTACCTTTGTAAGCACAGTTAATCACAAGGAGCAAAAAGTTAGAAAGACACACTGAATACACTTCCGAATATTTAACAAAGACAACCGAGCCGCCTCCTCTTCCTTGTGCCACGCTTTGTACCCCTACGGCAACCTGTACTCGGAGTAAACAGCCAGACCACTCATCAGAACGCATCACACTTGCCTGCTGTTGACAGATCTTTCCTTCCCCAGCTCAGGGGTTGGCAGACCACAGCCCACAGACCCCGCACGGCCCTGCCACGTCTTCTGCACGTAGTCTGATGGGCGTCCAGCCGCATGCCTTGGTCCTCGCCTGATTCTGCTCGTGCACAAGTGTGTGTACAGAGCAGTGTAGGGGCAACACAGACCACACGGCTTGCAAAGCAGTGAACGTCTACTACTCAGCCCTGCACAGGGACAGTCTGCCGACCCCGGGACTGGACTGGCAGCTCCTGGAAGAAAGGGACTGCGTCTTCAGTCTCCGAGCTGACGTCCTCGAAGGGGCAGGATGGCAGCTGGAGCCGGCGCTGGAAGCGGACGTGTCCGCTTGTGCCCACCGTGCCAGGGACCGCCTCACCCTTCCTCCTCTCTGCAATTATTCCTTCCAGTAAGATTCAAACAACGAACACACAGCTTACGACATCCGTGTAGGCAATACGGTATTTAAGTGTCTCTGCCACATTTTTCACTATTAGTCATTTTCCCCAAGGGAAAGAGAATTCGAATTTTATTATAAAGCCCATAGAATATTGGGTATGAGAAATTTACTTAAAACAATGAACAATTCTTTCTTAATAGAACAAATCTGTTATGTAAATTAAGCATCGTCTGGACACTTGTTGAGTGCCCGCCACGGTCTAGGTGTCCTGTTGGCCACTTTGACTAAGCATCTCATTCAGGCATTGGAACAGCCATAGAACTCAGGCTTTATGAGCAGTGAGCCCACTTCACAGATGAGGAGCCTGAGGATGAGGGGAAGCAATAGGACCAAAGTCAAACGGTTTCTCACAAGGTTGTAAATCTGCGTCGGATTGAAACTCATGCTCTTTCCCCAACCGTCAGCTCAAAGAGCCAGCCCTCATTCACGCAAACACGAACAATTCTCAGGTTTATATTAGGCTGTCAGGGGTTACAGCATCTGTATTGCCAGGTATTCAGAAGACTTCAAATACATGGAAGCAAGCAGAACCATGGAAGCAGGACAAGCTTTGCTGTTACTTTACTGTTCTGATGACTAAACAAAGATAGCTGGTAACGTCCCTGCAAATAGCAAGGATGTACTCAAGGGCAGTAATTAAAAATAATATCCCAGTGTCTTATTTTTCATAAAATTTTAGTGCCAAAATGCTGGGAAAAGTCAAGGTCAGCATCCTGATTTTGAAAATGAGAAGCCTGAAACCCGGAGAGGTGAAGTGACTTATTCGCGTGACCTGTGGCTGGGCCAGGACTCCGGGACTGCCGTCGTCCCAGTTCAGGCTGCCATGGAAGGTCGCACTTCCTGACAGGTGACCCCGATGCACACTGTCCGGGTCCATCACTGCTGAGCAAGACAACGACACGCGGCCCAGCTCCTGACCTCAAGGTCACCTGTCTGCATCACCTTTACTCTGGCCCAAAGGACTTTCAAAAGTCGACTCAACATTATAATTGGGACCAACTCTTGGGCTTCTTGTCAAATGGTCGCTTTTTTAATAATAAATGAATCAGAACAGAGAAGCTAAACCAGTTCTCTCCGTTTCAACATCAGTCTAACCATCTTGAAAGAACATGAATGATATGAGGTGAGGTGGCGTCTTCAGATGAGGATGCTGTTTGCTTCGTCTGACTCAAATCAGAAACCAGGGCGACTGTGGATCAAAATGATCGCCTTTTCCAAGAGCTCTGCCGACACCAACTTGCTAAACAAGCTACACAGAAGCCTCAGCTGCTGAACTCTCAAAAGTTCTAGGACGACAAGATTTGGGGAATTTTTACAATCTGGCCTTTTTCCCTGCTGCACTTGGGCTGGGCAGTAGTTTACCAGGGTCTCCGAGGAAGAGCACCATCAGATAAACGAGAGCCTGGAGGAGCCTAGGGGTTCGGAGACCGTCTCGGGGGCGGGCTGGGCGGGGAGCATCGGGCGCCTGGGTGAGGGCGCAGGTTGCCCGAGTTTCGGTTCTCGTCACGTGACCCGGGAGCGTTACCTCACCTCTCGGGGGCCTGGGTTGCAACATCTATGATATAAAAGGTCATAAAACTTGTAATGTGGGTTTGTTATGAGTCAAAACTAATAGAAAGCATGTGCCTGTGTAGTCACCGGCACAAGGGAGCCATTCCAGCAGCTCCTTTAAGGCTACTGTCTGCTGGGAACGCTTGCAGGAAGCTGCTAACGCTACTTTCAGAAAGGGTTTGGATACTGAGAGTCTGGGTCGTTCACGGAGCCTCACCCTAACTGATCCCAGCGGAGGGATGGCACCAGAAGAGACGGGGCAAGGCGGGCAGAGACGATGCCCCCAGGGCACAGCTGTGTCCGCCGCTGGGCAGGGTCTGCAGGGCAGCGGGCGCCGGTCCCCACGGGGTCTGCACCCCTCATGCCCTTCCCCGGAGCTCAGATTTGATGCCCTTCACTTCAGCAGCCGCAGACAGGGATAGTGACCCAGCCTCGTGAACCAGACATCCCACAAACAGGTATAAACACAGTGCTCCTCTGACCCCATGGAGGAAATGGAGGCTGCTTCTCAAAAGCTAACAACACTATTACACCCAAAAGGGTGTTTACATTCTCCCCCCTTGAGCCAACTATTAATATCTCCAAAACACTGAGCTGAACTGGCAACGTGACAGCTCGAGGTGACGATGCGGTTTGTCTCCTGCCGCCCAGGGCTCAGCGGGACCCAGACATACAGATAGAGATGCAGGAGGGGCCCCGACGTCCATATCCCGCAGGGCTGGGGGACCCCCTCGGGGGAACAGCCCCCGCTCCCCTGCAGCCCCCAGCCCCAGCGGGAGACATGGCTGTCGCTGGGGGGCATCGTCTCCGGCACTGGCTGTACAGACAGGACATGTGGCTGGAAGACACCCCTTCCTCAGGATCAGTGAGGGACCAAGTTAACACATGATTTTCTAAGATCTTTCTCGAATAAAACGCAACAGCATCCTTAAGCCAACCCCGGAACCAGCTCCCTGAGGAATACCACCCACTGCCAGTAGAACAGGAGGGACAGACCCCCTGGGACCCTCGGCGGGCTGGCCAGGTGTGCGAGGGAGATGGACAGACAGCCAGAGTGGTGAGGCCGGGGCAGACACCCCTCAGGCCCGAGTGGCTGCGAGTGGCCAGGCCGGGCCTCAGGTGGCCGCCTTTGCAGGCCCCCAAGGCTGCATGGGTGTGCTCCCCTCCTCCCCGCCAGGCTGGCCAGAATCGCATGGGCTTTATTTACTGCTGAGGACAGGCCTGGGAACAGTGGACTCCTAAGAGGAGTCTTCTGCTGGGAATGCATTTGAAGTTGCAGCACTGGGGAACCTTGGGAAACCCGGGCTCTCTCTTGTGATGGTATTAACTGCATCAGGGTTGGGGCTTGGTGGGCATGGCCTTGCTAAGTAAGCCAGGGCACCTGAATTCCATCCTAGCCTTGCTGCTGCTGCCAAGTCACTTCAGTCGTGTCCAACTCTGTGCGACCCCATAGACAGCAGCCCACCAGGCTCCTCCATCCATGGGATTTTCCAGGCAAGAGTACTGGAGTGGGTTGCCATATCCTAGCCTTGGTCATGCTCTAAAAGCACGCAATTCACAGATAACCAGATGAAAACCTTCCATCATCCATTGATTCAAGAGAGCAGATTTTGCCACAGGGCCACCAAGGCGAGGCTTTGAGCACTCCATCCCCTCTGTCTAAGGCACACAGGAAGCAGAAGAGAAGTGTTCAGTTCAGTTCAGTTCAGTCGCTCAGTCATGTCCAACTCTTTGCGACCCTATGGACCACAGCACGCCAGGCCTCCCTGTCCATCACCAGCTCCCAGAGCTTACTAAAACTCATGTCCATTGAGTCGGTGATGCCATCCAACCATCTCATCCTCTGTTGTCCCCTTCTCCTCCTGCCTTTAGTCTTTCCCAGCATCAAGGTCTTTTCCAATGAGTCAGTTCTTTGCATCAGATGGCCAACATATTGGAGTTTCAGCTTCAGCATCAGTCCTTCCAATGAATATTCAGGACTGATCTCCTTTAGGATGGACTGGTTGGATCTCCTTGCAGTCCAAGGGACTGTCAAGAGTCTTCACCAATGCCACAGTTCAAAAGCATCAATTCTTCGGTGCTCAGCTTTCTTTATAGTCCAGCTCTCACATCCATACATGACCACTGGGAAAACTATAGCTTTGATTAGATAGATCTTTGTCAGCAAAGTAATGTCTCTTCTTTTGAATATGCTGTCTAGGTTGGTCATAGCTTTTCTTCCAAGGAGCAATGTCTTTTAATTTCGTGGCTGCAGTCACCATCTGCAGTGATTTTTGGAGCCCAAGAAAATAAAGTCTGCCACTGTTTCCATTGTTTCCCTATTTATTTGCCATGAATCGATGGGAAGAGAATGGCCCAAAAATGAAAACTTCAGGGGACTGTGCTCCCCTGCAGGCCTATGTCTTTAAGATGCATTCACTTCTCACAGCAGCGGAGGCATTTTCTGACAGTGCTTGAAAGGGCACCCACGGGTGATGCAGAGAAGCTGGAGGCTGCCCTGTAGGACTTCTCAGAGCCTTTACCAGACTGCACACCACAGATCCTGTGACTGCACCTCCCAACCCTGAGGCCTTGGAAACCCTCCACCCTACACTTTGTAAAGGACATTTTCCAAGCTGCACAATAAGAGATGTTGCCGTGTACATTCTGTTTGCCTTATGACCTAATATACAGTCATGATGCAAATGATAACATGGCAATTCTGGGATTTTGAGCCTGGGGTAAAACACTTCAGTCACCCCTGCGCCTACATGAGGGAGGGGGCCTGCTATTCCACGTGTCAAAGGACAATCAAAGGAAACAGAGGAATGTTTTCTACACTTGATCAGAGAAAATGAAAACGATAACATGGTTCTGTGTCTCTATAAAGACTATAAAGGCTAATTGGTGACGGATGAACACTCATTACTCTTAGAAGACACGTGGAAGGTCAGCCCGGCAAAGCGGCATCACCACGCACAGTCCAGCCTCCTCGAAAGGACAGGAGCCTGCCCTGGACGCCACCATGTCTCGCAGGAGGACGCTGGCTCAGCAAGGCCAGTGGCACCTACAAATCCCTCAAGGAGCAGTTCCATCAACAACAGAAGTGAACACAGGGACACAAACGGTTATTTCTATGTCCCTGTGCAAACCCGGGTGGCTCAGATGGTAGAGAATCTGCCTGCAATGCAGGAGACCCGGGTTCGATCCCTGGTTTGGGAAAATTCCCTGGAGAAGGGAATGGCAACCTGCTCCAGTATTTCGCCTGGGAAATCTCATGGACGGAGGAGCCTGGCGGGCTACAGTCCATGGAGTTGCAAAGAGTCGGACATGACTGTGCAAACTAACACTTTCACTTTGTGCAAAGCACAACGGCCCCAAAGGAGGAACAACCCATGGGTCCATAAACACATGAATGGACGTGCAAAATGCGGTCCACACACACAGTGGAATATTATTCACCCCCAAAAAGGAAGGAGAGTCTGCCACAGGCGACACCAAGGATGACCCTTGGGGACACTACACTCAATGAAATAAGCCAGTCACAAAAGGACAAACACTGTTTGATTCCACTTACATGAGGTTGTTAGAGTCAGATCCATGGAGACAGAGTAGAAGGGTGGGTGCTGGGATGCGGGGAGTGGAAATGGGGATTGAGTATTTAATGGGGACAGAGTCTCAGTTTAGGAAGACGAAAACCTTCTAGAGATGATGGTGATGATGGTTGTACAATATCTTGAATGTACTTAATGCCAGTGAACTATATACCTAAAATGGTTAACACGGTTACATTTTACTTAATATATATTTTATCAGAATTTTTTAAAGTGAAATAAAATTGTGTTCCAATTCTAACAACGATGAACCTGAGATGACTGGCCAGCGTTCTGCTCGGCTCACACACCGAGGCTGCCCCTCCAAGACCAGCCAGTTCGGGGCAGCCCCTTCCTGCCTGCGGAGTCTCCGTCTCACGGGCGAGTCTCAGGACAAGCGCCCCCAGCCCAGGCCGCTCTGCACCGCACCTCCTGTCCACAGGAGATGAGGAAGCCCCTCGTGACGGCCCCATCCCTCCCCCAGGCTAAACTTCAAACGACACCTGAGCCAGGCTCCCAGCCCTTAGCTTCTGTGCTCATGCACGCAGGTCCCTCCATCGGCGTGCCCACCCTCAGGCAGCACCCTGGTCCAGGCCTCTGCGTGTTCAGAGGGTGGCACAGCTTCAGGGTTTGATGGCGACGTGCCAGTCGCGACTGCATGCCAGAGCCCAGGAAATAGCAGGGCACAGCGCTGTCCCTGCGGTCGAGCCTCAGGCTGGAAAACGGGCCGTGAATAAGAAATGAGATTCCCCTGAACTCCAGGTGCAGTCAGAGCCCCAGGGCCCGATGAGGCAGGACTTCCCCTCTGACCTCTTCCAAGCCTTGGCCGGGCAGGGGGTCAGGAGGTGTGGGCCAGACACAGGGCTAGAGGTGAGGGTGGGGGGCAGGGGCAGCCCCCAGAGGGCCTGGAGCCCCACGTGCAGAGGGAAAACCCACCACAACCAACTTTTCAATGCAGTTCAAACGTCAGCTGAAACCAAACCTCCAGCCGCTCTCGTTAGAAATACGCTGATCCAGGCTGGCAGCCTTTCAGAGGGAGGGGACCAGACCCCCAGGCCTGCTATTCAGGGGACTGGGGAGGAAAGAAAGGGGAAGGATGACGGCGAGGGGAGGGCACACCCCAGCCTTTCTAGAGACACAGCGACCGGTGGGCACGCGGGTGCAGGCTACACATCAGCCACCGAGGAGCAGGGTGGAGGACACCGATGAGCCCCAAGGAGAAGGATGAGCCCTGTGGCGTGTGTCCCTTGCTGTGACACCTCTGAGCTGAGAAGAGATGCCCAGACGTTTTCTTAAGCTAAGAAGCAGGCTCCCCACGTGCGGCTGCGGCTCAGCTGGCTGCCACGGGTCACAACAGCTCATGTGCCAGGGCCGATCTTAATTTTGTCCCAAGACCTTCCAGACGACTGGTTCTAAAGGTGCCGAGCGGGCAGCGGAGATCCTCCGGGGTCTGCAGGATGCCTGAGAGCAGCGGTCCTCCCAGCCCCGACGGGTCCTTGAAAAAAGGACTCAGACGACACACAGGTCTCCGAGCTCACGCCCTGCGGACGCGGAGCAGCACACGGGCCCACAGAGCCGGCGCGCTGAGCGCGTCTCCCGCTGGGAAGTCCGGTTGCAGGAGGCCGGGTAACTCTAGGAGCCGGAGCGCTGAGCGGAAAGGCGGTGAGGACCCGCAGACCACCCGTCGACCTGCGCGCGTAGCCGCACCTCTGCCAGACCGCGTCTGGGTCTCAGAACCACGCATGCGTGCGGCAGCGAAGCCCAGACTGAACAAGCCACGCGTAAAATCGTGTTTCACGAGCTCTTTTAAATCCTGGGGCTGATTTTACAAAACCTGGAGGAACCGAGCCCCCGGCTGCCACACACACTGCCGTTCAGAGCACTGCCTTCCTGAGCGCTGGAGAGATGCTTTCCTCTCGGGCGCAGAAACGTCACCACCCTCAGGATACACTCAGCCTCTCTGCAGAGCACGGGGGCCGCCTGTCCCTAAACTGAGGTCTCAGAACAAGCGCATCCCTGGTGCCTTCACCTGCTTCAACAGGAGTCCAGTTCACCGGGGCGATGCGTGTGCACCGGCGCAAACACGCTTCACGACGAAAGGCCCAGGGACTCGAAAACGGGACAACCCCAGGGAAAGCGCCACGGCTTCCGAACTTCAGAAGTGGCAGGAGCCGTGTCTGCCTGCACTTCGCGGCTTCCTTTAGGGTCTGCAGACGGAGGGGAGAGGTCGGGAGGACAGACCCCCTCCCCACACCCCAGCTCTGCTGCTAAACCCGCTTCTAACCCTTTCCTCGCCCTGAAGGGAACAAGCAGACCCTGCGAGCACGTCCACGGGAAGAGACTTCCCTGGTCCGGCCCTACACACGGGCCACCGCTCTGCCTTCAGCTGTGGCTGGTGGACGGCGGATGCCCCCTCCATTTTGTTTGGCTCCTGCTCCAAACTTAATACCAGAGCTGTCTGCCTGGACCAGGCTCACCCGGGTCTCCCTAAGCCAGGAGGGATGGGGGTCCCCAGCACAGTTCTCACGTGGCTAGAGAACCTGAAGCCCAGAGTCCCCAGAGTGGGGTGGAAGACCACAGCACACATGGCACCCGCCCCGTGGTCAGGGGACCAGCCGGTCCTCGTGGGGCTCCTCCGCCCTCCCCAGCACCACGTAGTACCGGCCCCGCGGTCAGGGGACCAGCAGGTCCCTCGGGGTTCCTCTGGCCACCTCAGCACCGTCCCTGGCCCCCTCATCGCCCAAGGGGTGCAGGGCAGCTGTGGGCCAGGATGCTCACCCAGGAAGCTCTAGGTAGATCCCTGCACCCCAGAGCCTGCAGCATCTCCCCCACAGGCACCCCCTAACTCCTGCTTCCGACCCCCAGAAAGAAGAGAGAGGGAGGCTGACCCAGATCACAAGCAAGGCAAGGCCTCCCACCAGCTGCTCTGATTCTGTCAATCAGCTTGGAAGCCTCAGAACTGAAAGGTAAGGAGGATCAGGAAGGGCGTACCAAGCTCTGAACTTCACCTTCACGGAGCCTGCGCGTAACGGCCGGAGACAGGGGACCCCAAGCACGGCGCACGAGCGATGGAAGACGGGTTAGAGGCCGTGGGAGCAGGAGCAGCCGTCGACATGGCGGGGAGGTGGACGAGGCTCACGGGAGACGCCGGGTGAGCAGCGGACAGGAGGCCATGGGTCAGTGCGGCGCTGCCAGGGGCGGACACGCCTGCTCGGGGCGGGGTGACGGAGCTGCGCACGCAGGGCGCGCTGCTGCTTAATTCAGGTTCAGAGGGAGCTTCCCTGGGGGCTCAGACGGTAAAAAGTCCGCCTGCAGTTCAGGAAACCCAGGTTCGATCCCCGGGTGGGGAAGATCCGTCACCCCAGCACGAGGATAAGAACGTGCGTTCGTCTCCAGGAGAGCTCCCTGTCGTGGGCCAAGCTGTGTCCCCAGCACGAGCTGGTGGCTCAGAACACGACCGGATGTGGAGAAGGGGCTTCACAGAGACAGTCAAGATCAAGTGACGTCACCAGGGGGGTCCCCATTCCGGGGGCTGGTGTCCTTAGGAAAAGGGGACAGATGGACACAGAGACACAGGGGGCAGGGCCGCTGTCAGGAGGGTCACCGTGCCAACACAAGGATGGAATCTGTCCCCTCAAAATCCACCTGCGGAAGCCCTGCCCTCCAGCGCTTCAGATACGGTAGAATCTGGACACAAGGCCTTCAAGAGGTAACAGTGTTAGTCTCTGAGTCGTGTCTGACTCTTTGCGACACAAGGCCTTCAAGAGGTAACAGTGTTAGTCTCTGAGTCGTGTCTGACTCTTTGCGACCCCATGGACCCTCTGTCCGTGGGACTCTCCAGCCAGGAATACTGGAGCGGGTTGCCATTTCCTCCAGGGGATCTTCCTGACTCACGGGTCAAACCCACGTCTCCTGCATTGGCAGGCAGATTCTTCACCATCTGAGCCATCAAGAGGTGATCAAGCGGGCAAGAGGAGGTCATTGGTGGGGGGGTCCCACGGTGTCCTTACCGAGGAGGAAATCAGGACACAGATGTTCAGAGGAGAGACCTGTGAGGACGCAGGGAGGAGGCAGCCCCTCCCCAGGGAGAGAGGCCTCGGGAGAAAGCACCCTGCACACCCCGCCTTTTCAGGCTCCCCCGCCCACGCTGTTCCCGTTCTCTCGGGGCCCTCCCTGTCCAAGGGGTATGACTCACAGGCTCCCAGCATGGTGCTGAGCAAACAGAGCTGCCCAGCAAACACCAGACCATCACACCCTCTGCACTTTGCCCCTGGGGTCCCCTCCCCGTGTGAATGGGAACCTGAGGGGGTTCAGCTGCTGCCTCTATCCTACGGGCTCAACCTGGTCGCCAAGGAGAGGCAGGTATAGACCACGGCCTCACGCCTGGCGAGGAAAACGCTTCTTGGAGACTGAAAACCTTCTCTCGGTATCAGGTGTGGGTGCTAAGCTAAGTCGCTTCAATCATATCCAACTCTTTGTGACCCCATGGACTGTAGCCTGCCAGGCTCCTCTGTCCATGGGATTCTCCAGGCAGGCACGCTGGAGTGGGTTGCCACGCCCTCCTCCAGGGGCTCTTCCGCACCCAGGGATCAAGCCCACATCTCCAGGGTCTCTGCACTGGCAGCAGGTTCTTTCCCACCAGCCCCACCCGGGAGGACCTCAGCATCACAAACGGCCTTCAGACCCTGGTCACCCCACCCTCCAGCCTGCTCAGGTCAGGTCAGTTCAGTTCGGTTCAGTCGTGTCCAACTCTGCGACCTCATGAATCTCAGCATGCCAGCGTCTCCTAAATTGCTACTGGACTGAGACGGTAACCAAGCCTCAAGGATTTCTTTCGTCACTGGCCTTCCTGTAATCACTTCTCTGAGACTCTGGTCAAAACTCCAGTCAACAGAAGACGAGAGTTACAAATGGGGAAAACTAAGATGGCAGGTGAGAGACTCATTAAGGAGAGAAACCACTGCTTATGCCTAAACCACAGTTCAATCCAGACCTGTTATCTGCAGACACACAAAACCCCAAAAAACCTCAAAGCAGCCTCATAACCTTGATAATACCCATTTTTGAAAAGTGGCTTCTTCTGGGACTTTCCAGAGAAAGCATTAAAAATAAAAGTTCTATCACGATGAAATAATAAAAAACGCTACCCTGGAGCCGGGAGTCACGCCAGTTCGCCCACCATGCGACAGCCCCAGAAGCTTCCAGGCGCCGCTGTCTCTCTGCGCTCTGTGTCTCTCTGGGTGACCGTGGACCGAGGCATCTTTATTTCCTACTGGAAACTTACCTCTAGGAGCGCGAAGACACGCCCCAGCCCCAGAACGCTCCTCGAGGCCTCCACGCCCGCAGCCCCGGGCAGTCCTTCCTATCAGGACGCTGAGCACAGACCCTCAGAAGGACAGCGAGCAGGACAGACGGACGGCACGGTGAGCGTCTAAGGAGGGAAAGATCTCACCAGGGGCGAAGCCGGGACTCCAAGCCTCCCGGAAGTGGGCAGTGGGCTCCAGTCAGTGGAGGGGCCCCACGCCAGCAGCTGTGGAGACCCTCCAAGGGTGAGTCTCAGAGGCACACGTATGGCAGGCGACGTCACACCTGGACGGCGGCAGGTTCACTGCCTGTGCCGGGGGAGGGGGGGTTACCCTGATCGCGGCTCTGACGCTGTGAACGGTGCTCCTGCTGGGGGAGGGGGGGTCACCCTGATCTACGGCTCTGATGCCGTGAAAGGTGCTCGTGCCCGGTTCCGGCCTCGCAGGGGGCAGCTCGTTTCCTGCCGCTGAAAACACTATCAAACCACCTCAATGGGAATTACGGAAAAGGCTGGTCTGAATTTGGACCATTTTGAAAATAAATACCTGTTACTTGCAAATAAATGTTTCCTTTACAAGTAGTTAACCACTATTCTAAGCAGAGGTTTAAAGGGCCTGTTTAATCAGGGGTGGACTTGTTGGCAACACCCGTTTACAGGTAAACTCGACCACCTGGTGTTTCAGAACATGCCTCCCCAGGGCAGGCTGGCTGTGGACCGAGCCTCGCTAACAGCTCTGAGGGCCATTCCCGGCCTCTCTGCAGCTCAGACCCACGTCCCAGGGAGCCTCGGTCTCAGCTGGGCTGCCCCGGCCATCTGTTGGGTGGGCGTCTACACCACACGGTGGACGTCTACACTAACCTGGACCTGAGCCCTCGACATTGGCCGGATCACCCTTTGCTGTGCCATACAGAGCCCTTGCCCCCCAGGAGTCACCAGCACCCCGTCCTCCAATGTGACACTCACATGTGCCCCGGGGAAGAACACCCCACGAGGAGATACCCGAGGACCTTTACAACAGCGGATGCCGGGGTCTACAGGCGCTCCCCAGATCTCCCCATGTGCGCCTCCGATCCTAGATCCGAAAACACCAACTCTGTCCACACGGACCTTTCCTTGGAAGAAAAGACTGACGAACAGGTCTGGAAAACACTGGCTTAAAGACAGGATGGGGCCCAGGGCCCAGATGGGGCCCAGCATGCTAAGCCGCTGGTTCAGATGCATCGCAGGGCTCGTCACGGTCCTCAGCAGCTCCTGGAAACAGGACGTGGGGCCTGGGCTGACCTGCGGTTCCATCCTCTGCATCCGGGAACTGAATCAGCGCACCCCCCACCCCCATGAGGACAGAGCGTGATTCCACTTACATGAGGTGCTGAGTAGCCAATTCACAGAAAGTAGAGGGTGGGGCCCAGGGGCTGGGGGACAGGGAGCTGGTGTTTGATGGGGACAGAGGTTCAGTTTGGGAAGATGAGAAAGTTCTGGAGGGGGTGGAGGTGACGGTTGCACAGCACAGTGACGGCCTCAGTGACGTCAAACTGTGCACTCACCGAGGGCTCAAGTGGCCAACTTTAAGTTACGAAGGTTTCACCACAATTATGAAAAAAGTTTTAAAGTAGGACAGTTGCAAACGCTCATCTATGTCCATTTGGGAATAGTGGGATGCCTCAGGAAGAAGCCACCAAGAGTGCCCAATCTATAAAGCATCTTTTTTTGTGTTTTTTTTAAGCACACAGTCACACTTTATTATATACACTTAATATTCCCTGTTGATCAGGGAATACTTTTTATCATTTTTAATCTCATTTTTAATAGAGATGAAAAGAGGGAAACCATGATCATTCATGATCCCCTCACACAGACGTCACTCTGCAGACACTTTGATGCATCTCCCTGCTGATAAACACATGCACCAATAATTGGGATCACGATACAAACTTGCAATCTTCCTATAATCCTCCAAGTGGAGGATAATTGCTTTCCGTGTTGTGCTGGTTTCTGCCATAGTCAACACGAATCAACCATAGGCACCCACGTGTCCCCTCCCTCTTGCGCCTCCCCCCACCTCCCAGCCCAGCCCTCCCCTCTAGGTTGTCACGGAGCACAGCAGCACTTCCCTCTCACACGTGGTGCTCTCTCGACTCGCCGTGCCTCTCCCCCCCCAGGGTCCCTGGGCTGCCCTCTGTGTCTGCGTCTCCACTCTGCCCTGCAAATAGGTTCGGCCAGACCATCCTTCTAGATTCCACATGCGTGCGTTGATATACACAAGATTTGTCTTTCCGACTTATTCACTCTATATAATAGGCTTGAGTTCCATCCACCTCATTAGGACCGACTGAAATGCATCCTTTTTTATAGCTGAGTAATATTCCACTGTATACATGTACCATAATTTCTGTATCTATTTATCCATCGACGGGCATGTAGGTTGCCTCCATGTGCTAGCTACTATAAAAAGTGTTGCAACAGACATCGCGATACCTGCCTCTTCCCATCACGGTTTTCTCAGGGATATGCCCAGCAGTGGGATTGCTGGGTCCTGTGCTGGCTCTGTTCCTGCTTTTTAAGGAGTCCTCACACTGCTCTCCACAGTGGCTGCATCACGTTTACATTCCGGGCTCCTCTGCTCCACATCCTCTCCAGCATTTACTGTTTGTAGGTTTTTTAATGATGGCCATTCTGAGGGGGGTGAAGTAATACCTCATGGTAGTTTTGACTTGCATTTCTCTAATAATGATCAGTGCTTAGAATCGTTCATGTATTTGCTTGCCATCTGTCTGTCTGCTTTGGAGAAATGTCTGTTTAGGCCTTCTAACCATTTTTTGATTGGGTTGTTTGGTATAAAGCTGCTTGTATGTTCTGGAGATTAATTCTTTGTCAGTTGTTTCACTTACAGTTATTTTCTCCCATTTTGAGGGTTGTCCCTTAATCTTGTTTATTGTTTCCTTTGCTGCAAACGTCCCATTTGTTTACTTTTGTTTTTATTTCCATTACTCTAGGAGGTGGGTCACAGAGGCTCTTGCTATGATATATGTCAAAGAATGTACCTATGTTTTCCTCTAAGAGCTTTATAGTTTTTGGCCTTACATTTAAATCTTTAATCCAATTTGAGTTTATCTTTGTGTGTGGTGTTAGGAAGTGTTCTAGTTCCATTCTTTTACACGTAGCTGTCCAGTTTACCCAGCACCACTTATTGAAGAGGCTGTCTTTTCCCCATTGTATACTCTTGCCTCCTTTGTTAATGATAAGATGCCCATAGGTGCATGGGTTTATCTCTGGGCTTTCTATCTCATTCCATGGGTCTATATTTCTGTTTTTGTGCCAGTACCATAGTTTGTTAATAACTGTAGCTTTGCAGTATAGAGAGAAGTCAGGAAGGTTGATTCCTGAGGTCCATTCTTCTTTTTCAAGATTGCTTTGGCTATTCAGGGTCCTGTGTGTTTCCTTACAAATTGTGAAATTTTTTGTTTTACTTCTGTGAAAAATACCATTGGTAGTTTGATACAGATTGCACTGAATCTATAGATTACTTTGGGGAGTACAGGCAAAGAAGGAACCAACTTCAGCATGATAAAGTCCGTATACAACAAACCCACAGCAAACACTGTTCTCAGTGGTGAAAACTGAAAGCATTTCCTCCAAGATCAGGAACAGGACAAGGGCGCCCACGCTCGCCACTATTATTCCACATAGTTTTGGAAGTCCTAGCCACAGCAATCAGAGAAGAAAAAGAAAAGGAATCCAGATTGAATAAGAAGAAGGAAACCTCTATCTGCAGATGACATGATACTATACACAGAAAACCCTAAAGACGCCACCAGAAAATTAGTAGAACTAATCAATGGATATATCAAAGTCGCAGGATATAAAATTAACACACAGAAACCCCTTGCATTCCTATATACTAACAATAAAAAAATCAGAAAGAGAAGTTAAGGAAACAATCCCATCCACCACTGCAACGAAAGGAAGAAAATCCCCAGAGGGATAAACCCACCTAACGAGACAAAAGATGGCACAGAGAACTATGAGACACCGACGGAACAGAGCGAAGGTGGAGGAGCAGACGGAGGGGCACCCGCGGCCCTGGACGGGAAGAGTCGCCGACGGGAAGAGGGCTGTACACCCCGAGGCCTTGGACGGGAAGAGTCGCCGACGGGGAAAGGGCTGTACATCCCGCGGCCCTGGACGGGAAGAGTCGCCGACGGGAAGAGGGCTGTACACCCCGCGGCCCTGGACGGGAAGAGTCACCGACGGGAAGAGGGCTGTACATCCCGAGGCCCTGGACGGGAAGAGTCACCAACGGGAAAAGGGCTGTACACCCCGCGGCCTTGGACTAGAAGAGTCACCGACGGGAAAAGGGCTGTACATCCCGCGGCCCTGGACGGGAAGAGTCACCGACAGGGAAAGGGCTATACACACCGCGCCCTTGGACGGGAAGAGTCACCGACGGGAAAAGGGCTGTACACCCCGCGGCCCTGGACGGGAAGAGTCACCGACGGGAAGAGGGCTGTACATCCCGAGGCCCTGGACGGGAAGAGTCACCGACGGGGAAAGGACTGTACACACCGCGGCCCTGGACGGGAAGAGTCACCAACGGGGAAAGGGCTATACACACCACGGCCCTGGACGGGAAGAGTCACCAACGGGCAAAGGACTGTACTACCCAAAGGAAAGCATCTTTTAAACACACAGGAAAAGCCGCTTCTAATCTAATCTGGGAGGAGACAGTCTGCAGCGCGAATCATGGGGCTGAGCGCATAACCACCCATCGCTTGGCATGGCCCTGGGGGCTGGCGGCCAGCTTACCCGGCACTGTCGCCGTCGCACGCGAAATGTGACCGTCAACCGGCAGGAATTAAGTTATACAAAGACTGACCCTCTTCCCCGTTAAAAAAAGAAGCTGACAAACACTTAACCAGCATTCCTCTGACTCGGCATCCTCCCCACGGGCTCCTGTGACTCAGCGGTGGGTCCGCTGCTCAGATAAGGAAACTGTCTCACTTCTCTGAGGAGCTGGGTTTCCAGGGCAGGGAGCCTCCCGGCCCCTCGGAACGCTGCAGGCCCCCTGCTAACTAGACACTCAGAGCTCAACAGGTTAGGGCCGTGCCCTCAGACGCAGGCCCCCCAAAAGTGAGTTACACTTTCACTGCAAGACAGCAAGAAAAAGACACGAAAACACGGAAGGAAAAGCAGAAGCAGAAGGATGTGAAACTGGGAGGCGAGAGGCGGGCGGCAGGGGGACGCTTGCTGGGCTTCGCAGCTCTGTGAAAAGGGACGGGCGCACAGCCCCAGGGCCAGCCCAGGAGGGCCGCACTTGGCTTCCGGCTCCATGGTTGCCATCTTCGTCTTGGGAACCACAGGAACAAAAGGCCCTGCATTTTCATCCTGCAAGTTGCAAGGCTGGTTGTGAGTAGAAGAAAGGTTTACACAGCAGCCCTGCAGGGCAGGGGTGGGGGCAACGCTGGGCCGCACGTTCCAGGGGCTTGCTCCAAGCCCCCTCTGACCTGGAGCTAACAGCTGAGGCCATCTACACCTATTTCCAGAAAAAAAGCCTCAGGAAGCGTGGTCCTGCTGATTCCACACCAAGCTTAAGGGGCCAGGTAATTTACATCCTGAGTCTCTGGGAAGAAGACGACTTTGTCTGAAGCATTTAATGGTGAAAGCATCAATATTCACTTATTCTCCATTCATTGCCAAAAACAGCCATCTCTTAGCAGCAGCACCAGCTAGTCCCTTTCACCCCAAAAAAGAACAGCCACTCTTGTCTCCTGTCAGAAGCTCTGGAGGGGTCCCCCACCCTGAGTAACTGCACCCTGTGTTCCGAAACCTGCCTCCTCGGCCCTGAGTGGACGTAAGAATTGCACCCAGGAACCCGGCGTTGGACAGAGGCCCACGCCGGCCATTGCCTGACCCAAGACCAGGTGAGCAGCATCCAGTCTTGAGGGGGTGGAGGGGAACCAATTCCAGGAGAAGCTGACGTGGCTTCCGAAAGGCTGAAGGTGGTGGCAGGGCCCCTGAAACAGCCCCCTGCCCCACTTTCTGGTCTCAGATCCCGCCCTGGGTTTCCTCAGCCATTTCTGCGTTTTTCCAACCAATTTCTTCTCTGTTTTGTTAATTAACGTCACTGGAGGTTTGTTTCGTTACTTGCAACCAGACAAGTCCTGAGACAACAGGGTGTGCCAGCACCTCACCGGTGCAGGTGAGGACCCAAGAGCCCGCTGGCGGTATTCTAGGACAGCAACGACTTTTCATAGGGGAAACCCACTTCAACCAGCCCATAACCCTGCCCTCTTTCCCAGAAACACAGGCTTGTGAATGTCCAGGTCACTAGTCTGGGGCAGGTCAGCCCCTACATAGCGACCAGCAGCGGATAAACACTGAGACAGGCAGAGACCACAGGTCCGTGGACCACCAAGGTCAGGTCAAGGCCTCCTACAGACAGAACCAGGAATACCACTCGAGGTGGGGTCTGGCCCTTTCCCCGCTTGCACCTGCCCTGAAGTCACCTCCCCTGATCTTCCTTGCGGTCAGGGCTCAGGTTACCCTCTGCCCCTGTTTAAAATTCCACTTTCTCTCCATCCATTTCCACCCAGCACAGCCAACCAGACTTCCAAACTCAGAACACTGTCTTTCACTGAAGGGCATGGACTGATTTCTGACCCAGGGCCTCAGTGGAGGCCAGGAAGCCGCCCCACTCTTCCACCCACCAGGTGGCCAGGAAGCCGCTGCTTTGTCAGATCCCTGGGCCCTGTGGCCACAGACCTGCTCTGTTTTCACACGAGAACCACAAATACCAACCAGCCCCTTCAGGCGTCTTTTAGGCAAACCCCCCGGAGGTCCCTCTTGGCCGCCCCCCGCCCCGGGCCCCCTGGACCGGGGCAGCCAGTCTGAAAGGAGCACCTGGCTCCCCGTGTCATCAGTTTCCTGGCGGAGGCGAGAGACGCACTGGAACTGCCACAGGATCAACTGCCCGTCCTGGTGTGGTCTATCAGCTCCTCCCCATCTAAGCATTTCTGACCTGACTCGTTCAGCCAGTCCTCACCCCACAGATGAGGAGGAAAGGAATCTGAGATTTCCAGGTGCCTCCCGGAGGGTGGGGGGGGGTTGCCCCATTCTGTCCCATGGCAGCCTGGAGGGGCGGGCAGCCCTGAGCCCCCTCTACTCTTGAAGGTCCTGCAGATGAACGGGTCATAACCTCCCTGTCAAACTAGAGAGCAGCAGTCTTTTCATGACATGAGCTCAGGCGAGCTGATGTTCGTGGTGAGGACTCAGTGGGTGAAAGCTGCACCTCTAGTGGGGAGAAGGACAGACACACGGCCAGTGCTGGGGGCACTGCGCGCAGACCGGGCGGATCTAAAGGGTGAACAGGGGCCGGCGGGCTGACGGAGGAGGACAGGGTTCCAGGAAACGGGCTCAGAAGACAGAAGGAGCAAAGATCAGGGAAGCTGCCTGCCAGGTCTGCACGGCCGCTACAGGAAGCCACAGAAACAGCCCCCAGCCACCCCCATCCTCAGGCAGCAGCAGGACCCCACCTCGGATTGGCCAGCAGAGATGAAGATAAAGGGCAGGCACCCCCCATCAGCCCCGTCCCCCAGGTGGGGCCCCAGGCGGAGGCAGGCACACCCTCAGGGGGAACGGGTGAGAGATTCTAACCCAGTGGCTCCAGCTCTGGACATGCCAACGACCTCCCGCCTCCTCCTCCCTGAACCGAACTTCAGACTTGTAGATAACACCACCGTCAGCCATGCCCAGGACAGCCTTTCACCCATGCCGGGTGCTGGGCATGGGTGAAGCTGGTTGAATGAACCCCACGCTAGCCCTTTTCAGGGCCCTCAACCTCGGAGAAATTTACTCAGCAGCCCTCTCAGCCAGAGGGCAAGAGAAAACGCTGGAACTCTCCAAGGCCGGTGCTTCTCCTATCAACATCGCTGGGGCTGGGTCAGGCCCACTTGTCCAAGGCCTGTTGTGGACCTGCTGGCCAGAGGGCTTCTCCACGGCTCCCCTTCAGGCCCCTCCTGGGGTCAGCAGCCTCCCTCCGCAGGAAAAGCAGGCCTAGCCTCCCTGCCAACCATCTGCGGGGCCCCAAGCAGGGTTGACCCCAGCCCCCATCTCACCCCACAGACCCTCCCTGGGCGCCTGCCTTTCCAGCCCCTCTCTCGGCCGGCTGAACTCATCTTGTGACTGTGAGTCACCCCGGCCTGTGCTCTGGGCCGCCCTGCAGACCCAGGCTCCCGAAGGCCCCAGGGCCCTTGCAGAAGCCGCTTGCTCTCCAAGGGAAAGACCCACTCGCACTCACACACACACCCCCACCACCCCCCGCCTCTCAGCGTCTCAGGCCTCAGTCTCAGTGCGAGGCCAGTCCGCCTGACCCAGGCGCTCTGCTCTCGCTCTCTCTCACTTCCCTTTCTTTCTGTGCGCTGAGCTCAGTTTGTAATTAAAACGTCATGACGATTAGTTAAGGTGCACCTCGCTCGTTAGTCTGTCAGCTCGGTGGGACCTGCGCTATTTCCGCCTGGCGCTGTATCCCCCACACAGAGCACAACGCCTGGCCCAGGATCTGCACTCGTGTCTGCGGAAGGGAGGATGGGGGTGGGGGAGGTTAGGGAAAAAAGAGAGGAATGGCCCAGGGTCCCATTCAGGGGCCTGCTGATTGCCTAACAACGGCTTCAAAGAAGAAAAATAAACCCAGGTGTGCAGCATTTGCAGATATCCACGGGGCAAACGCTCTCACGGCGGCCCGCTCCCAGCCACCAGCCCTGCATCCTGACCACGTGGTCCAGCCGGCTCCCAGCCAGGACGGACATTCAGTGTCCAGCATGTCGTCGTTCAGTCGCTCAGTCGTGTCTGACTCTGAACTCTTTGACCTCATGAACTGCAGCATGCCAGGCTTCCCTGTCCTTCACCATCTCCCGGAGTTTGCTCACCTTTGTGTCCATTGAGTCAATGATGCTTGCTACCCATCCATCTCATCATCTGTTCTTAAATGACATCAGCTTTTATTTTAAAATTACTTTATTTATTTTCACTGGAGGCTAATTACTTTGCAATACTGTGGTGGTTTTTCCCACACATTGACATGAATCAGCCACGGGTGTACATGTGTCCCCCATCCTGAACCCCCCTCCCACCTCCCTCCCCACCCCATAAAAGACATCAACTGTTGACTCAATACTACCTGGGACTGAAGGCCAAGATGAACTGAGACTTGTAAAAAACGCTGAAGACAAGAGGCTGTGCAGCTGATCCAGACTGAGAAGACGAAGGAAAGGTGAGCTCTGGGATGAACACAGTCCCCCAGAAGATGGAAGAGCTGCTTAGTAACTATGCAACTTCCAGTCTCTCCATCAGGGAGGACCAGGCCAGATTCTAAGCAAAGGAGCTTGTCACGAGCAAGTCAAAACCTTCGAGAAAAGCTGCTATACCCGCTGACCTAACATTTGTTTTCCTTCCCAGTAATTTACGCTAACAGCTCAAAAAAAGCAAATCTGACCCTACAACACCAAATCAAAAAAGTACTGAGGTCATAAAAATATTAGAAGAAATGATTTTCCCTGATATCCCGGGATTATAGCAGCCCTAAATCTAACACAAAACTCAGAAGCCATAAAAATCCATTTGACACGATCCAAACGGAAAGTCTGTGCGCGCTGCAAACGCCATAAACAAAGCCAAAAGTCAAACAACTCACTGTGGGGAAAAGCATTTACAAAACATCCCAAACACCTAATTCACTCTATGCATAAGGTCCTTCTGTAAATCAGGAAGAAAATAATGCCCTCCCCACAAAGATACAAGAAGGATGTGAAGATGAAGTTCAAAGAAAAGGAAAGACAAATGGCTTGAGGATTTTCAGAGATGTTTAACCTCCCTCCTAAGAAGAGAACGCAAATGGCAACAAAGGCCACAGAGAATTTCTCATTTAGAACTGTGACAAGCCCCGAGGTGGGGGTGGGGAGAAACCGGCCTCTCTCATTTAGAACTGTGACAATGCCCCGGGGTGGGCTGGGGCGGGGGTAGTGTGGGAACGGGCCTCCCAGCTAACCAATGGAAGTGTGAACTGGCAATAAGATCTCTCTGGAGAGCACTTTGACAACATCTATCAAAATAAAAACACAGCCTCCACTTCTAAGTTTCACAGTGTGCCTCAATTTCACTATACGCTGCATAATAACCAAAAGGAAGAGCAAGCAGCCCCCTCCCCACCTAACCCCCAGGGAGAGGACGGGGCCTCTGGGCAGGGAGGGGCACACGCACGCCGAGGGAAGCCGAACGACAGAAACCCAGCACGGGGCTTCGAGTGGGAAGACCCTGGCACTCTGCTGGGGAGGAGGGCACCGAGGGCACTGACAGGAGAAGCTGCCAACTCCACCCTCGGGCAAGCCAAGCCGACAGGCCCCCGACCCCGGAGTCGGCACCCACCCAGGATGCTCTCCGCCGCTGTCCATCCGGTCCAGGATCCAGGGGGCACGACCCGCAGAGGAGACGGCCGGCCTTAGCACTGCCAGAATGTGCTTAAAAGGCTCTTGAGAGCATTGGTTATGGAACGGAACACCGTGGAAGGACAGACCTTTATTTAGATCCTATTTGTGCATGAAAATCAATATGTCCTTTTTCGTCTCGGTCTTAGAGGGAAATGTGTCTCTCCCTACTGTGCCCAAGTCTGCGTCTCCTGGACTGCCCTGTCAGCTGCACGGAGCAGACACAACAGGCACCCCAAACCACACTGCGCATACGTGAGCCCCTCGATCCCTCGCCTGGAGCACCTGTCCAGCTCTCCGAGGTGCCCGCAGAGCCTGCTTTCAAGGACGGTGGTAGTTGTCTCCTCCCAGCGTCCACAGCACCGCTAGGCTAACGATTCTCTGTCCCAGCTCCTAACTCCAAGTTGGCCTCCGCTGTCACCCCAGGACAGACCACCCTGGACACGCATCTGCTTTGATCTCCGTTATTCCTCCCCTTCTGTAGAAAGAGACTTGAAGTATTTGACAGTGTTGCAAACCCTTACTTTCACAGACATACCAACAGTGTTAAGATACTCAGTGTTCTTCATTTTTCCTGCTGGTAAACAAAAGACAGATATTGACCTCCATGGATGAGAAACAGTCACAGAAACGCCTTGGCAGAGGATAGGTTGACCGGGGTTGGGGGGGGCGGTCAGGGGGCTCAAGGTGAGCAAGCTAGAAGCCTCTCCCTATTAACAGGTAATCCAACAGTTCGCAGAGGCCAGGTCACTTCTCACCAGGCTGGTACAAGCTGAAGACAATGGTTATGATGATGTAAGAGTTTCATCTTACACATCCATGAGGCACAACTGTTTACTAACACACGTTTCGGGGAAAGAGGGAATACATGCCCATGGACTATTATAAACCATCAAATTTCAGTCTTGCGTTTAAGCAAAGCATTCCAAACTCTGCCCAGAACTGCACGGAAGTGAGAGAAAGACCTCCGTTTACTTTAAAATGCAAATTAGTTGTTTAAGACACACAAGGAACAAAATATCACAAGTTGACACACTGGCATGCGACCTCTCTGACATGTTAAGAAATCCAGACAATATGTAGGTGTCTTGGGTGTTAATTTCCTAGCAGTGCCCATTCTCCGTCCTTGTGCAGGCCACACATCTCTCACAAACACTCCTGTTCCATCTCCCAGGATGCAGGACCTCGGCTAGAGGGGACCCCTGGGCTGGAGCAAGCCCATGTTGAGCTGAGGCTGGCCAGGATCTGGTCTCAACTCCGGGACAGGAGGGCTGCTGTGTGAGAGCCGGGTTGTCACGGAACAGCACAAACTCAGCACCCTTCCTATATACTCCAGAGGTGTCTGCTTTCTCAGGAACACTGGGGGTGGCAAACTCCAACCGGAAGTAAATACCCCAGCCTCCGGGGAGGACTGAGCTTGGGGACAGGGAAAGGCAAATTTCAGGAGCCGCCTGTTTCTCTGGCCCCTACATGGCCTCTTCCTCAGCTTTAGTCAGTTTCCAGAGCCAGCGGCGGGGTGGCTGCGGTTTGCCAGGAAGAACGCCCGGGCATAGGAGCGATTCTGGAGGGGCTGGTTCTCTGGTGGGAGACTCGGGGCAGCGGTCCCGGCAAAGGGCTGAGCCCGGGGCCTGGCCCCAGCGGGCAGGCCTTGAGAGGCGCATCCTGAGGGCCAGGTCCTTAGGGCCAGCGGCTCACAGATCAGCCTCTCGCCCTCCGCGGGCCGGGCCCGAAGTGGCAGCTCCAGGGTGGGGGAGGGAAGCTCGCTCCCTCGCAGAGGGAGGGGCGCCCCTTGCGTGTGCGCCAGCGGGGACGAGAGTTGGGGTGCCCCTTGGAGTCGGGAGGCAGCGCCACCGCGGAGGGCTGCGGGAGTCCGGCCGCGCACCCAGGCCCGCACCTCTGTCTGATGGACGCAAGGAGGGCGAGCCCACGGGAGGCCGTAGAGACGCGGGCGCGCACCACCGCAGGACCCCCTCTGCAGAGCGNGCGGCGCGCGCCGGGCGGGCGATCGGGTGGGCCTCGGGCTCGGCTCCGGCGGGCGCCGGCTGTCGGTGACCTCTATCGGTTTCCCAAGTGCCCGCCCCCAGCTACCTGCACCCCACGCCCGGCCCCGAGCCCAAGGGTCGCCAGCGTTCGGGAGCAACCCACCCCCGGCGCTGTTTCGAGGTGCCGACACGAGCGGAGTGGGCGCGTTTGCCCATTTCAGGTCAGGGTCTTCCGCAGCGTCAGGTCCCCCGAGACCGACCGCAGCACCCACTCCCGAGTCGCCATTTCCCGCCCTGCTCCCAAAGGAATGCTGTCTAAACACGATGCCGGACAGATATGCTGCCAGCCCGGAGTTACATGTAAATATCAACACCGGCTCGCGAAGGTGCTGGCGTCCCCCACCCCCTCCCCGAGGTGCACTCGGATCCCGGCGGAGCGCACGGGGCATCGCGGGGCCGGCCTCCGCTCCCCTCCCGCGCTCCCGGGCCGCCGGTGTCGCCAGCGCGGTACACAGAACACCGCCCTGCGGCAAACGGCCGCATTCGCACATTTCCTCCTGCACCCGGCTTGCCCAGTGATACAGACCCTTGACTTGACATTCTGGGAAGTTTATTAATGAGTGTCTCAAATAGAGTCGTTAATTTCCACCCTTGTTTGGGGGAGGGGGTGAGTGGAAGAAATGCTTTTGCTTTCCAAAAGCAGCTGTGCTTACAGAGTGTACTCTTGGATTCCCATTATCTGCTAACATCTTTAACCTGGGGTTCCTCTTTGTTATGGGCAATACGTACTTACTACATAAAATACTAGCACGCCCGGAGAGAGAGAGAATTCTTTAAAGGCTTCCAGGGGCTTGGGGGTAGGGAGCTCGTGGAGTCTCCTGTGAGCCTGAGAAGAGGAGATTAGATAAGGAAGGGGCCCGCAGGAAATGCCAGACCTCGGAGAAATGGGTCTCAGACCCTGCACGTATCTCAGCACTAAGCACTCGATTAGCGTTCAGTGTTTCAGTGTCGGCTTTCAGATACACCCGGTCACCCAGTCCTCTGGGGACCCCCAAGAGGCAGGTTCTCGAGATGAAGCTGCAGGCTTAGGTGAACACCAGGCCAGGCAGAGCCAGACATCTAGCTTGGAACCAGACCTTCTGACTTTACACTCCGGGCTTTCCTCCATTTCAACAGGCAGGGTAAACAACAAAACCTCGACAAAGCAAACAGAGAAAATCAAGAAAAAAAAACTTAGGAAAGACTTTTAAGAGATATTTGTCAATTTGCATGGGGTGGCAAAGAGTCAGACACGACTGAACTGAACTGATTTTTAAGTGAGAGAATCCCTGGCCTTGGGGAGGAGTTTCATTGCCAAGCTGTTGTTAGCTCTTGTTTCAGAATGGTAGGAAAACCCCTCAAGTGGTGCATTTCCAGAATTGGGGGACATACTTGAAACGGTACCCCTTAAAATTCAAGCTACGTGGAGAGAGTAACATGGAAATTTACACTACCATATATGAAATGGATAGCCAACAGGAATTTGCTGTTTGACTCAGGGAACTCAAACCTCTGCTCTATAGCAACCTAGAAGGGAGGAGAGGGGAGGGGGTGGGAGTGAGATCCAAGAGGAAGGGGACATTCATGTGCCTGCGGCTGATGCATGTTGATGGTTGGCAGAAACCAACACAGTGCTGTGAAGCAATTATTCTCCAATTGAAAAATAAATTTAGAATTAAAAAATCAAACTAAAAGAAAGTCACTTCATGGGAAATAGATGGGGAAACAGTGTCAGACTTTATTTTGGGGGGCTCCAAAATCACTGCGGATGGTGGCTGTAGCCATGAAATTAAAAGACGCTTACTCCTTGGAAGGAAAGTTATGACCAACCTAGATAGCATATTCAAAAGCAGAGACATTACTTTGCCAACAAAGGTCTGTCTAGTCAAGGCCATGGTTTTTCCAGTGGTCGTGTATGGATGTGAGAGTTGGACTGTGAAGAAAGCTGAGCGCCGAAGAATTGGTGCTTTTGAACTGTGATGTTGGAGAAGACTCTTGAGAGTCCCTTGGACTGCAAGGAGATCCAACCAGTCCATTCTAAAGGAGATCTGCCCTGGGTGTTCTTTGGAAGGAATGATGCTAAAGCTGAAGCTCCAGTACTTTGGCCACCTCATGAGAAGAGTTGACTCACTGGAAAAGACTGATGCTGGGAGGGATTGGGGGCAGGAGGAGAAGGGGACAACAGAGGATGGGAGATGGCTGGATGGTATCATGGACTCGATGGACGTGAGTTTGAGTGAACTCCGGGAGTTGGTGATGGACAGGGAGGCCTGGCGTGCTGCAATTCATGGGGTCGAAAAGAGCTGGACACAACTGAGCGACTGAACTGAACTGAGATGTTTGGAATTAGCCAGCACCACACTGACCTGGTCGTTGTAATGAAGTAATTAGATTAGGGTTTTCCTAAATTCATCTTGGATCGACATGCCCCCCAAATCTAGTCAAGATTAAAAGTTAACAATTAAAGTCCTCTTTAATTTATTAAGACATATCACAAGTGACCTCACAGAGGGACCTAGAACAAAATGAGTCAGGAGAAAGAAGTGGAAACTGAAGGCCACCAGGCTAAGTGTCCGGGATCACTAGCTGGTACAGGGCAGCCTATCACACCTGCTATCGCATTACTGAATTCTACTTTCCTGCACCGTAGTTATTGCTAAGGGCTAGTTTTCTTGTTTGTTTATTTATTTATTGCCGCCTGACTCTAGACAGTTCCTGCACTCAGCTGTATTTCTGCTGCCTGGCACACCCAAGACAGCATGTATTGTTGAATAAATGAGTGTGTTCCGTTGTTATCGGCTGGTGATGTCATCTGTTAGGATCCTCATCTCTGTTTACTCTGATTCTTCAGTCATCCAGCAACCTTTTCATGTTTGTTGAATCTCTCAAATATAGTGCTCAGATCAGCCAGTTGGAGAATTCAAGTGGTCCTGGCAATTCTGTGTCTTATTCTATGTCATTGTGGTTAAGTCAGTTAGCTCCCAGTGTAAAGTTCTTCTGGGCAGTTAAAAGACGCTTGCTCCTTGGAAGAAAAGCTGTGACAAACCTAGATGGCGTATTAAAAAGCAGAGACGTCACTTTGCCGAGAAAGGTCCGTATAGTCCAAGCTATGGTTTTTCCAGTTGTCATGTAGGGATGTGAGAGTTGGACTAAAGAAAGCTGAGCGCTAAGGAATTGATGCTTTTGAGCTGTGGTGTTGGAGAAGACCTTTGAGAGTCCCTTGGACTGCAAGGAGATCAAACCAGTCAATCCTAAAGGAAATCAGTCCTGAATATTCATCGGAAGGACTGATGCTGAAGCTGAAGCTCCAATAATTTGGCCACCTCGTGCGAAGAGCTGACTCATTGGAAAAGACCCTGATGTTGGGAAAGACTGAGGGCAGGAGGAGAAGGGGATGACAGAGGATGAGATGGTTGGATGGCGTCACTGACTCAATGGACATGAGTGTGAGTAACTCCGGGAGATAGTGAGGGACAGGAAAGCCCACAGGGTCACACAGAGTTGGACACGTCTTAGCAACAAAACAACATCAAATGGGTTTGCAGACGATTTGTGGGTCAAAAGCAGCTCACAGACCACACACTATGCTTCCAGAAAAATAACTACTAACTTAAAAATCCGGAGACTTTTTAAGCACATGGCAGAGGCCCTGGCCCTTGTGATGCTCTTTTCCTTGAAAGACAGTGAACAGACAGGAGTTCTCCAGCTTATCTTTTTTCTGCTGGTCACAGTGGAAATGTGTGTGCACGTCACTTGTCTGGCCCCAGAGAATGTCTGAGGTTGTGACCCTAAATTTATGTTAGTATCCTGAGCTCACTGATCTCCATTTCTCTTCCTGTGAAAGCATGTCAAAAATGTCTGTTTGTAATTTTATTAAAATTGAGAAAATAATGAAAAGAAATAAAAGATACAACCGAATAACCAATACACTTGAACAATTTTATTTCCTTGGAAATAGCAAGAGGAAAAAAAATATTTAGCTTACTACTAAGGTTGATAAAAGTCTAATTTTAAATCCTCCAAAATTCTGGAAGTTAGTTTCAAGGAATTCGTATCAGGGTTAATAAACTTAAAATGTACAAAGCAATCATAGCAAATGGGTTTCACATTGTTTTCTTTTCTCTTTTTTTGAACCTGTATGTTCATGCTTTTTATTTATACTTGAAATGCAGGTAGATATATATTAAAACATCGTGTCCTTTTTTTCTTTAACTACAGACTGATTTCTTTCTTTCAAATAGCTATTTGATTATATGGAGTTTTGGAGGGTGGGAGAAAGTGATATGAAATTACTTCAAAGTCTACTGTGTACATCTGAACTTTATTTACATCATCCTTTGACTTTTGAAATGTTAACTTTTGACTAACAAGGAATTTGACATTTACAAAACCTATCATAAATGAAAGTGCAACAGCTACTTTTGTTCTGTGGAAGTAATAAAAATGTCACAAAATCTATCCTTTAAAAAACCTTCAGGGAATATCTTGAGAAAAACCGGAGGAGTACAAGCCAATTCATTGTTCCTGATCAAGGGAAGTGATAAGAAGTAACAAAGTGAAGATAAGACTTCTATGCAAAAAGCAATTCAATTATAAATCTGATTGATAGGGCCCAATTAAAAGCTTGGTTAAAATTTAATTTTGAACTCTTATTGAGTTTAAAAACAATTAGTATAACAAATTGATCTAGAATTGGGGGCTGGCTTTTGTTTGCTAAAACTCACAGATGTCACGTTTGCCTTCCTGTGGTTAGGAAGTGTGATATCACTTACATGTAGAAACTAATACATGATACAAATCAACATATCTACAAAACAAAGGCAGACTCACAGACCTATAGAACAGACTTGTGGTTGCCAAGGGGGTGGGCAGGGGTTAGGGGAGGGGGGCACTGGGAGTGAGGGATGAGCAGATGAAAACTATCACATGTGGGATGAACAAAGAACAAGGTCCTACTGGATAGGACAGGGAACTATATTCAATATCCTGTGATTAAATCACTGTGGAAAATAATATGAAAAAGAGTGTATGTATTTGTATAACAGATCACTTTGCGCTACAGCAGAAATTAACACAGCATTTTAAATCAGCCGTGCTAAGTCGCTTCAGTCGTGTCCGACTCTGTGCAACCCCATAGACGGCAGCCCACCAGGCTCCGCCGTCCCTGGGATTCTCCAAACAAGAACACTGGAGTGGGCTGCCATTATACTTCAATAAAATTTAAAAGAAATAAATGGAATGTCAGAATGTTCCTTGTCACATACACCGCAGCAGAGCCATGTCAAAGAGACAAGCTCCTGATCTGAGCAGCAAAATAAAGTCATGTTGTTTAAACCCAAAGTATAAAAGAACTATGGGCTTTCCAGATAGCACGGGGGTAGAGAATCTGCCTGCTGAGGCAGAGATGCAGGAGACGCAGGTTCTGTCCCTGGGTCGGGAAGATCCCCTGGAGGAAGAAATGGCAACCCACTCCAGTATTCTTGCCTGGGAAATCTCACTGACATAGGAACCAGGCAGGCTACAGTCCATGGGGTCGAAAAAGAGTCAGACACGACTGAGTCCTGAGTACATCAAAGAACTATCCCCAGCTCCACAGGATATAGAAAATGACTGAATAAAGCAAGAAAGAATAGGAGAAGAGAGAAATCTCTCCCATGGAAGAACTGCAGACAATACATGTAGGTACATGGCCCTCGGGAAGGTGGAGCGTAACTCAGCACTCGTTGAGTGTCGGCTGGCCACGGCGTTTCCTTCTGAAGAGGAAAGGTCATCACTTCAACAACAAGGACAGATCAGCCGGAGAGCGTGACCTGGTGTGATGAGAAGGGCCCTTACCTCTGGAATCTTCCTCCCCCAAACCCAAAACCTGTCTAACCAGGAGGGAAGTACAGGCGCATCCTGGCTGAAGGACCCCACAGGATGCCTGACCGGAACAGACAACTGCCCGGATCATCCAAGCAAGGCAAGCGTGAGAGATGCCACAGCTCGGAGGCGCCACGGAGAGGTGAGGGTCAAGCGCCACGTGACGACAGATGGGATCCTGGAAGAAGAGGACTTCCCGTCCCAGCGAACTAGAGACTTTAGTGATTAAAAATGTATCAATATTGGCTCATTCGTTCTGACACATATACCATGTTAATGCAAGATGTTAGCAGGGGCATTAGGTGTAGGGTAGGTATATGGAAACTGTACTATCCGTGGAATTGTTTTATATGTGTCAAAATATTCTAAATTTTTTTTTTTTAAATATCAGGCTTCAGCAATACATGAACCGTGAACTTCCAGATGTTCAAGCTGGTTTTAGAAAAGGCAGAGGAACCAGAGATCAAATTGCCAACATCCGCTGGATCATCGAAAAAGCAAGCAAGTTCCAGAAAAACATCTATTTCTGCTTTATTGACTATGCCAAAGCCTTTGACTCTGTGGATCACAATAAACTGTGGAAAATTCAGAAAGAGATGGGAATACCAGACCACCTAACCCGACTCTTGAGAAACCTGTATGCAGGTCAGGAAGCAACAGTTAGAACTGGACATGGAACAATAGACTGGTTCCAAATAGGAAAAGGAGTACATCAAGGCTGTATATTGTCATCCTGCTTATTTAACTTCTATGCCGAGTACATCATGAGAAACGCTGGGCTGGAAGAAGCACGAGCTGGAATCAAGATTGCCGGGAGAAATATCAATAACCTCAGATATGCAGATGACACCACCCTTATGGCAGAAAGTGAAGAGGAACTCAAAAGCCTCTTGATGAAAGTGAAAGAGGAGAGTGAAAAAGTTGGCTTAAAGCTCAACATTCAGAAAACGAAGATCATGGCATCCGGTCCCATCACTTCATGGGAAATAGATGGGGAAACGGTAGAAACAGTGTCAGACTTTATTTTTGGGGGCTCCAAAATCACTGCAGATGGTGACTGCAGCCATGAAATTAAAAGACGCTTACTCCTTGGAAGAAAAGTTATGACCAACCTAGATAGTATATTCAAAAGCAGAGACATTACTTTGCCGACTAAGGTCCGTCTAGTCAAGGCTATGGTTTTTCCTGTGGTCATTTATGGATGTGAGAGTTGGACTATGAAGAAAACTGAGTGTTGAAGAATTGATGCTTTTGAACTGTGGTGTTGGAGAAGACTCTTGAGAGTCCCTTGGACTGCAAGGAGATCCAACCAGTCCATTCTGAAGGAGATCAGTCCTGGGTGTTCTTTGGAAGGAATGATGCTAAAGCTGAAACTCCAATACTTTGGCCACCTCATGAGAAGAGTTGACTCATTGGAAAAGACCCTGATGCTGGGAGGGATTGGGGGCAGGAGGAGAAGGGGACGACCCAGGATGAGATGGCTGGATGGCATCACCAACTCGATGGATGTGAGTCTGAGTGAACTCCGGGAGTTGGTGATGGACAGGGAGGCCTGGCGTGCTGAGATTCATGGGGTCGAAAAGAGTCGGACATGACTGAGTGCCTGAACTGAACTGAAAGTTGATTTACAGTGTGTGATAATATTTTTAATCAAGTAAAGATTTGGTTTTAGGACTCAAAGCTTATGGGAGAGCAGAAAAGAATAACGCCTTGAGAATGGATTTCAGTTTTACTGACTTTCTTTTGCTGCATCTCCGCGGCCTCATGGATGTTCCTCCCGTTGCGGCAAGCGGGGGCTCCTCTTCGTCGCGAGGGCTTCTTGCTGCAGCAGCGCCTCTCGCTGTAGAGCGCAGGCACCAGGGCGCGCCAGTCTCAGGAGCTGCGGCATGTGGCTCAGGAGTCGCGGCTCCCGGGATCTAGGGCGCAGACTCAACAGCTGGGGAGCACGGGCTTAGTTGCTCCACAGCCTATGGGATCTTCCCAGACCAGGGATCAAACCCAGGTCCTCTGCACTGATGGGCGGATTCTTTGCCACTGAGCCAGCAGGGAAGCCCGAAAAATAAATTTTAATAAAAGCCTGTTCCAGGAACATTGTTTAAACTACTCCAAAATATCAAAGACCCCAGCTGCAGTAAAGCTGCCTGCTGCGGTCCAGGCCGTGGTCCGTCTGAAAGGCTGGGGGGTGGGGCGCAAGCCTCAAGGCAGCCCGAGAGCCCAGCAGACTCAGTGTCCAAACGCTCCCGTCTCATTTGTATACATTTCCATCTTGTGTCGTGTTTTGGTCATCAACCCAGAAGTGCACTTGTCCCAAGTTTTCCCTTCATTTTGGCAGAGTTTTTTCCTCCTGCTTTGGTAACCTTCTCAAAGACTCCATTTCTTTAGAGTTAACAGAGCCTTCAGGGAGGATGGGATACATGTGTGGAGGAAGTAGCCGCTGTTGGGTGATGGGATGGAGCGGCTGTAGCCTCCAAGTTAATGGTCTTTGACAGAATCTTTTCATTAACCAGAAAATTCTGGGATATAAATCTAAGGGCGTTCAAGGAAAACTCCATTTTTCTAGTGTACGTCTCTGAAGGCCAGAGCAGAGCCCTGGTTACATGTCTCAGTAGCCACGCTGCCTGGCACTCAACACATATTTTCGGAATGGATGAAGCCTGGGGCGGTAGGCAGGATTTTGCCAGAAAGAGAAGAGGGAACAGCAGGAGGGAAGACCCTGAGGAACAGGAGAATCCGCGTTCGTGAACGTTTAGGGGCCTCATGGCATTTCTACATGATGGTTTACTTATGGCATGTAAAGAATGACATTGTTGCGAAATAATAAGAAATATATTCGAGGAGGAAATGGCAGTCCTCTCCAGTGTTCGTGCCTGGGGAATCCCATGGACGGAGGAGGAGCCTGGTGGGCTACAGTCCATGGGGTCGTGAAGAGTCAGACATGACTGAGCGACTAAACCACAACTTCAACAGAAAACACCACGTGAGCCTCTGTCGCGGGTCCTGGCCCAGAACTCCTGCATCCCTTGCCATTTCCCGGTGATAAGAACACTGGGAGTGGGCCTGCCCCGGTGGTCCACTGGTTAGGACTTTCTCTTCCAAAGCAGGGGGTGAGGGTTTGATCGCTGGTGGGGGATCTCACATGGTTTGTAGCCAAAAGACCAGAACATACAGCAGAGATAACATTGTAACAAATTCAACAAAGAGTTTAAAAGTGATCCACATCCAAAAGGGAAAAACAATCTTAACACCAAAAAGCCAAGAGAGCGCAATAGGAGCATCCCTGTTCTAGTGAGGAGAATCTGGGGGGCTCCCGGAGGCAAGCGAGTGGCCAACATACAAGCCAGGCTGAGAAGCTCCGAGTTTTCAGCACCTCTCTCCCCAGCTCTCTAGAGAGGGGGAAGGGGCTGGTAGCGCACTCTTTAATAAACAGGTTCCACCCCTTCTGTGAGCCCCTCTATCAGGTGAATCCCACTCAAGGAGGAGGCCACTGCAACCTCTGCTCTGTAGCCGCTGGGCCAGAAGCGCCGGCGATGCTGGCTGTCACGGGCGTCTGCAGTGGTGTGGGGGGGGGCAGTCTTTCGGGACTGAGTCCTGATCTGTGGGGTTTGATGTAACTCCGGGACAGCGGTATCAGAGCTGGATTAAATTTCAGGACACCATGCTGGCGTCCCAGAGACTTGCTGGTTGAGAGCCCTCTGCACACAGTGACCAGAAGCGAAGCATTTTCCGTGAGCAGCAGAGACCCGTCCATAGGCCAGAAAGACACAGGGGCACAGGGACGTAGGAAGGAGAATGTGCACTCTTCAAAAGACTGTGTTAAATACAAACATTAGGAGTTTTGAGAAATCTGGGGAAATCCTCATTAGAAAATGACTTTACACTCCAATAATAAATTTTAAGTGACTTTATTGAGGTATATTTTATACGTGCACGTTTTAAATTTAAACAAGCATGTACACACCTGCAAAGCCCTCGCCCCTATCAAGGTACAGACACGTCCGTCACCCGGAAAAGTTCCACGGTGCCTCTTTGCAGACGGTTCGAAGCCTGCAACCCACCCTGGACAGTGAGAGGCCCGTCTCGTTCCTGTTCTCAGTGTGTAGGTGGAGCCAGACACCGCGGTCCGGTGTCCATCTGCCTTCGCTGAGCAGGACACCCGTGAGAGGCCCCGCATCTTCGCGCGCGTCGGTGTCTCACTCCTTCGTGTCTGCTGCTGAGCGGTGTTCTGTTGCGTGACCGTGTTATCCATCCCCCTGCTCACGGGCCATTTGGGATAGAGCTGCTCTGGTCCCTCAGATACACAGACGTCCTCTGTGCAGACACACTCTTTCATTTCTCTCGGGTAACGATCTAGGAGCAGCATCGTGAACACAGTACTTTTGGGGTCACCAACCCACAAAAACGGTCCCAACGGCCACTGTGTGAGCAAAGGGCCCAGGCCGGGTGGAGCGTCGTCCGAGCGGGCGCGGAACAGCTTGTGTCCTCGGGAGATGCGGACAATGCCCGTATTCTCTGAGGACACAAGGGACCGTGGGGAGACGGCACCGAACCAGCCGGCTGGTGGTCTGAGCCGACGTGAGTGATTGGCACGTCAGTATCTGGAGATGGCCTTATTTTAGGCAGCGTAGCGGGGTCTCATACTGGCTGACACGGCAAGACATCAGGAGGAAGTTACCAGCACTGAGAGTGTGTTCGTATTTCTTTCATATAGAAACTATAGGCCTAAGGCAAACTGACTTCCCTAGCTTGTGTGACCAAAGAGAGCAGGGCTGGCTGGCTTCCGACACGCTGCAGCCTGGCGCCTCTCTCCCCGGAGCTGCCGTCTTCTCTGCCCTCGGTCTCAGGCTCCCGTGGTGGGTCCCCTGCTCACCCATCCTGGCAGCTCCCACAGAAGGAAGTAGCTCTTCTCGAAAGGTCCCAACAGAGTCCCCGGCCGGTTTCCACAGCTCTCGTGGCGGCTGGAGGGCCCTGTGCTCTGGGGAGCTTGCCACCACGGCACCTGGGCTGTGATGCTGCGTCCTGGCCTGGTCTCATGCAGGGAGCGGCCCGAGGCTGGGCTGAACCACGAGCCTGGCGGGGTGGGAGGCGGGTAGCAGAGTCCCCTGGTAGGTCCACCCATTTCTGTGCTCGTTAGACACGTGCAAACTGTACTATGTTGACGTCACCCAGGGCCCTTCCTCTCAGAGAGAAAACAGATGAGACGTTAGTGACAAGCTGTCAGGAGGGAATCCTCCACTTCTCGGGATAACTCAGCAAGTATACGAGAAGGACTTGCTGGCCATGAAACGGCGGTGACGCTCAGGTACTGAACTCCACGTTTCCCCGAAGCAGGGGTGGGAGGGCTGCTCACAAGGCCGTCACCCCGAGGTGAAGACGCAGGACCTTCCAGGCCCACTGGCTGCAGGCCTGCTTTGCCCAGACCCCAAGGGGCACAAGCAGCTGTCTCTGTGGGGAGGCCAGGGCGGGGCTGGGGAATGGAGGCCAGCTCCACAGGGCGTTCAGCCTGTCAGCCCCCAGTGGAGGCTTCTCAGAGCACTGGATCCCGGGAGGTCATGGACGGGGCAGGAGGAGGCCCTGGAATTCAGTGCCCCTTCACCTGGGACAAGGAGGCCCCTGCCCCCTCGCCAGCTTCCTCATTCCAGACTCTGCTTCCAGGCATCACAGCCCAAGTCCAGGAGAAGTACTTCAAGCCCCCCAAACACTCAGCAGGATCTCGTCGAGGAGGGCAGAGCGTCTGGAGTCAGACGTCCTAGTTTCTTCTGGCTGTGTGACCTTGAACTGGTCCCGTCAGCTCTGTGAGCCTCATTGTCCTCTTGAGTTGTCGTTGCTGTTTGCTTGATAAGTCGTGTCCGACTCCTTGTGACCCCGTGGACTGCAGCCCACCAGGCTCCTCTGTCCATGGGATTTCCTAGGCCTGAATACTGGAGTGGGCTGCCATTTCCTCCTCCAGGGGATCTTCCCGACCCACGGACTGCCTGCATTGGCAGGAAGAGCCACCAGGGAAGCCTTCCTCATCACTGAAGTGGGGATAATCTTCACTCCTGCCGTAGCGCCGACCGCCCGTCACACAGGGCGGCTGTGAGGAGCACGAGATCGTGGGGGCTGGGGACTCGGGCGGTGCCGTTAGAAGCGGTCATCCCGGCCCCAGCCCCTCGAGAGACCCAGGCTGAGCTGAAAGGATTCCTCGTGAGCCCCAACCAGGGTCAGCTTCCAACGTCAGTCAAGCAGAGCAGAGGCTGGAATCCCCGGGACGTTCCACCCCGTTAGCGCCGCTAAGTGTTCTGCAGCCAGGCCCGACAGACGCGGAGCTGGACTTTGCTGCCTGTGGTCAGATTTCCTGGTAGCGGTCACTCTGGCCTTGACCTCTCTTCTTCGTCCTGAATCCCTGGTGGCCCCTTTGCCCAGGGGCAGGCCAGACAGCCCTCTATCTTATCTACGGAGCTGAGTCCACATCAACGAGAGTGAAGGACCGCCACACCCTGCCGTCCGGTGTCTCACCCACCCGACCCAGTCGCGCCCTGGAGCAGTCCCCGGCAGGCTTCCCCGGCCCCGATTTGACACCCAGAGGAGCTAACAGCTGAGCCGACCCACCGCCCTCTGCCCGCCCTCTCCTGCCGCAAACACATGGCTCCGCGTCTCTGGCAGAACCAGGGACGGGCCACACTCCCGACCGTCTCAAGAGCCATTCCGGCCCCCAGACCCACCCGACGCTCGCTGCCTGAAGCGCCTGCACACCCGTGACGGCCGAGGCGGAGGTGCGGAGGGCAGCTTCGGCGGCAGAGTTGCCCGCCCGAGGTTGCGTGGTACCCGGCCCAGGACGCAGACAGGCCTCGCCGGGCCCCCTGCCAGCCTCAGGACACCAGCCGCCTCTGTGGCGGCTCTGCCCGCCCCGTCCTCCCAGCAGAAGATCATGCCCGGGGCTCCTTCGCCCCGAGATGCCCGGGGCTCCTTCACCCAGATCATGCCCGGGGCTCCTTCGCCCCGAGCCTCGCTCCTGGAGCCCCGGCTCTCTGCCCCAAGGCTGGAGACCTTGGGAAACCCAAGTGCTTCCCCACAGGAAAGCGCCCGCCTCCAGCTCCTGAGGCCAGCACCGTGACCCCTGCCCTCCCGGGGACACTGCTGAGCCCGCACGCTCTCCGGAGTCCTCTACCCGGTCTGGAGCCTCGCCCCTGCATCCCTTGGTCAGTGAGCAACACAGAGCCCCAGGCAGGGCAGGCTCCTTGGGAACCTGCCCGGTTTGATGGCCCTTTGTCTTGGCCTCAGAACTGTTCTCCCACCAAGAAGGCTCTGGAGCCTAACACTCTGTGCCTCCCCTCCGTCTACGGCGCTACGGAAAAGCACAGGGGAACTTCAGCCCCTCCCCACCCCCGGGGGGACTGGCCCTCCTGGGCTGGAGCCTGAACTGGTCTGAGTGGTCACGGGAGCCGGGATCACCCTGGTGTGAGGGGGTGCTTTCTGCAGAGGATCTGAAAATCGAGAATCCAGACTCCATTGTCTAGCATTCTATTTTACGTGTTTACCTTTTTTTCCCACGTAGATCATTAAAGAAAAAAAAAATCAACCTTAATGCCTTGTATCAGATGAGACTTTTACATAGAGAAATAGATATTTTTATTTTATTTAAAAATTTTTCATTTTATTTTGGAGTATCAGTTCAGTTCAGTCAGTCATGTCCGACTCTCTGCGACCCCATGAATCGCAGCATGCCAGCCCTCCCTGTCCATCACCAACTCCCGGAGTTCACTCAAACTCATGTCTATTGAGTCGGTGATGCCATCCAGCCATCTCATCCTCGGTCATCCCCTTCTCCTCCTGCCCCTAATCCCTCCCAGCATCGGAGTCTTTTCCAATGAGTCAAATCTTCCCTTGAGGTGGCCAAAGTACTGGAGTTTCAGCTTTAGCATCATTCCTTCCAGTGAATACCCAGGACTGATCTCCTTTAGGATGGACTGGTTGGATCTCCTTGCAGTCCAAGGGACTCTCAGGAGTCTTCTCCAACACCACAGTTCAAAAGCATTGACTCTTTGGCACTCAGCTTTCTTCACAGTCCAACTCTCACATCCATACATGACCACTGGAAAAACCGTAGCCTTGACTAGACGGACCTTTGTTGGCAAAGTAATGTCTCTGCTTTTCAATATGCTATTTGGTTGGTCATAACTTTCCTTCCAAGGAGTAAGCGTCTTTTAAATTCATGGCTGCAGTCACCATCTGCAGTGATTTTGGAGCCCAGAAGGCATAGTTGATTACTAATGCTGTGATAGTTTCAGGCGTACAGCAAAGTGATTCAGTTATACATGTATCTCTTCTTTTTCAAATTCTTTTCCCATATAAGTTGTTACAGAATATTGAACAGAGTTCCCTGTGCTATACAGTAAGTCCTTGACAGTTATCTATATTAAATGTAGTAGTAGTGTTTACATGCCCATCCCAACTCCCAGTCTCCCTTCAAGCCCATCCTTCCCCACTGGTGACCGTAAGTCCGTTCTATGACTGTGAGTCTGCTTCTGTTTTGTAATTAAGTTCACGTGTATAATTTCTTTTAGATTCCGCGTGTAGGTGATACATATATGTGTCTTTCTGTGTCTGACTTTACTTAGCATGATAATTTCCAGGTCCATTCATGTTTCTGCAAATAGCTTTATTTCATTTTCTTAGTGGCTGCGTAACACTCATTGTAAATATGTCCTACGTTTTATCTGCTCTTCTGTCTGTGGACAGGTGGTAAGGTGCACTGCTGTGAACATCGGGGCGCACGTGTCCTTTCGGGTTTCGGTTTTCTCGGAGTAAAGCGCCCAGGAGTGGGCGTGCTGGGCCCTATGGCAGTTCTGTTTCCAGTTCTTGAGACGCCTCCTGCCGTTCTCCACGGTGGCTGCGCCCGTCCCCACTCCCACCGGGAGGGAGGGAGGCGTCCCTCTTCCCCACTCCCTCTCCGCCATTTCTCGTTTGTCGGGTTCTCGATGATGGCCGTTCTGACTGATGTGAGCCGATACCTCACTGTAGTTTTGATTTGCATTTCTCCAAAAAGTAGTGTCGTTGAGCACTTACTTTTCATGCACCTCTTGGCCATCTGTATGTCTTCTTTGGAGAAATACCTCTTTGGGTCTTCTGCCCATTTTTTGATTGTTTATTTTGTTTTTGATATAGAACTGCATGAGCTGTTTGGGAAATCTGGAGATTTAACCCTTTGTAGGTCACACCCTAAGCAAATATTTCTCCCATTCTATGGGTGGTCTTTTAGTTTTGTTTGTGGCTTCCTTTGCTACACAAAAGCTTTTGATGAGTCAGGTCCCACTAAGAAACAGGTATGTTTAAGTGATCGGAATATGAGCCCAGGAGCCCCTCCTCTTCCCAGAAGACGACGGACCTGTGAGGATGGCGCTGCTATGGTTCAACACTTTCAGCCACTTCCTGAACCCGCTTTTGGAGTTTGCAGCACGTTCTTTGAATTTCCTTAGTTGCAAAAAAATTTTTTTAGACTGCTGACTTTCAGTGGCTGAAAGTCTGTTGTAACCAAGTTGAGTGATTCGACTGAGAAGCATGACCTGGGACTTGAAATGACCTTGCATATGGCTTAAGAAGGTGGGTTTCTTGTCCGGCGTGGCTCTGAGGGTCCTGAATTTCTTCTGCGGCCCAGGAGGCTGTGGGGAGAGGAGGCCTCACACTGGCGACGGTAACAATGAGTGACAGGCTGGGCTCCCGTCTGTTCTGGGCTCGCTCGAAAGCACCACGCTCCCTTCTGATCTCGGCTGAGCGTTCATCCTGCACATTTCCATTTAATGAGGGCAGAAACGTGTCCAAGCCCCGTGGTGCCCTGAGAATCCGGCTGGTGAGATGAAAGGTTCCTCCGGGGTCTCTCTTCTCTGATTTTCAGTTTTCTCCCTTTCAAAGGAGAATGCACGCACAGGGCACCCATCCATTCCCACTCATTCGGATCTCCGGGTGTGAGGTCCCGCTGGCCTCGCCGTGGCGAGGATCCACACACCACCTTCACCGAGGCTGCAGGAGAGAGGCCAACGGTGGCTCCAGGCTCACCCGGCCAGGCTGGGAGGGCAGACGGATCAGGGGGCATCCACCACTCCTCTGGGCACCAGGCCCCGTGGGCTCTGGACTCCATGTCGACTCCGTGGCGTCTACGCTGGCGAGGGGCTCACCGTTTGAAGCTCTCTGTAGCCAAGAGAAGCTGTTTTGCTTTAAACCCAAGTGCAGACTTGCTAATTAAGGCCTCTCGCAGATGCTTTGCAAACAGCCGCCCGGACCCTGCCCCCGGCAAGGAGGGACTGTCTCTCCTGGGCCTGGAGGCCAGTCTGGGACGAGCTGGTTAGTGTGTTTGCTGAGGTGTCGTGGCTGGTTTTTTTCCAAGGCAACAAAAAAATCAATAACTTCTCCCTCTCCCGGGTGGTGAATGCAGTTTTTGATGGTAACACACGAGGAAGCTAAGCGGACCCTCTCATTGTCTGACAGCCTCTCACTTTCTAGGAGAGGAACCTGAAGGCCAGGGAAATCTAATCCTTCCTCCTAAGGGGAAGATTCCATCGGAGGCCAGCTCAGTGAGAGAGCTCAGGTCTGGAGTCCGGTTAACACACCCTGGGTGCAGCTCCCCAGAAACCGCGTCTGTGGAGAACAACCAGGGTCAGCCATGCAAACAGTCCACGGGGCTCTTTCCCTCATGTCCCTCCAACCTCAGCTTTCTGGAAACAAATACATCCTTTCTGAGTTGCTCTCTTAAGCATGAAGCTCTCTGAAGATATGACTGCGTATCCTTCATCTTTTGAACCTTGTAGGGGCTCAATAAATGGGGATGAAGGGATGAATAAAACCAGGCAACGCATCACCTCCCAAATCCCCTTTGACACTTCTGATGGTGCCAGTGAGTTTGGCTAACCAGCCATTAAGCAACTTTCACCATCTTTCCCTCTATTATTTTGAAGAAGTTGGCTTCTTTTAAAAACATCAATGCAATATTTAAAATAAATTAAAATCCAAAATAAAAATGTTACTCACCCAAAGTTTCACTTTATCTCCTGAACCTAATTAAATGAGGCCCCCCCCAAAGAAAGGTGATTCTTCTGGAAGGCCAGCTTCTCTTATGAACTCTGCCCTCCCTGAGATTTCTAAGCCTTTTTCAAAATTTCTGAGTCTTTTTCAATCGACCTCTTGCTAAGCACTTAGTCCAGGAGGAGCTGACTTCTGTTTACAGGGAATCATTTTGCAAACATCGGAGACACTCATAAGGCAAGAAGAGGCTCAGCACTCGCCCACAGCCTCGAGGCTCCATGGTTTCTGTGGGTGCTTTTAGGGGTGTGCGGTCACATCGGGGGCCGTGGGTCTTAACGGAGGAGGAAGTTCCTCTGTCTTTCTGGCAACATAATTAAATTGCCGGACCAATGCAAAGTGAAAGAGCTTTGCAAAGTTAAAAGCAGTGCAAATACCCATCATACTTCTGGGTTGGCCAAAAAGTTTGTCCGGGCCTTTCCATGCAGTGCTATCATTCTTATTTAATATCATTCAATTATCACTGAATTGTTGTTCACTATTATTCCACTAAACTATTACTGTTACTCTCGTGGGTGCAGTGACTGAATGTCAGGGGAGATGATGGCTGAAAGCCAGTGTTTCTCCTGAAGGGACTCTTGCTCAGAGGGGTGGGCACTGGGCTTTTCTCTGGGGCGAATGCACACTGACCTGGAGTGGGCAGCCCCGAGATCCGGGCTCCCCACGTCACCAGGGCTTCCTGCGGACGGCTCCTCCCATCTCTCGGTTCCTCCAGGTGTTACTTGCTCTGTACGCATAGACCATGTGCTGGTTAGATGGTGCTTGTGAACAGAGGAAACTATTTCCACTGCTTTGCTGACTGCTTCCAAGGTCCTTTTCTGACTTAAAGGAGAAAAAAAAAATCCGCTTGATAAAATACTGTCTGGTCCCCAAGGCAGTGTCTGCCCAGTAAGTTGATTCCCGTGACCGTTTCCTGCCTCCTAGACCTACGAGGGGAGAAGGCAATGGCACCCCACTCCAGTACTCTTGTCTGGAAAATCCCATGGATGGAGGAGCCTGAAGGCTGCAGTCCATGGGGTCGCTGAGGGTCGGACACGACTGAGCGACTTTACTTTCACTTTTCACTTTCATGCATTGGAGAAGGAAACGGCAGCCCACTCCAGTGTTCTTGCCTGGAGAATCCCAGGGAAGGGGGAGCCTGGTGGGCTGCCATCTATGGGGTCGCACAGAATCGGACACGACTGAAGTGACTTAGCAGCAGACCTACGAGGAGAACTGGTGGGATTAATGCATACTTGTTGTTTAGTCCCTTAGTCATGTCCGACTCTTTGCGACCCCATAGACTGTAGCCTGCCAGGCTCCTCTGTCCGTGGAACTCTCTAGGCCAGAATACAGTAGTGGGTAGCCGTTCCCTTCTCCAGGGGATCTTCCCAACCCAGAGGTCGAACCCAGGTCTCCAGCATTGCAGGTGGATTCTTTACCACTGAGCCACCGCGGAAGTCCTACCGCAAACTTGAAACCCTTCAGAGCATCATATAATCAGCAGAGGACAGGGATTTTCAAGGCGGTCATGATTTCCGGTGTGTTGCTGAGGTTGTTTCTATAGTAAGAGAGACGAGGTGGCTGCCCCGAATGCCACAAGGGGAGAGTGTCCACCGACGTGTCCGACGATCATAGGAAACTCCAGGACAGTGCTGGGTGAGGGCGGTGCACACGGCCTTGCTGACTTAGGGCGGAGGCTCTCTGCTTGGGGTCTGTGCCCCTGGACTGTGTTCCTTTATCTGGGGGAGACGTTCTCATCTCTCCTAGGGCTTTTATATGGGGCCACGTTGTCTTGAAAGTGGAAATGTCTGAATTTTTAAAGTTTATTTCCCTTTGTTTTGGCCGTGCTGGGTCTTCGTGGCGGCACACACTGTCCTCTGGGGGCAGCGAGTGGTGGCAGCGCCCACGCCCACTCCTCACTGGGCGCTTCTCTTGCTGTGGAGCACAGCCTCCAGGGCCATGGGCCTCAGCAGTGGCAGCGCGCGCACTGTGTGGTCGTAGCTTCCAGGCTCTAAGCTCAGGCTCCGTAGCTGTGGTCCACAGGCGTAGCTGCTCCGAGGCCTGTGGGGTGTTCCCGGGCAGGGCTCGAACCTGTGTCTCCTGTATTTATTTGGCAGGTAGATTCTTTATGAAGTGGGGATATTTTTTTAATGTCAATTTACTGACATGTGCCATCAACAATCCCACTTTGCTACAAAATTTTAAACATCCAGTTGTACAAAACGTGGATAATTTTACAGTGAATTAATTTATTTTAGGTCTAGAACCATAAAAGAACGGTGAGAAAGCCATCCCATGCATTAATGTGCTCCAGAACCAAGTACATCCCTTCCCTGGATGAAATGTCAGTGTGAATGGTGGCCGACAGGTATCTAAAAATGTGGATTCTTGTTTGAGCTTAAGCATCCGTTGACCCTCATGCCACGTGCCATGAGGTACTGTGCTACGACAACCGTCCAGAGGCTGAAGGCCCGGATGGGGAGCTCACGGTCCAGGGGGCATCTAGCGATAACATGGAATGCTTTGGGAAAAGCGGGTGCAGGGCATTGGGGCACTCCTGACCCAGATGGGGGCTCAAAGAGATCTTAAAATATCCTTGAACTGCTTCCGCGCTTTAGGAGTTCAGGAGGTGATGCTCAGGGTTGCTTCTCAGGAGGGAAGAGGCCAGTTTCACGTGTGTAGGAATCATCTGGAGCTCCTTAAAATGCAGATTCTGAATCTCCAGGGTGGGCCGGGCCTGAGAAGCTGCATTTGAGAGAAGCTGCTGGCCAACCCCACTTTGAGTAGCTCAGGGTGGCCAGGACTCACAGCGGGGTACAGACACCTGGAAGAGTCTCTCTCTTTCTGAAATGTTTTACACTTTCAGAGAAGTACAGGCAATAATATAAGCCAGTACCACCTCAGTTTTACAGACGTCAGTGTATCTGCCTTGTGAGTGTTTTGGACACACCCTCCCTTCCTGCTTCTCCCTCATTCCCCAGCAGAACCCGCTTCTGCTCCTGGTGTCTTTGTTTTCCATCCATGGTGACCACAAGAAACAAATATCAAAGCAGGGCCTGGGTTTAAAACAATCTGAACACGTTATAGGCCATCAAACCAGACTTATCGGGCGCTGGAGAGTCATTTATCTGAAATGGGTCTCTGGAATGCACCAGGACGTTGAAAACGGCTGCGAATTATGTTTACTTCGTGTTTTACACTTAAAAAAATGGGAAGTATCACGGCTCCTGTTCGGGACAAGGCGTTTTTCTAATCCCCCAAGTCGCTGTGCAAACATTGAATACAGCATCTAATTCCAGCCTGTCGAAGAGCCACTTCTTTCTCACAAGCCAGCTAATATATGCATTTGCAGACACAGAGACCAAAATAAATCAAGGGGGCCTGCTTTGGTCCCCGCAGGTGATGAGATGTGGGAGGAAGGAACAAGAGCAGGATGACGCGGCTGGCACCTCCCGCCTGGGGACTCGACCACACGCACCTCCCAGGTCTGTAGAGGACACGCCAGGCTCTGGCGCAGACTGAACAGCACGCCTGGGCCCCAAGGGCTTCACCCTCCAGGGAGGGAGACAGAATTAATGTCACTGCGATGTGGGGAGGACTCAGTGCTGAAGAAGGCGGGCCGTGAGAGCACGGCGTGTGGGACTCAGGGGACACAGGCAGCCTGCTGGTCACCAGTTTAATTATTGTGGCCTTTGTCTTGGCTGAGCTATGGCGGTCTCCAAGGCTGTTTGCTTTGTAATTCGGGGCACGACGCTGGAGGCCTGAGGTCTGCGGTGCTTGTGCGTGCAGGCAGGAATTCACTCATCAAACACTCACTGGCTGGGGGGGTCCCTGCTCATTTCTGCGGATGCTGGGGGTTGACGGTGTGGTGGGGTTTGGTTTCATCATTAAACGGCCCTCGCCACTGCCTAATGTCTTGGCTCCATGTCTGTGGCTAACAGATCCCCACATGGAGGGGGAGGTCGAGTTACTCAGCCTAGAAAATGGGAAAACAAGAACCCCCCGGTCTGGGTGCAGCCTGGCCTGCCCCCCTGCCCTTGGTGGACACCATCGCCCTCTCAGACTGGGACCAAATGCAGCTGAGACTCCTTTGGAACCCAACATTTGCCATCATTGGTGGTGGCTCAGCGGGTAACGAATCCACCTGCAAGGCGAGAGACACAGGGGATGTGGGCTTGCCCTCTGGGTCGGGAAGATCCCCTGGAGGAGAAAACGGCAAGCCACCCCAGTCTTCTTGCCTGGAGAATCCCGTGGACAGAGGAGCCTGGTGGGTTGCAGTCCATGGGGTTTCAAAGAGTCAGACATAACCAAAGTGACTGGGCACGTGTCTCTGTTCTAAAAGTGCCTGCCACCCCAGCAAAAGAACGCCACCCTCCCACGCTTACCACAGGCGACAGGCCAGTGCTATGGCCAGGGAAGCCTTAGGTGTGAGGACACCAAGAGGCCCGCACACTGGCGGCTGGCTTATCCCTTGGGAGGGGCCTGGGGGGAGGTCCTGCGCGGCCCTCCCCGCCCCCCACGACAGTGCTGAGACCATCGTGGTTGGACAGCTTCCCCGGGAGGCGGGGCCAGGATGGGGCGGGGTGGGGGACCGAGACCCGTGCTCATGCCAGGAATCACATCCGCCCACACGGTGGGCCGGGGGACACACTGCCCGGCTGGAGTTGGGGAGCAAGCTCTTTCTGTTCGGGAAGGCGGTGCAAATGTGGGTGCTCATGTGGAAACGAGGCGCGTGTCGCTGGAAACTGGAGGAAAGCAAGCCCGGCTAAGCAATAGCCTGACTACGTTCTGGAGTTGAGTTAAGCAATAGCCTGACTATGTTCTGGAGTTGAGCGCAAGGTGGAGCTTGTGTGTGATGAGCTTGGATGTTTAGCTGAGGTGATGTCTAAGCCAAGTTTGAAGGAGCAGCTCGATTTGCTTCGTGTAAAATGAGAGAGGAGCAAGAGAAATTAAAAAGCAGGGCCTGGAACAACGATTTGCACACCCGTGCTCACAGCAACATCCTTCACAGTGGCTGAGAGGTGGAAGCAACCCTAGAGGCCGCTGATGGATGGTGGGTAAACAAGCGTGGTCCATACACACAGTGAAGTACGGGCTAGCTGACAAGAGGAAGGAAATTCTGACACAGGCCACATCGTGGATGAACCTTGAGGACGTGACGCCCGGTGCAATAAGCCAGATGCGGAAGGACAAACGCTGCGCGCGTCCACGTAGGCGGTTCCCCGAGCCAACCGGTTCACAGAGGCAGGAAGCGGCTCGGGCCCCGGGGCCGCGGGTCGGGAAGGCAGAGGCAGGGTCTAACGGGGACGGAGCCTCGCCTTGGGAGACGGGTGCTGGGGACTGTCATGCATCCCCGTGGAGGCGCCCGTGGATGTGATGCTGCGCACCGGTCCCGTAAATGGTTAAAATGGTAAATTTCGTGGTGTACATCTCACATTGTTTTTAATAATAAAAGTACTTTTTAAAAAAAGAGAAAAGAAAGAAGAAAGCTCTCCAGTGAATCCCATGCCCTGAACCTTTTATATCTCTCACCTCCTGGGGTCTCAAAGGCCCACTCTTCACTGTCTGCTTCCCACCTGTCCCCACCTCCTGCCCATCTTCCCCGGGATTGTCCTTTCTCTCCCGACCGCATCCTGTGACCCCAGGCCCGCCCACACCTCGTGCGGCCCAGCTCCTCTCACCAGGCGTTGCTGCGGCCTCTGCTCTGGGTTCTGTTCTGCCTGCGACAGGCTGAGCTCTGAATCACCTGGTTCCCTCGGCGGCCGCCCGCTGTCTGAGCCTGTCTGTCCGTGGTCGCTGCACACAGCCCCCTGCCCGGGCCTCAGCTGCTGCAGCTTCAGCTCCCGCAGTCGCCCACGCTCCGTGCCCCCCCCCGCTCCGTGCCCCCTCCGCTCCGTGCCACCCACGCTCCGTGCCCCCCCC